>CM072220.1:1453398-1526189 GCA_036851935.1 Coregonus suidteri
GACCCAAACAAAGCTACAGCGCCCTGATTGGAAACCACCCGGGCCCAAACATAGATCAAAACGTCTAGAACCAAACATAGAAAACTAAACAATTAAACCTACAACCCTGGCTCAACTTAAAGACCCCCAAGCCGGGGCTTGACAATAATGTCCATTGGGACAGGCCAAATGCTTTTAAAAACCCCCCCCGTTGTCCTAGGGTCAAATGCCCGCCACTTGTTGACCAACTTTATTTAATTTGTATTTTTTTGGATCTTTTTTGGGAGAAGGGGGCATGATCTTTTTTTAAGTCCACTGCCTCCTTCTAAAAAATACCCCAAAAATAAAAAAATTAAAAAAGTTGGTTCAACAGTGGGGGGTCTTTTTGACCCTAGGAAAACGGGGGGGTTTAAGGTGTATGGGAAATTTTTGGTTTATATTCGTGTCATGGGGGCTCCTGAAAAAATTCTAGGGGGGCAATTTTTTTGATGATTTAGTGACCTACCCGTGCACGAGCCGGCACGCGATTCCAAATCTTTCCTCTAAATAAACTCCCTTTTATTAACCATATCCACCCTGTCCAAAGTCTCTACTTGGTCTCAGTTCTCCTAACTTGTGATTATCACATACACAACGGTAAAAACTTGGGGGAACTTCAGGGGGCAGTTAGTAACCCTTAAAAGGAAGCGTTCCCCAAACCCCTTCCATAACAAAGCCATCACCTACAGAGAGGAACTTGGGAAAAGTCCCCTAAGTAAGCTTGTCCTGGGCCCTTTCACAAACAAAACAGACCCCAAACAACCCCCAGAAAACAACACACAAAAACAACAACAACAAAATTGCCCCCAAACCAAAATCATGAGAAAAAAAAAAGAAATTTACTTACACTTGGAAAAAACAAAAAAAAAAGAGCAAACAAAATCTTTTTGGCCCCAAAACAGGAGTCACAGTGGCGAAACCTGACCACGTTGACCCAAACTTAAGGAAACTTTGACTATTACGCCCCAGTGACCAAAAGCCTTGCATTGAAAAGGCCGGTGGGCACCTGGCTCTCAAGAGAAGACAGGCTATGTGCACAGGGGCCCACAAAATGGGTGGAAACGAGCCCTTCCTAACCCTTCCAAATGTATGACCATATTAGAGCCCAAATATTTCCCAGATTACAGCGATCCAACAAAATTCGAAAAAAAAACCCCAAATTTTTTGATAAATCCCTTATCTACTGGGGGGGAAAACCACAGTTTTGCCCACGCTGAAAGATTTGTGCCTTTTTTCCACAAGAAAAGGGAACCAGTGAAGAAAAACACATTGTAAATACACCCATTTTTATTTTATTTTTTTCCCATTTGTACTTTAACTATTTGCACATTGTAACAACACTGTAGTATAAATAAAGAATTTGAAATGTCTTTATTCTTTTGAAACTTCTGGTGTAAAGTTTATGTTAATATTTTTTTTTTTCACTTTTTTTTACTATCTCTTCCCTTTTTTTGGGAAAGTTAACACACGTTTTTCCCCTCCATAAGTGCCCTTAAATTGAATTGAATTGATAGTAAGGTCGCAATTGAACACGCAAGCAGTTCAATGTCGGGGTACAGAGTCGCTCTCCTTACCAGTATCGGCGGTCCGCTCTGACCAGGGTGAAGGTGGCCGGCTCCACTTCGCTGTTCGGGACTCATCCAGCCAAGTCTCCCAGCTATGTGATTGGGGATTCAGCTGCCAGGCAGCTTTTTCAATTAGTTTAGTCCGTTTCGTGAGCGGTCATGTTACGACGATGCAACAAGATCATTCCAACACCACCACTGGGAGATCCATGGGTTGGCAGAATGTTTGTAAGACTAAGTCTACAAATTAAAAACATAAATAACGCCGCACCTGCAGGTTCGCAACAGAGACGCTGTTAGCTCGACATTGTCTTAGTTTAACGTTCAACGTTACGTCCTTATGACGAAATCTGCGTAAGTGCAATCCCACAGTGACAACAACCCCATATAGAATGTTATTGACGAGCTTTGAAATGTGAAAAAGAATAGATTGTACTTGACAGGCTATGAGAGACTTCTGGCGATTTTCAACTTTGCGTGAAATCGCCCACAAAAACGAACGGGGGCGGGCCATTTGAAATGCACGACTTTTAGCCTGATTTGACCTTTAGTGGCTGGGCAGGGATCAGACGTGTAACACTGGATAACTGCTGTTGCCGGTGATGTAATTTGGATTAGACACAAACAAGCCTTCCCTTTGTCCCCCCCCCATTTGGCAATTTGCGTCGCCAATATCGCGACCATATTGAACAACGAAGCCGGTCCCTGTTCAGTGTGTCAATGATTTGATTGTATCTGTCCCTATGGAAATGAATGAGAGTATATATGATCGTATCTATTTAATATTCGTCAAATTTTTCTATGGCCTAGCCGAGAGGCGCAGTGGATCACGGAGGCACTGCATCGCAGGTTAGAGGCGTCACTACAGACCCAGGTTCGATCCCAGGCTATATCACAACCGGCCGGATTGGGAGTCCCATAGCGCGGCGCCACAATTGGGCACAGCATCGTCCGGGTTAGGGTAGGTTTTTGGCCTGGGTAGGAGGCCTCATTGTAAATAAGAATTTTGTTCTTAACTGGACTTGCCTAGTTAAATAAAGGTTTTATTAAAGTTCAATAGGAGCAAAGGGAAGGGGCGGTGGTATCTAGAGTCTGTTACCCAAGTCAACTGAGGTCAAGCTCAAAAAGCCTGATGCCTATATGTCAGGAAGAGAGAGAGAGAGAGAGAGAGAGAGTGAGAGGAGGGGAGGGTAATGGAGAGAGAGAAGAGGGGGACAGAGGACGGGAGGGGAGATAGAGAAGGAGATGTCAAAGGGCTGCGAGAGATGAGCAGAGAGAGATGAGGCGGAGGAGAGAGGATGGGTGGGGGGCGGAGGAGAGCGTAGTGGAGAGAGAGTAGAGGGGAGGGGAACAGGAGGAGGAGGGGGAGGGTAGGGGGAGGCGGGGGGAGGGGAGGGGGGGAGAAGAGACCCCATTTTTGCCATACCCTAGGTTTAGCTGTATTTCTACACACCCCATTTAGGCCACCACACACTAGGTTTAGCTTGCTTTCTAACAGGCACACCCCATTTAAGCCATACCCTAGGTTTTATTTTGTCCTCTCTTCTCCCCCCTCCTCCCTCCACCCTCTCCCCCCTCTCCTCCTCTGCTCTCTTCCTCCTCTCCCCCCTCTCCTCCTCGCCCTCTCTCCCCCCTCTCTCCCTCTTCTCTCTTTGGCCCCCTCTCCCCCTCCTCTCCCTTCTCCTCCTCTCCTCCCCTTCTCTCCTCTTCTTCCCTCTCCCCCCTCTCCCCCTCCCCCCTTCCTCCACCTCCCCCCCCTCCTCCGCCTCCCCCTCTCCCCCTCTCCTCTTCTCCCTCTCTGCTCCTCTCCCCCCCCTCTCCCTCCTCTACTCCTCTCTATCTCTCCTCCTCCTCCTCTTCCTCCTCCTCTCCCCCTCTCTCTCCCCTCTCCCCCCCTCCTCCTCCTCTCTCCCTCTCCTCCCCCTCCCCTCCTCCTCCTCTCCCCCCCCTCTCCCCCTCTCCTCTTCTCCCCCCCTCTCCTCCTCTCTCCCTCTCCTCATATTCTCCCTCTCTTCCCCCTCTTCCACCCTCTCCTCTCATCTCTTCTCACTCCCCCTCTCCTCTCCCTCCCTCTCCTCCTCTCCTCCTTTCCCCTTCTCCTCCTCTCCCTCTCTCAACCTCCTCTCCCTCTCTCCTCCTCCGCTCCCCACTCTCCTCTCCTCCTCTCCCCCCCTCTTCCCCTCTTATTTTTCCCTCCCCTTACATATATAATATATATTTGAGGAGGGGAGGGAGAGAGAGCGAGAGGGAGGGGAGGGAGGGGAGGAGGAAGAGAGTAATGTGGCAGACGTTGAGAGGGGGAGGGAAAGGGGAGGAGAGAGGGAGACGAGGACAGATGTGAGAAGAGAGAGAATATATTATTATCACTGACTTCTCACAAGTGATGTCATCATAAACCAGTAACCTTTTCCACTCTTGGCCCAGCCCAGCCTGACCCTGACATATAGCATCCAGGTCTGTTGAGGTTGATTTGGTAACAGACCTCACTAGCTTCTACTACACATCCCCCCTCTTCTCGCTGCTCTAACATGAGACATCATCAGTACTCCATTTTGGGTGCTGGTACTGTTTTATATTTGAGGTGCTGAAACATTTAACCCATATTGCTATAAGAGGTGAACTCAAGCAGTAGAAAGTTAGAGGTGATATTATATGAGTACACAACACTATGTGAAACATTGCTGCAAGACAGATCAGTTTGCTGTGTTTGAGCTGGGCTCAACCACTGATCCAAGATAAGTTGCTAAGAAGTTTCTCACATTATTGAAGTAAGGAACTAATGAATAGAGACATCATATAGACCCTAGCAGTATTTTTCCACTTCTTCAGTCCACTCTTCATTTACAGTAGACTTGTATAGCCAGTGGAGCCCCAGTTTTAGACAGATTGTTACCTGCAGTGATATTGATTATCCTGTTCTGGAGCATATGTTTTGATATTGTAAGATAAATGATAATTTGCAGGGTTAGTAAATAACATGCAAACTGGATGCAGACAGTAAAAATCTCTCTTAGGAAGCAGGACAATGATGTAATCACCAGTAAATGTAATTATTGTAGCATAACTGTCCATCTGGGGACAGGCACTATGTCACGATCTTTGACACATGATGAAGCGGACCAAGGCGCAGCATTCTCTGCGAACATTATATTTTATTTAGAATGATCCACGAGGGGACGAAAACAACAGGCGATAACGTGACGTCTAACAGTATAGACGCAACAAACCAAATCAGAACAAGAAACCACAAACACAAAGTGAAAGACAGACAGTTAAATATGGCTCCCAATCAGAGACAACCAGCTGACACTCGTTGCCTCTGATTTGGGAGACACTCAGTCCAACATAGATAGACAACGACTAGAACCTAAACAAAATAAAACACCCTGGCTCAACATACGAGAGTCCCCAGAGCCAGGGCGTGACAGTACCCCCCCCCAAAGGCGCGGACTCCCGACCGCCAAACCACAACAACGGGGCCATACCAACAACAACAGGGGAGGGGACCGGGTGGGCACTCCGCCTCGGCGGCGGATCCGGCTCCGGACATGACCCAGGAGCGGGTTGTGACTGACGACGCGCACCCCTGGCTTGGTGCGTGGAGGAGGAACGGGCCTTACCAGCTGACGTGCACAAGGCTCTGGTGCGTGGAGCCTCTCCCTTACCGGACTGGGCTGACGAAGCACACCGTAGGCTTGGTGCGTTGGAGCAGGAACGGGCCGAGCCGGGCTGACGAAGCGCACCACTGCCTTGGTGCGGGGGGCAGGAATGGGCCGGCCGGGCTGACCAAAGCGCACCCCTGACTTGGTGCGGGAGCAGGGAAGGGCCCGGTAGTCCGGGGTGACAAAGCGCCACCCCTGACTTGGTGCGGGGAGCAGGAATGGGCCGGACCGGGGATGACGAAGCGCACCCCTGACTTGGTGCGGGGAGCAGGAATGGGCCGGACCGGGCTGCGAGCGCGCACCACTGACTTGGTGCGGGGAGCAGGGAATGGGCCGGACCGGGCTGACGACGCCCACCACTGACTTGGTGCGGGGAGCAGGAATGGGCCCGACCGGGCTGACGATGCGCACCACTGACTTGGTGCGGGGAGCAGGAACGGGCCCCCGCCGGGCTGACGAAACCACCACTGACTTGGTGGGAGTGGCAGGAAACAGGCCGGACCGTACTGGGAACACACACCCCAATGGCCCTACGTGGGGATCAGGAACAGGCCCGGACCGGACTGGCAACACACGCCAGTACCTCTCGCCGTGCCTCTACAACCTCCTTCCCCCTGGTGACCAGTGACTCCTGTAACCTGGCGGCCTCCTCTGCCAACCCGCTGGACCGCTCTATCGCGGCCTCCTGCTGCCCCGACGTCGTGAGCCCCCCCCAAAAAATTTTCTGGGGGTCTCTCCTCCCCGTGGGCCAGGGCCTCCATCGTTCTCGCCCAACTCTCGCTCCTCTGTCTCTCTCCAACTCCCGCCATTCAGCTCCTCAATGGGCTTGACCCAGGTCGAAGCTCTTCCTCAACTGGTCCCAAGTCCACCTCTCTGCTCCTCACTAGGCTTGACCCAGTCGAGGTTGCCACGGAGATCTGCTAGCGATGGCTCCTGGACACGCTGCTTGGTCTGGTTTTGGTGGTTTCTTCTGTCACGATCGTTGACACATGATGAAGCGGACCAAGGCGCAGGGTTGAATGCGAACATTATATATTTATTTAGAATGATCACACGATCAAAACAACAACGATAACGTGACGTCTACAGTATAACACAAACCAAATCAGAACAAGAAACCACAAACACAAAGTGAAAGACAGACAGTTAAATATGGCTCCCAATCAGAGACAACCAGCTGACACTCATTGACTCTGATTGGGAGTCACTCAGGCCAACATAGATAGACAACGACTAGAACCTAAACAAAATAAACACCCTGGCTCAACATACGAGAGTCCCCAGAGCCAGGGCGTGACACACTAATGTCATTTAAGGTGTGATGGTGTATGTGATGTTGTATATTCAGTGTGTCAATGATTGATTGTATCTGTCCCTATGGAAATTAATGAGAGTATATATTATGTATCTATTTAATAGTCGTCTTATGTTTCTATTGCCTCCCGAGAGGCGCAGTGATCTTAGGCACTGCATCGCAGTGCTAGAGGCGTCAGTACAGACCCGGGTTCGATCCCAGGCTATATCACAACCGGCCGGGATTGGGAGTCCCATAGTGCGGCACACAATTGGCCCAGCATCGTCCGGGTTAGGGGAGGGTTTGGCCTGGGTAGGCCACCATTGTAAACAAGAATTTGTTCTTAACTGACTTGCCTAGTTAAATAAAGGTTTATTAAAGGTTCAATAGAGCAAGGGGAAGAGGGTAGCTAGAGGTCTGTTACCCAAGTCAACTGAGTCAAGCTCAACAAGCCTGATGCTATATGTCAGCAAGAAAGAGAGAGAGAGAGAGTGAGGAGGGGAGGGTAGTGGAGAGAGAGAAGAGGGGAAAGATGACGGGAGGGGAGATAGAGAGGGAGATGTCAAAGGGCTGCGAGAGATGAGAGGAGGGGGGTGGGGGCGGAGGAGAGAGGATGAGTGGGGGGCGGAGGAGAGCGCAGTGGAGAGAGAGGAGAGGGGAGGGGACAGAGGAGGGGAGGGGAGGGGAGGGGAGGGGAGGGGAGGGGAGGGGAGGGGAGGGGAGATAGAGACCCCATTTAGCCATACCCCAGGTTTAGCTGTATTTCTACACACCCCATTTAGCTATACCCTAGGTTTAGTTGTATTTCTACACACCCCATTTAGCCATACACTAGGTTTAGTTGTGTTTCTACACACCCCATTTAGTGTCACGATCGTTCATGAACGAGAAGGACCAAGGCGCAGCGTGATATGCATTCATATTTATTTACGTACTGAACACACGACAAAACAACAAGCGAAATGTGAAGTCCAAGGTAGACAAATAACATACCTCACACGGAAAAAGATCCCACAACTAACTGGTGCCAAAAGGCTGCCTAAGTATGGGCCCCAATCAGAGACAACGAGCAACAGCTGCCTCTGATTGGGAAACCACACAGGCCCAACATAGATCTACCCATTCTAGATCTTAAACACAGAACATCGACATAGCAAACACAACCCAGAAAATACACACCCTGACTCAACAAATACAAGTCCTCAGAGTCAGGGCGTGACATTTAGCCATACCCTAGGTTTAGTTGTATTTCTACACACCCCATTTAGCCATACCCTAGGTTTTAGCTGTATTTCTACACACCCCATTTTAGCCATACCCTAGGTTTAGCTGTATTTCTACACACACCCCCATTTAGCCATACCCTAGGTTTAGTTGTATTTCTAAACACACCCCATTTAGCCATACCCTAGGTTTAGCTGTATTTCTACACAACACCCCATATTTCTACACACCCATATACCCTAGGTTTAGCTGTATTTCTACACACCCCATTTAGCCATACCCTAGGTTTAGCTGTATTTCTACACACCCCATTTAGCCATACTCTAGGTTTAGCTGTATTTCTACACACCCCATTTAGCCATACTCTAGGTTTAGCTGTATTTCTACACACCCCATTTAGCCATACACTGGGTTAAGTTGTGTTTCTACACACCCCATTTAGTGTCACGATCGTTCATGAACGAGAAGGACCAAGGCGCAGCGTGATATGCATTCATATTTATTTACGTACTGAACACACGACAAAACAACAAACGAAACGTGAAGTCCAAGGTAGACAAATAACATACCTCACACGGAAAAGATCCCACAACTAACTGGTGCCAAGAGGCTGCCTAAGTATGGTCCCCAATCAGAGACAACGAGCAACAGCTGCCTCTGATTGGGAACCACACAGGCCAACATAGATCTACCCATTCTAGATCTTAAACACAGAACATCGACATAGCAAACACAACCCAGAAAATACACACCCTGACTCAACAAATACAAGTCCTCAGAGGCAGGGCGTGACATTTAGCCATACCCTAGGTTTAGTTGTATTTCTACACACCCCATTTAGCCATACCCTAGGTTTAGCTGTATTTCTACACACCCCATTTAGCCATACCCTAGGTTTAGCTGTATTTATACACCCCCAAACTACTTCCTGCGGCTATTGGACAGAGGAGGAGGGGAGGGGAGATGGAGAGTGAGAGAGAAGAGGAGTAGAGAGAGGGAGATGTCAAAAGAGATAGGGCTGACAGACTAACATGCAGTCAACTGAATATCTTTTCATAACTGACTTCTCACCAGTTATGTCATCACAACCAGTAACCTTTTCCACTCTTCCACTCCTGGTACGGCTCAGCTTGACCTCTGACTATGAAATGAATGATTTCAAAAACAGACAAAAGCAAAAGGTATTAAATTATATATAAACTAATCTGCAAAGAGAGGTTCACCTTTCCACGGAAGGGGAATGTGTGTACACATGGGTGTTATTGCATCATACCAACTATAAGCCTATCTTCCCCATCACATCACGTGTGTTGTTGCACCACACCAACTATAAGCCTATCTTCTCCATCACATCACGTAAGTGTTGTGTTTTGCACCATACCAACTATAAGCCTATCTTCTCCATCACATCATGAAAGGTCACGTTGATGATTTCATTTCTCCTCTCTTTTGCCCCTCCTCCTCTCTCTCTCTCTCACTCTTTCTCTCAGTTCAATACAAAGGGGTTTCATTGACATGGGAAACATATGTTAACGTTGACAAAGCAAGTGAAATAAACAATCACAAACAGTAAATTTTTAAAACACACAAAAGTTTCAAAAAGAGAAAGACATTTGAAATGTTAATAATTTAACTATATAAAAATAAAAATAAAAAACGAGTGTATCAGTCCTGACCTGTATAGGCCGTCGGTCAATACACTGTAAATGAAATATAAACTAGCTGGCTCCACTAGGCCCTCTCAGCCAGCTGGCTCCACTAGGCCCTCTCAGCCAGGTGGCTCCACTAGGGTCCTCTCAGCAAGCCGGCTCCACTAGGGCCCTCTCAGCCAGCTGGTGTGTGTAGGAGAGTGTGAGCTGTCTGTGCAAAAAGTAGAAGTACAAATGGCAAAGGAAATGAAATAAACTGATAAATCTAGGCCTAGGTTTTATTTACTGTGGTGTTTGTTCTCCACTGGTTACCCTATTCTTATCACAACAGGTCACACATTTTGCTGCCATGATTGCACGCTGCTGTATTTCACCTAACAGATATGGGAGCTTATCAATATTATATTTGTTTTCAAAGTATTTGGGGGGTCCTTGTAATCTGAGGGAAATACAGTGGGGAAAAAAAGTATTTTAGTCAGCCACCAATTGTGCAAGTTCTCCCACTTAAAAATATGAGAGAGGCCTGTAATTTTCATCATAGGTACACGTCAAACTATTACAGACAAAATTAGGAGAAAAAAATCCAGAAAAATCACATGTAGGATTTTTAATGAATATAGGCAAATTATGGTGTAAAATAAGTATTTGGTCAATAACAAAAGTTTCTCAATACTTTGTTATATACCCTTTGTTGGCAATGACACAGGTCAAACGTTTTCTGTAAGTCTTCACAAGGTTTTCACACACTTTTGCTGGTATTTTGGCCCATTCCTCCATGCAGATGTCCTCTAGAGCAGTGATGTTTTGGGGCTGTCGCTGGGCAACACAGACTTTCAACTCCCTCCAAAGATTTTCTATGGGGTTGAGATCTGGAGACTGGCTAGGCCACTCCAGGACCTTTAAATGCTTCTTACGAAGCCACTCCTACGTTGCCCGGGCGGTGTGTTTGGGATCATTGTCATGCTGAAAGACCCAGCCACGTTTCATCTTCAATGCCCTTGCTGATGGAAGGTTTCACTCAAAATCTCACGATACATAGCCCCATTTATTCTTTCCTTTACACGGATCAGTCGTCCTGGTCCCTTTGCAGAAAAACAGCCCCAAAGCATGATGTTTCCACCCCCATGCTTCACAGTAGGTATGGTGTTCTTTGGATGCAAACTCAGCATTCTTTGTCCTCCAAACACAACGAGTTGAGTTTTTACCAAAAAGTTATATTTTGGTTTCATCTGACCATATTACATTCTCCCAATCCTCTTCTGGATCATCCAAATGCACTCTAGCAAAACTTCAGACAGGCCTGGACATGTACTGGCTTAAGCAGGGGGACACGTCTGGCACTGCAGGATTTGAGTCCCTGGTGGCGTAGTGTGTTACTGATGGTAGGCTTTGTTACTTTTGGTCCCAGCTCTCTGCAGGTCATTCACTAGGTCCCCCCGTGTGGTTCTGGGATTTTTGCTCACCGTTCTTGTGATCATTTTGACCCCCCGGGGTGAGATCTTGCGTGGAGCCCCAGATCGAGGGAGATTATCAGTGGTCTTGTATGTCTTCCATTTCCTAATAATTGCTCCCACAGTTGATTTCTTCAAACCAAGCTGCTTACCTATTGCAGATTCAGTCTTCCCAGCCTGGTGCAGGTCTACAATTTTGTTTCTGGTGTCCTTTGACAGCTCTTTGGTCTTGGCCATAGTGGAGTTTGGAGTGTGACTGTTTGAGGTTGTGGACAGGTGTCTTTTATACTGATAACAAGTTCAAACACGTGCCATTAATACAGGTAACGAGTGGAGGACAGAGGAGCCTCTTAAAGAAGAAGTTACAGGTCTGTGAGAGCCAGAAATCTTGCTTGTTTGTAGGTGACCAAATACTTATTTTCCACCATAATTTGCAAATAAATTCATTAAAAATCCTACATTGTGATTCTCTGGATTTTTTTTCTCATTTTTGTCTGTCATAGTTGACGTGTACCTATGATGAAAAATACAGGCCTCTCTCATCTTTTTAAGTGGGAGAACTTGCACAATTGGTGGCTGACTAAATACTTTTTTCCCCACTGTATGTCTCTCTGATATCATCGTTTATTTGGCAGGAGGTTAGGAGGGGCAGCTCAGTTTCCACCTCATTTTGTGGGCAGTGTGGCACATATCCTGTCTTCTCTCTAGCTATGGTGATTTTTTGGGATGCGGAAGGCAGACATACAGGCGGATGAAGTAGATTGAGATGCAGCCCATGCAAAAAAACAAATCTCTATCTTAAACAGATGGATTTTGATGGGGATTTATTGTATTATTTTAATTAGTGCATCAATCGACTCTTAAGGACATCAATGGACATGTACTTACTGTTATCTGAAATGAAATAAACATCATTTTTGTTAAATGACAATTCATTTGCAGATTCTGTAAAACAAAACAATATATTTTTTCCCTTAAATAATGTGCAGCTTTTTTCCAAAGTAAGTACTAAAAAGCCGATTTACCATAATTTGATTGTAGTATCATTTATTTTTAAGTAAATACAAAAGGTGTCATATTTAGGTGGTAAAAATGACTGCCATTTAAAGGAGCGGTACACCAACATTGGAAATCTATTTAATTTTATTGACAAAAATACATTCATACATTGATCCTGAGAAACAATGACCAAAAATATGGCTGGAGCTTCACTAGGGCCCTCTCAGCATGCCGGCTCCACTAGGGCCCTCAGCCAACTGGCTCCACTAGGGCCCTCTCAGCCAACTGGCTCCACTAGGGCCACTCAGCCAGCTGGCTCCACTAGCGCCCTCTCAGCCAACTGGCTCCACTAGGGCCCTCTCAGCCAGCTGGCCCCACTAGGGCCCTCTCAGCCAACTGGCTCCACTAGGGCCCTCTCAGCCAGCTGGCCCCACTAGGGCCCTCTCAGCCAACTGGCTCCACTAGGGCCCTCTCAGCCAGCTGACCCCACTAGGGCCCTCTCAGCCAATTGGCTCCACTAGGGCCCTCTCAGCCAACTTGGCCCCACTAGTGCCCTCTCAGCCCAACTGGCTCCACTAGGGCCCTTTCAGCCAGCTGTTACCACTAGGGGTGGCAGGTAGCTTAGTGGTTAAGAGCGTTGTGCCAGTAACCGAAAGGTCGCTGGTTCTAATCCCCAAGCCGACTAGGTGAAAAATCTGTCGATGTGCCCTTGAGCAAGGCACTTAACCATAATTGCTCCTGTAAGTCGCTCTGGATAAGAGCGTCTACTAAATGACCTATTTACTAGGGCCCTCTCAGCCAGGTGGCTCCACTAGGGCCCTCTCAGCCAGCCGTCTCCACTAGGGCCCTTTCAGCCAACTGGCTCCACTAGGGCCTGCTCAGCCAGCCGGCTCCGTTAGGGCCCTCTCAGCCAGCCGTCTCCACTAGGGGCCAACTGGCTCACACTAGGGCCCGCTCAGCCAGCGGCTCCACTAGGGGCCCTCTCAGCCAGGTGGCTCCACTAGGGTCCTGTCAGCCAGCTGGCTCCACTAGGGTCCTCTCAGCCAGGTGGCTCCACTAGGGCCCTCTCAGCCAGCTGGTGTGTGTAGGAGAGTGTGAGCTTGTGTGCAAAAAGTAGAAGTACAAATGGCAAGGGAAATGAAATAAACTGATAAATCTAGGCCTAGGTTTTATTTACTGTGGTGTTTGTTCTCCACTGGTTACCCTATTCTTATCACAACAGGTCACACATTTTGCTGCCATGATTGCACGCTGCTGTATTTCACCTAACAGATATGGGGAGCTTATCAATATTATATTTGTTTTCAAATTTATTTGGGGGTCCTTGTAATCTGAGGGGAAATATGTCTCTCTCATATCATCGTTTATTTGGCAGGAGGTTAGGAGGGGCAGCTCAGTTTCCACCTCATTTTGTGGGCAGTGTGGCACATAGCCTGTCTTCTCTCTACCTATGGTGATTTTTGGGATGCGGAAGGCAGACATACAGGCGGATGAAGTAGATTGAGATGCAGCCCATGCAAAAAAACAAATCTCTATCTTAAACAGATGGATTTTGATGGGGATTTATTGTATTATTTTAATTAGTGCATCAATCGACTCTTAAGGACATCAATGGACATGTACTTACTGTTATCTGAAATGAAATAAACATCATTTTTGTTAAATGACAATTCATTTGCAGATTCTGTAAAACAAAACAATATATTTTTCCCTTAAATAATGTGCAGCTTTTTTCCAAAGTAAGTACTAAAAAGCCGATTTACCATAATTTGATTGTAGTATAATTTATTTTTAAGTAAATACAAATGTTGTCATATTTAGGTGGTAAAAATGACTGCCATTTAAAGGAGCGGTACACCAACATTGGAAATATATTTAATTTTATCGACAAAAATACATTCATACATTGATCCTGAGAAACAATGACCAAAAATATGGCTGGAGCTTCACTAGGACCCTCTCAGCATGCCGGCTCCACTAGGGCCCTCAGCCAACTGGCTCCACTAAGCCCTCTCAGCATGCCGGCTCCACTAGGGCCCTCAGCCAACTGGCTCCACTAAGCCCTCTCAGCAAGCCGGCTACACTAGGGCCCTCTCAGCCAACTGGCTCCACTAGGGCCCTCTCAGCCAGCTGGCCCCACTAGGGCCCTCTCAGCCAACTGGCTCCACTAGGGCCCTCTCAGCCAACTGGCTCCACTAGGGCCCTCTCAGCCAGCTGGCCCCACTAGGGCCCTCAGCCAGCTCAGCCTCCCACTAGTGCCCTCTCCCAACTTGGCTCCAGGGCCCTTTCAGCCAGCTGTTACCACTAGGGGTGGCAGGTAGCTTAGTGGTTAAGAGCGTTGTGCCAGTAACCGAAAGGTCGCTGCTTGGTTTCTAATCCCCGAGCCGACTAGGTGAAAAATCTGTCGATGTGCCCTTGAGCAAGGCACTTAACCCTAATTGCTCCTGTAAGTCGCTCTGGATAAGAGCATCTGCTAAATGACCTATTTACTAGGCCCTCTCAGCCAGGTGGCTCCACTAGGGCCCTCTCAGCCAGGTGGCTCCACTAGGGCCCTCTCAGCCCAGCCGTCTCCACTAGGGCCCTCTCAGCCAACTGGCTCCACTAGGGCCCGCTCCAGCTTAGTTTAAGGGCCCTAACCTCAGGTTCCAGCCGGCTCCACTAGGGGCCAGCCGGCTCCACTAGGGCCCTCTCAGCCAGCCGTCTCCACTAGGGCCCTCTCAGCCAGCCGTCTCCACTAGGGCCCTCTCAGCCAACTAGGGCTCGCCACAAGGGGCCCGCTAGGGCCAGCCAGGCTCCACTAGGGCCCTGTCAGCCAGCTGGCTCCACTAGGGTCCTCTCAGCAAGCCGGCTCCACTAGGGCCCTCTCAGCCAGCTGGTGTGTGTAGGAGAGTGTGAGCTGTCTGTGCAAAAAGTAGAAGTACAAATGGCAAAAAGTAATTCATACATTGATCCTGAGATACAATGACCAAAAATATGTCTTATCTGTCTTTATTTACTTACCCCACAGCCAGCATTAGCATCGCTTCAAAAATCATGCCCAAATCCTCAAAGTCACTTCAAACCAAATGTTATAGCAACCCACATACCACAACAAGTTGCACATATAGAATATTGGAGGATATTATAGGAATGATGGTATTTATATAACATTTCCCGTGGAATAACCAACTATTCTTCAAAGAATACCCACCAATACAGCGCTATGTGTACGTTTAGAGGGAAGCTGGTTTCTGCATTACAGTTTCAACAAGTATTCATCCCACTGACAGACTTATGAGCTGTTGTGACTGCAACTAAGCATATATGCAAGGTCATTTTGATTGTGTACACGGTCATACCTAGTTATAACCAGTTATAACCAGGCGAGTACGTAAGGTTCTTCATTTCTGCAGGTGATCTGTTTATCTGGTCTAAATCACTGATACAGGTCCCCCTGGATTCAAATAAATACTTTTTTAGATTTGCCTTAGAATAACTACCTTTCGGAGAATACACACCAATACAGCTGTCTGTATCTGAGTTCTATATTGCAGTTCTATGTCGAGAATGATGCTGAGATGCTGTGATGACAAGAAATCCGCTGACACTGTCCTCGATTATAATAGTTTATTACATCTTTACTTTCAGCGTCAATTTACAGATTTCTGCAGAAAATCCGGAGAAACAACCAGCCCAATCTCTAATATGTTGTTCTCCCCGTCCTTTGTCCCAACCAAGGTATTTATATCCTATGTAACCTGATATGGGTGTTTTCCCCCACAGACCAATCCCAGGACTCCACATAACAGAGTTCCCCTTTCCAGTTGCTTCCGCAAGCTGAGTCAACTTCCTCTAACACACCATTTGCAAACATCAGCAAAGTCATAAATTGTCTAGATACTACACTATCAACTATTTATACCGTTGGCAGATGTTTTAATGAAGGTCCTATCAAATTACTATAGGCGGAATTAGATGTTTTTCGTTGGAGTCAGAATGATGTAAAAAAATTATGATGATATCAGTTGACTGACAAATACATGAAAAATTGGAAGAATTGAATAAACCATCTTTGGGCTATGATAAAAAAAATATGGCTCTAGATGCAATTCGTTAACTTCAGTTGTCACGTTCGTTTAAGGACGGGTCAGACCAAGGCGCAGCGTGAAATGCGTACATGTTTATTTAAACGTTAAACACACGACAAAACAACAAACCAACGAAACGTGAAGTCCTCAGGCTGAACACTAAACAAGCGTCCACACGGAACAAGATCCCACAACCAAACGAGTGCCAATAGGCTGCCTAAGTATGATCCCCAATCAGAGACAACGAGTGACAGCTGTCTCTGATTAGGAATCACACCCGGCCAAACATAGAAATACAACACCTAGACTGAAACATAAAAAACACAAGGTGCAATTTAGACATTTGTGCTTCAGCAGTCACTCAATTAGCCCATGTCAGCAACATTTTATTAGATTGGTAAATTAGTCTTGTAGTAAGAATGGTCGAATTACCGACCGGGTTGGGGCCCATTGATTATCAGTTATCATATTAAAAAAGGCAAACATTTACCTCCACCCTTTGGCCAAATGTGTTGAATTGCAGCAAACTTGCTTCAGAACAGCAACATTTTCTCTATGCCCCATGGCAAAATGTTCAGAATTGCAGGAAATTAACTTTAAAACTTACATTATTTTCAGAAAAATTACTTTTAAGTGGCACTGACCCAACAATGATACTCTCTGCTGGTGCCAATAAGATAGGCCTTACTGTTGTTCATTCAATTAAGTGAGAATTTTGATAACTAAATAAAAGAAAGATTCAAGTATTTTTCACTGCCTTCTCTTTACAGCAATAGACATTTGCTTTCCAATTATGTTTTCCCACCGATTGTATTTGAAATATTGCGATATGCCTGGCTGGGCCTCTGCTTTTCACTGACAGTCTCAACTCAACAATTATCTGTCGATATTACGCATGCTGCCTTTCCTTCTGACAGTAGGCAATGAGATTTAAAACAATCCACAACATATATATATTTTTTAAGAAGCTAATCAATGATCTCTGTGGCCAAATCATGCTTTTACGATAATTCAGTAGCGTTTCCTAGTCTGGGGGCGGCCCTACTATAGGAGTGGGCGAGGTTTCGGGCTCAGATGGCTTTTACGGGTGTGGCGCAAACGGTCATATGCAATTTGAATTTAGTTAGGGGAGGCCATAATGTTGAACTTTTAAGCACAAGGGATGATATCAAAGTCCATACGTCTGACAATTCATGACATCATCAGATAAGAATAATTTACATATACAGAGACCGAGGCGCAGCTATTGATTCTATCCAAAAATATGCAGGTCTGATGATGCACATTCAGGCATCTTTGCGATAGTGGTGTGTGGGGTAAATTTAACACAGCGGGTATTGAAAGATACATATTATATGTTTTTCCAGATACTTTGATGGGAGTGGGAAGCCTGGCTTCCCATTGGCAACAATGAATACACACTACTGCGGAGGTTGGAGATATAAATCCCTCTGTGAAAGAAATTCATCTTTAGAAGCCTATTTTGAATGCTTTTAGCAGGTTAGGCGTATAGACGTGGCATGATATGGATCATACACGTGGCATTTATTCTTTCTGGGTAACGTGGCCGGACCATCATCACTAACGTTAGCCAACGCTGGATTGGCTTTTATTTAGCCGCTTATTTTTCTATCAAGGGAGGGCCAGAATGGCGTCATTTTGGCTTCCCTTATCATTCAGGATGCTACAGGGCGGCAGTGCAGTGTCATATTATTTAAGTCGCTGTCTAGCTAAGGAGCATCAGATAACTGACAAGCTGAAAGTTCCCATAACTAATGGGGCGCCATGTCCTATGTAAGTTATGCGATTATGGCGTGGGGGGTCGGAGGGTCTGCAGGGGTCAATTCTGCACACTAACGTAGCGGGTTATGGATAATTAACGTTAGCCGATTAGGAAGAATTAACTTAAAGTGCTTGAATAAAGTGCATGGTTTCCCTACGTAGGGCCTGTCCCGTTTCAGCAGTTCGTTAGTTTCTGAGCACTGCAAACCCTCTGCCCAGACTGGGTAGAACACCCGCCATCTCCATTGGACATTTAAAACGGTATGAACAGGAAGACACAAGGCTGACCCTTATTCCACTATCATGTTTCCCAACCAAGGTAGTTATAGGACCGCTTGCGGTTACTTGGACTATCTCCAAAGGGACGGTCCTTGAGAACGACTCAATGAGAACAAGATGGGTTTACTGGATTTAGAAATGCACTATGAAGCGGCGTCCTGCTGGGTAACTGGATAAAAGATTGCGAACCACCTCTGCCATCTACTACAGCAGCTAATAGTATGGAGAGACTAAATTTGTAGGCACACAAACTCCACCTCCGTTTCATTGGACAAATCCTTCAGGGAAATTAGATAGGAATTTTTGGTCGGGTTTTTGGATCAATTCCTACATATAAGTTCTGTGGTAAACACAGTCGTTAGGAGATCTTATAACCCTACGATTTTATTATATGAGATAATCTCTTCATCAGCTAACGTTCACATGTTCTGATGCTATTGGAAGGCATTTATGTAATCAGAAACTAGCATATAAAGGCTTATCCATAATTCATAAAGCGAAAGTCATGTTAACTCGACTGATATTATCTCATAGAAACAAACGGTTCATACGATACTACTAAGTCCTGTGTTTAAATCATCCTACCCTTATATTTCACAGTCGTTTTATCTACAAAAAACACTCCCTAGTCTTTCCCCCATTCATTCTAGGCGTCAAAGCTGGCGAGCTCTATACCAGTGCCACCCCTGCTTTCTGGTCACCTGTTCACAGGTCTATGGGGAGAAATCTCAAGTGCATCTCCTCGCCTCCTTCTCAAGAACACATTGGATGAGAAAGAAGCAGGAGGTTCCCAAAGGCCCCTCTGTACCATTCTCCTCCAATGGGTTTTGAGGAGGTTAAGAAAAAGGAGAGCAACGGGAGGAGTATACCAATTGAGATTTCCCCTAGAGGGTTAACTTGCATACATGGAGTCGTGTCTGAACGTGTTTGTTGCTAAATAAGTGGAGAGAGACTTCCAACTATAAGTGGGTGTATGGAAACATACCTAATTGGGCAGATGGTTGCTTGCCGCTCCTTGAGGCAATAGCTAAAAACAACACTAACTCTTTTCCTAATATAAACTCATTATCCGATTCTGGCTAGTTACTCCTACAACCTGACACATTAATTATCCTAAACCTGCACCGCTACTTCTCCGAACCTGACACATTAATTATCCTAACCGGCTAAGTTCGTTTCTCCTAACCTTCCACATTAGTTCTTCCAAAAACTGCCACTCCACGCGGGGGGGGAAGGAAAGCTTACAGTTTTTTCTCCAGTCTCTTTCGGTGCATTTTTCACATCATCCATAACACATGTGCCAAAATAATTAAGTGGAATATTCTCAGAAAAACGTTTGTACAAAACTGTCAATATACAATAGATATGTTTCTAAAGCATAGTCAGTCACTAAAAATCCTTAGTACATCTCTTCAAAAAGTAAAATATCATGCCAATGATCATGTCAGTGTCATCAGGAATGGATAAGCATTGAGGTCAGTGTTCACGAACAAGGTTGTCAAAATGTTTAGGCATGGTGTGTCACGGAACTGTGTACTTTTGACCAGTATTACCTTGATGTAAACTTAGGCTACAGTTTGGATGACACAGTTACTGTATGAACATGCCCACAAGCCTGCACTGCTATGGCATATATCAATTTCAAACAGTACTATTTTTACACTATTCACTGTATGTGGGTTATTGATGAAAGAGAACTGGACACCCCAAGGGGCACAACGGAAACAAAAACTCAATTAGAACGAAAACACAGGAAACCACCCTAAGGCACAAACTTTGCCCACAAGAACTGGTTCTAGTGCTTGTATCTACAACATACAGACGTTCTGTCTGTCAGCCCACATATTATCAATCCACATCACACCGGATATTCCTCCAATCCATGCAACGTGGAAAAGAATCTTTTGGAATGAAGCATATCATCCATCCTCTGCAGGCGGCGCGGTCTTACGCGTTGGTGTCCTCACATGATGCATCCATTGCAGCCAGCAGGGTAAATCTGTGTGTGTGGATGAAGATCGTTATAACTTCCCACTTCCATGCTGACAAGACTCCTCAATTGGGCGTAAGGAATGGTGAATAAGGTGGGAATGAATTCATGAGCATCCTCGGGGTGGTCACAAACCATTGCCTTATTATGTTTCGATCGATGGTAAACTCTCACATATCACAAATGCACCACATACTTTGGCAAATATCCTCTCTAAACAGAACCCTCTCATTCATCAGGGAGAGAGCCCTGTAGAGTGAGTCTTCTAAAAAGTTGATTTAGATGCTTGGGTGTTGATATGGCCCTAAAAGGGAGGGCTTTATGGGTTCTAGGACACCATGCTCCGAAAATAGCACGCACAAATGGTGAGATTTCCTCCCCGTTTGGCCTGGCACATCCACAGTAGCTCTGTGACCGATGATATATCCGACCCCGCCTTCTGAATTTAGGTCAGGTTTGAGCCCAGCATCATCCACGTTTATACACAGTTGTAGACGGAGGTTTCACCTTGATTCCAACTCCATTATACGCTATAATCCCAGAAACACACAGTTTGATTGTTTTGGTAAGGAAGAGGTGACATAAAATGTAATATATTGCATGTTCTTACACAGCAATGGAAAAAGTTGTGCAGTTTATGATTACTGTATCTTTGTAAAACTATAAAATGTTGCGGTAAGTAGTAGTTACATCAGATATATGTTTTACACTTACCATACTGGTACCAGTAGCTCCTTAACTCTTGGTCCTCATTCCTTTGTGAATGGTAACCGGTAAGCTGTTTTCATACCTTCATCTTGGGGGTTCTATGCAGCACCCTGTCGATGGTTGAGATGCTAACCGTATGGATGTTCTCAACGACATCGTTGTCTTCCTATAATGGTCCTTTGTATTAACTGAGTCTCATGGCATTGTTTGATCGGGACCATGTGTTGCAAATAGCCTCCTCCTGTTGAGGTTGTGAAAAGGTCCTCCTCTACCACCGGTTTGCGACTTATCTTGCAGTTCCCTATGTGTGGAAACATTCAGTGATGCATCGCACACTTCACATAGACAAACAACTATGCGAACACACATTTTAAACTGTAAACACATACAGGTTGGTGCATGTAAGGGCAGGTATGTAATCAGTATAGAGGTATAATTTCTGTATGCTCGTGAAATACAAGTGGAACTACTGTAATATGAAGTCATGAGTAGAAGTCTACAGTATACCTGCTTATAACAGTACAGGCACTGTAAACATTGGGGGACATACCTGTTCCTCTCTTCGAACCGTTGTACTATTGAGAGACAACGGTTGGATCTCCCAATATTCGGACTGCACCCTTTTGACCGCTCAGCCATTGATAGGCAATTGATTGACAAAGTGGTCTTACAATAGTGGGCCCTTATGTCATCAAGAATATGGCGCTATTTCCTCCTTCTGCCTCTTCCTCTGTTTTGGCCTCCACAAAGCATTCCTTGCGCCTTTCTTCCTCCTCTTGGCTCGTGCACCTGTTTCGTTTTCCGGTCCATCCATTATTCGGAAAAGTGCAACTCTGTGTTGTATTGGTCTGTCTAATATGATTGCCAATTGATTCTTCATGAGTGCACCTTTTGAGGCAATTTTAGACAACTGGTGGATTGGTGGTGAACTAACACTTTACATTTCTTCATGAGTGAGCCGGTATTTCACCTTGCACACATTCAGCAATTTACGTTTTTGTACAAAAGGTCTAATAGAAATGTGTAACAAGATGCTTGACACTTTATGACAACTATTTCAACAATTTTGCATGTAAGGGCTGATGCACGGAACTAAAGCCCTAGATTTTTGAGGGGTGAGGACTATTCAACAGAGAACCAATCTCCTATATTTTGATCAACTGACATGAGCATTGAAATGTGAAAAAGCTGACCTTGACTTATCAATTGCACTATAGTACAAAGAAAATTTGAAATTTGTTAAAAGGAAATAAGAAAATTTTGGGCTTTAATGATTGCACAATTGACTAATTTTTTGGGAATTTGTAAAAGTATATCAAAAATTTGCATTTTTATCTAAAAAAATCCCAAAGCGACTGAAAAAAACTGTAAATCGGGAATGGAATGTTTTTAGAAAGCCTTTTTTAAAAGGGTTAGTGTTGTGTTTAGGGTATGGGGGACTGCCTCTGGGTAGTATTATTAGTTAAACTTTTTTTATAATAATTTTTTAAATTATTTCCCGGGTGCAACCCTTTATTTTGAGTTGTAGCGGTTTTGTCTTTTAAAAGGTTTAATTTCCCGTTTGAGGCCAATCTGCAGCGTTTAAACTGTAAAGCGATTTCCAAAAAACGCAGGAAAGGGCTTTTAAAAGATACATTGTCACAGCACACTAGAAAGCGAAATCGGTGGGAATGCCTTGCTTTTATTTTTTTTACAATTTTAAAAAAAAGGGGGTTTTTAAGTCTTTTTGGTGTGTTGGGGTTTTTTTTCTTGTTTTTGGTTTTATTCTCTCATAGGTTTTTTGGATTATAAATGTTTTTTATATTTTTTTTGAGGTGTTTATTTTTATGTTTTTTAGTAGTATATAGAAAATGACGTTATTGTTTTATCCAGGTTTAAAAGGGATTATGATGTAGATTATTTTTTATGTTTTTGTTAGTGTACACAAAATGCCCAAAAGTATGGGGAAACACCTGTTTTGTCAACACTCTTTCCCAAAAATCAGGGGCATTAATAGGGATTGGTCCCCCCTTTGTTGCGTAAACAGCCTCCACTCTTCGGGGAAGGCTTTCAACTAGTTTTGGGGGGAAAACCTTTGCGGGGGGGGACCTCCCTTCCATTCACCCAAAAGACCCCTTAGTGAGGTCGGGCATGATTTTGGGGCAAAAGGCCCTTTGGCTCGCAGTCTGCGTTCCAACCCTTTTCAAAGATTTTCAAATGGGTTGGGGTCAGGGCTCGTGGGGCCATTTAAATTCTTCCACTTCAATCTCAAAAAACCCCAAATTCCCGTGGGAAACCCCAAGGGGGAAGCATGATGAATCACTCCAGAGAATGCTTTTCCTCTATCCAGAGTCCCCTTTGGGGCGAGCTTTACCCCACTCCCCCAAACGCTGCATGGCATGGTGATCTCGGGCCTTGGGAAATTCTTTTCATGTGCCCCCGACGAACATTTCTATTTCTGAAGGGTTTTCCGGTGGCATTTTGGAATTTCGGAGTTCCTAGCCAAACTGTATACTTTTGACTTTATTTTTTTTAAAACGGATAGGTTTATGGCCCTTTACATTCACAAAAAATAAGGTGTTTGCTGATTTCCCCGGGTCCCGACCCCCGAGTGACCCCGGGGGGGAAGGGGCAAATTGGCGACGGCCCCGGGGTAACCAAGACTGTGCCCATATACCGGCGGAGATCAACAGAAACGTTCTAGTGGGGGGGTTTTTCTGAGGGGGGGGCCCATCATAAAAAGCATATTTAAAGGAAAAAAGGGACTCTCTGGTCTAAAGGGGACTTACGGGTCCTTAATGAGACTGACTGGGGGGATTTAATTGTTTGATTAATTAACCAATTTGTTCGTTTGATATTCGACGGGTACAGTGGGCCTTAATTAACCTTTTGACAATAATGTCTGTTTTTGGGGATTAAAATTCATTTTTTAATTTATTGGAGACCATTTGTAGGGATGTTGGAATAAAACCTCCCCCCCAACACATCATTTTTATTGATTGGGAAAGAAAAAAAGGGGGGGAAATTTTTAAAATTTGTATGGGGTTTTTATTTGATTGGGGGGGGTTTAAATCTATCTATATAGGTGGCTGAGGGGCCCACCACTTTTTTAAAAATTTGGGCAACAAAACCGGTATTTGCGGGATAACCCGGGCCTAAGCAACCCCCCAAGGGTTTGTTTTTATGGCGCATGCAACTTCTAGGCCTCCCTTAGAATCATATAAAATTGTTACACTGTTTTTTATCCCAAACCCCCTTTACGTTCCTGGGCCCATTCGGCCCCCGAGGAGCGCCCCACCATTACCCGGCGTCGCAGGTCGGGACCAAGAACCCCGGTTTTCCTCGAGGGCGCCCGCCCCCTCCCCAGGGGGCCAATCACTCAGGAGTCTGCTCCCCATACCCAAAAAAATTTTGGGATAGAGAATATTAATCTGTTAACATTCGCCCCCTTTTACAAAACAAACGCACAGATTTTCCCGATATCGATATTGCACACGTTAGCATTCAAAAAAGGGTTTGGTAGTTGGTTGATTTTGGTTGATGAGTGCCCCTTAAAAAAATTCACTTTCTTTTTGCTTGGCCCCCAAAAGCCTGTGGGGGCGCCATTGGTTTATTTTGGGGCGTTGTCTTTTAAATTTTAGAGTTTTTTAATTTTGGCTTTCGGATCCCTTTTCCCCCAAATTTTCATGTCTAAAATATGTGTTGGTTGGATTCTGCTATAAAAAAATGTTTGGGGAGGGACTGATTGTTATAGCCATAAGACCCTTATTAAAATTGTATTCTACCAATTTCCTAATTCTATGTTTGAAACCCACTCTGTGACGTCAAAAATAGCTCATGGGACATTTTATCGGCGGTAGCTCTAAAAATCAGTTTGGGCTAGGCTAATGTCTTTTCACTTTTAAATTGCACGGGACACAATGAACATCCCTCCCTTTGGCCCCATTTGTAGCCCCTATATTTTGCCCATCATTTTTTTTTATGGGTTTTAAATTCACCTTAAATTTATAATTTCAATTATTAAATGTTTGCAAGGTAATAGCATGGGGTGAAGGTGGGTTTCCATGCAAAAATTGGGGTTAATGTATGAAGGAAGGTGTCCTTAAAGGGATTAGGTTAGTTTAAAAGGGAAAGGGTGCCCAAATGTTCATTTCTCAAACCAAAAGGCCATGTCATTTTAGAGAATTTGTAAATTTACGCCCAAACTGGCCTCAAAAACCGAAAGACCACTGTAACCACGCCACCCAGTGACCTTCCCCTTGCGTGATCGTCTGAGACAATCCACCCGGATAGGCGATTTAAACTGTTGGTTGCAAACAAAACTTTCTGGCACAAACTGTCAGAAACCGTCTCAGGGAAGCTCATCTGCTGTGCTCGTCATCCTCACCAGGGTCTTGACCCTGACTGCAGTTCTGCGTCGTAAACAGGCTCACTGGGCAAATACTCACCTTCGCTGGCATTCGCGACACGGTAAGTTGCTCTTCATGGATGACCCCGATTTCACTGTTCCGGCAGATCATGTATTGCGTAGTGTGGGGCGAGCGGTTTGCTTGATGGTTCACGTTGTGAATAGAGTGCTCAATTGTGGCGGTGGGGTTTATGGTATGTGGGGCAGTCATAAGCGCACAACACAATAGCATTTTATCGATGGCAATTTACATGCACAGAGGGTATGTTTCCTCTCCCCCTTCCGCAACACATTATCAACCTCGATTTACAGTCTTTCAAGTCATCTATATAAATTATAATCTAGCTCTTCTGAAGATCCCCAAAAAAGTTAACGCCAACAAAAATCTGAAATGGACTGCCTGTGTAAACAGCCTGGCTAGACATGTCTTAATAGGAACACTAAGATCAGTCAAGAGTAATTGAAGAACAAATACATGATTAGTCTACATGGCTTTTTATTAAATCAGTGACTGTTAAGCATCTACGAGGATCCCCAAATCTGAATGAGCTCAGGTTTTAGAAACAGTCCCCTCTGGGATGTTACTTCTGAGTGAGCAGAATGACGGCAGCCATTTCATGATTCCACCTGCTTCTCCTGGTCATGACTGTAGGGTAAGAATTGTGGATTCACAGTGGACCATCAATAGAGAATTGTGGACATCAATGCCAATGTGAGAAGATTAGTAGCCACCTCAAAAATCACCCAAAGTCAAGGTAGTGCACCCTTCAGTGTCTTATTTCAAGTCTAGTACAGCCATGTTTGTGTTGTAGCCATCAGATTTATTTAATAAATCCAGTGGTCACTAAGGCATTCTACTCACCCTCTTTGGTAGGTAGAGTGTTCTTTTCCCTCAGTCTCGGTCCTTCCTTCAGTTTGGTCTTGTCGAATTGAGCGATTTCACTCAAATCTGGTTTGTCTGCCATTGTTGACTTGGATTTCTAATGATTACAAACAGCTGTGTTAGATAATATGGATATGCCATTGGCTGTTTATGAAGGGATTGGATGTAGAGTATTAGGCTTAACGTTTTACTACAGTTATGCGCCTGCTGACAGTCTCTAAACAGTAAAAATATAAGTTATTGAAACTCAAGAATGCCTACCTTTGACCCTCCACCGGTAACGCACCACACAAACTGGTTTGGTAATAAGGAAGGAATGAACACATTCATTTCCTGATCTTATTTATGAGAGATGGGAAACGAACATGATTACTAGCAGGAGGGACCTTCTAATTTTCTAGTGGTGGCATCTGTGTTCATTCATCTGTTTGACATCAAATTAGCATAATTGGATCGGCTACTGTGGAATGCTGAACAAAGTAAGCACACCCAACTGTAGGATTTTAAATGAACAGAAAAACTGTTCTGTCACCTGTCATTTATTGTAAAAAACTATTGGACCATGCCACTTTTTCTAAAGCTAATTTGATTCGACTTGATGGTTTTATTTACATCAAAAAAAGATGGATAATAAAGCTGCACACGTGTCTTAAAAAATTACCCGAGCCAATCAGAAGCCACGCTGGAGCAGAGTTTGTTCGGACCGTTGACGCGGCTGAATGCGGAAAGAACAGAACGGGAGATTCCGTGTGAGAGCAGAAAGTCAAGATGTAGGGCGACCAAAAACCATCCCCTGTTAAAGTGTAAAAGCCCTATTAAAATAAATTATATGATCTCCATTTGGTAAATGAATGTAACTGTGTGATTTAGGACTGTTGTGTTTAAAACCGCGCATGGGAACATTCATCAGTCAGAGCCTGTTTTGTTGTTTGTTTTTTTCTCACTGTCAATATAACAACAATACTGTATTTACAGCGTAACCTGTATGCAGTCATAACAGCATGGCCTGTGTCGTCATATTGCTGGCATTGACATGTCTTGTATGTCACTGGCTTCACTGTAGAAATATTTGGCTACATGTCGTGTGGATAGCCAGCAGTAAGAGTAGCCAACAAAAATCTAGCTAGCTGACCAAAGATGGTATATAGCTACCAAAGATGGTATATAGCTACTGTATCAGCTTGTCAGTATTGTGACCATGATGGTAATAAAGCTTGGCTACAGTAAACTACACTGTCCATCATTTGGCCTTATCTAGGCAGTTTGATTATCTAGGCTGTGGGCTACACCTCTAGTCCGTTGAGTACTTCAGCAATAATGTACAGCGTGTCAAACTGCACAATTACCTCCTGGTCAGTGGATGACAGGGTCTATGTTAGCCAGCAGGTCCGACCCCGCTTGCTTACAGCTCCACTAGGGTCGGACAGACTTCCGTGTAGACTAAGACACCGCAGAGCCTGTCCGACCCTAGTGGAGCTCTAAGCCAGCGGGTCTGATCGGCTGACTGTGTGTCAGAGATTATAGGCCTATTTTAGAGCAGGACAGAATAACTGGTAGAATAATAGCCTGTAGTTAAATACAGCACAGTATGTATCCCTTATGTTATCTGGCTAGGTGTGTTTGTGTGTGTGTGTGGTGTGTATGTGTGTGTGTGTGTGTGTGAGAGAGAGACAATTGATGAACATTTGTTTGTCTCTTTTATCATTGTTTGGACAGGTCTAACAGGCTGTAAGTGTGTGTGTGTGTGTAGTGAAGCACTTTTGCATGCAGTCACAGGCCACAGGTCTTGGCTGGCTCTCTCTCCTCTCTCCAGTGTTTTTCCACTGTGCATGCGTAGCGTGGCGTGATGTTTACAGAGATACAGACACTGCTGCAGTGTGTGTGTGTCTCGCCCAATGCAAATCCTTTTATGAAGTCTCAAAGACCCCCCCCCCCCCTTCCTTATTAACCCTTCAGGACTGTCTAGGGGGAGTTTAAGCATCTGTTGTGTTCTGTTCTGGAATTAGCAGAACTTTGTGATGTCATTAGATAGAATTGATTGGAATGTTCCACATAAAGACAGCATACTGTTTGGTATTTATCTGTCCATGTGCCTTCCAACTAGTCAACTAATGATCACGCTGTTGATTAGTTTAACCAGGTCTGTTAGTGCTGGGCTAGAACAAAACAGTGTGGTTCTCTGGGTTCAAGGTTGAAGAAGAATGAAATGACATTCTTACATAGGCCTGACTGCAGTTTGGTCCATTTTCACGTTGTTTTAATTGTACCCCTCCTGTAGGCCAATCGAAGATTATCAGATGGTTCAAAACAATAGTCCTCTGTTTCTCCACCTCAGCTCTGGGCCCACAAACACACACACACACACACACTGAGTGATTGATGCTGTATGGATGACCTACTTGAATATCAGCAGTGGAGAAAATAACTGTCTGATAGCAACCTGTTTACAGAGAATACAGAGAGAGTATCTGGTGTTCCAAGGTCAATCCGATTTTATTTATAAAGCCCTTTTTACATCAGCAGATGGTTACATAGGTCATAGGTTACAGAATACAGAGAGAGTATGTGGTGTTCCAAGGTCATAGGTTACAGAATACAGAGAGAGTATGTGGTGTTCCAAGGTCATAGGTTACAGAATACAGAGAGAGTATCTGGTGTTCCAAGGTCATAGGTTACAGAGAATACAGAGAGAGTATCTGGAGTGCAAAGATCATAGTCTACAGAAAACAGAGAGAGTATCTGGTGTGCCAAGGTCATAGTCTACAGAAAACAGAGAGAGTATCTGGCGTGCCAAGATCATAGTCTACAGAAAACAGAGAGAGTATCTGGCATGCCAAGATCATAGTCTACAGAAAACAGAGAGAGTATCTGGCGTGCCAAGATCATAGTCTACAGAAAACAGAGAGAGTATCTGGCGTGCCAAGATCATAGTCTACAGAAAACAGAGAGAGTATCTGGCGTGCCAAGATCATAGGCTACAGAAAACCGAGAGAGTATCTGGCGGGCCAAGATCATAGGCTAGGCCCTGACATATGCATGAATGATCAGTGTGTACGTAGCCTATATACAGGTGTGTTGAGACACGTGTGTGTTAAGTGCATATTGTACACGTGCATATGTATGTGTGTGTGAGTGTGTGTGTGTGTGTGAGACTAGAAATCAAAGGAGGTTGGTGGCACCTTTAATTGGGGAGGATGGGCTCGTGGTAATGACTGGAGCGGAATTAGTGGAATGGTGTCAAATACATCAAACATGGTTCCCATGTGTTTGATGCCATTCCATTTGCTCTGTTCCAGCCATTATTATGAGCCGTCCTCCCGTCAGCAGCCTCCTGTGGTAGAAATGCAAGTCAGGGCATCACTGACAGGAAGAAGGACTGGGGAGGTGGGTGTCTCAGCCTGCTTTCTGGGTTGTTTACCACTTCCTTCCATCTAGGCTACCTTCAGTTCCATCTAAATATCTGCTCTTCTATCTCATGTGTCTATATGTCTGTCCCCCTGTTAATCCCAACCTGTGTCTGTCCCCCTGTTAATCCCAACCTGTGTCTGTCCCCCTGTTAATCCCAACCTGTGTCTGTCCCCCTGTTAATCCCAACCTGTGTCTGTCCCCCTGTTAATCCCAACCGTGTCTGTCCCCCCTGTTAATCCCAACCTGTGTCTGTCCCCCTGTAATCCCAAACCTGTGTCTGTCCCCCTGTTAATCCCAACCTGTGTCTGTCCCCCATGTTAATCCCAACCTGTGTTAATCCCAACCTGTGTCTGTCCCCCTGTTAATCCCAACCTGTGTCTGTCCCCCTGTTAATCCCAACCTGTGTCTGTCCCCCTGTTAATCCCAACCTGTGTCTGTCCCCCCTGTTAATCCCAACCTGTGTCTGTAACCTGTGTCGTCCCCCTGTTAATCCCAACCTGTGTCTGTCCCCCTGTTAATCCCAACCTGTGTCTGTCCCCCTGTTAATCTCAACCTGTGTCTGTCCCCCTGTTAATCTCAACCTGTGTCTGTCCCTGTTAATCTCAACCTGTGTCTGTCCCTGTTAATCTCAACCATAGCTGTGTCAGTGTTCTACATGTAACTGTATGATTTTCTGAAATGAGGACTATATTTTGGCACCAGAGTGCTGCTGTCTGTTCTGCTGCTGTTGAATGGGGCCATTTTCATGTTCCTCCTCCCCTGTCTCCCTCTCCACCTCTCTCCTCCTTTCTTTCCCCCTCCCTCTTCCTCTCCCCTCTCCTCTCCTCTCCTGTCCTCCTCCCCCTGTCTCAGAACCTGTGTCTGTGGTTAGTTATACAGACAGTAACTCTACCTGTGTCTGGTTAGTTCCTCCTCAGTAACCAATACCTGGTGTGGTTAGTCCCTCCTCCAGTAACTATCTGGTGTGGTTAGTTAGACTACAGACAGTAACTCTACCTGGTGTGGTGGTAAGTAGACTACAGTAAGACAGTAAACTCTAACTCTGGTGTGGTTAGTTATACAGACAGTAACTCTACCTGGTGTGGTTAGTTATACAGACAGTAACTCTACCTGGTGTGGTTAGTTAGACTACAGACAGTAACTCTACCTGGTGTGGTTAGTTAGACTACAGACAGTAACTCTACCTGGTGTGGTTAGTTAGACTACAGACAGTAACTCTACCTGGTGTGGTTAGTTATACAGACAGTAACTCTACCTGGTGTGGTTAGTTAGACTACAGACAGTAACTCTACCTGGTGTGGTTAGTTATACAGACAGTAACTCTACCTGGTGTGTGGTTAGTTAGACTACAGACAGTAACTCTACCTGGTGTGGTTAGTTATACAGACAGTAACTCTACCTGGTGTGGTTAGTTAGACTACAGACAGTAACTCTACCTGGTGTGGTTAGTTATACAGACAGTAACTCTACCTAGTGTGGTTAGTTAGACTACAGACAGTAACTCTACCTGGTGTGGTTAGTTATACTACAGACAGTAACTCTACCTGGTGTGGTTAGTTATACAGACAGTAACTCTACCTGGTGTGGTTAGTTATACAGACAGTAACTCTACCTGGTGTGGTTAGTTAGACTACAGACAGTAACTCTACCTGGTGTGGTTAGTTATACAGACAGTAACTCTACCTGGTGTGGTTAGTTAGACTACAGACAGTAACTCTACCTAGTGTGGTTAGTTATACAGACAGTAACTCTACCTGGTGTGGTTAGTTATACAGACAGTAACTCTACCTAGTGTGTGGTTAGTTAGACTACAGACAGTAACTCTACCTGGTGTGGTTAGTTATACAGACAGTAACTCTACCTGGTGTGGTTAGTTAGACTACAGACAGTAACTCTACCTGGTGTGGTTAGTTATTTTGTCAGATAGGATTACAAGGCTTGATAAAAATCTACAAATACTGTCAAAAACTTAGTAGAAGGACCATGTGGGGTCTGTAAACAGTGGCAAGAATACAATCATCCAGGGAGTCTTTTGCCTTAGGCATGGTGTAGTACCTCAAAGGAGGACAGGTCAGTAGCAGCAGTGGGTTTAAAACGGAGTCCAGCCTTGTGTATGATGGCTGTCCCACCACCTCTTCCTTATTCTCCAGATATCTGTGTGGTTAAAAAGCCCATTGGAAATGCCTCAATTTAGAGACCAATACAGCGTTAGACATATACTCATCAGGTCTCAGCCAGATCTCTGTTAAACTGATCATATCTGTCTTACTGTCAGTAATACCAGGTCTCTGTTAAACTGATCATATCTATCTTTACTGTCAGTAATACCAGGTCTCTGTGTAAAACTGATCATATCTATCTTACTGTCAGTAATACCAGGTCTCTGTTAAACTGATCATATCTATCTTACTGTCAGTAATACCAGGTCTTGTTAAACTGATCATATCTATCTTACTGTCAGTAATACCAGGTCTCTGTTAAACTGATCATATCTATCTTACTGTCAGTAATACCAGGTCTCTGTTAAACTGATCATATCTATCTTACTGTCAGTAATACCAGGTCTCTGTTAAACTGATCATATCTATCTTACTGTCAGTAATACCAGGTCTCTGTTAAAACTGATCATATCTATCTTACTGTCAGTAATACCAGGTCTCTGTTAAACTGATCATATCTATCTTACTGTCAGTAATACCAGGTCTCTGTGTAAACTGATCATATCTATCTTACTGTCAGTAATACCAGGTCTCTGTTTAACTGATCATATCTATCTTACTGTCAGTAATACCCAGGTCTCTGTTAAACTGATCATATCTATCTTACTGTCAGTAATACCAGGTCTCTGTTAAACTGATCATATCTATCTTTTACTGTCAGTAATACCAGGTCTCTGTTAAACTGATCATATCTATCTTACTGTCAGTAATACCAGGTCTCTGTTAAACTGATCATATCTATCTTACTGTCAGTAATACCAGTCTCTGTTAAACTGATCATATCTATCTTACTGTCAGTAATACCAGGTCTCTGTTAAAACTGATCATATCTATCTTACTGTCAGTAATACCAGGTCTCTGTTAAACTGATCATATCTATCTTACTGTCAGTAATACCAGGTCTCTGTTTAAACTGATCATATCTATCTTACTGTCAGTAATACCAGGTCTCTGTTAACTGATCATATCTATCTTACTGTCAGTAATACCAGGTCTCTGTTAAACTGATCATATCTATCTTACTGTCAGTAATACCAGGTCTCTGTTTAAACTGATCATATCTATCTTTCTGTCAGTAATACCAGGTCTCTGTTAAACTGATCATATCTATCTTACTGTCAGTAATACCAGGTCTCTGTTAAACTGATCATATCTATCTTACTGTCAGTAATACCAGGTCTCTGTTAAACTGATCATATCTATCTTACTGTCAGTAATAAGTTCATTTATAAGTGCAGCTTGAGGAGTGAGAGATCTAATATTCAATAGGCCAAGTCTGAGTAATACTTTAGGGCGCCTGTAGCTGAGATGTGATGAGTTTGTATGGCAATGAGATTCCTCCCATTTGATCCAGGCTGTGTTTGTAGTGTTTCTAGTCGGGGCCTGACAGGGTGGACAGGTTGGATGGAATGAATAAATGGATGCAAAGGGACAATGCCTTCACTACAGACAGACAGCCCGTCTTTAAAACAGAAGGCAATGTTGCTGGAGAGTACACTGGATCCTCTGCAGATTGGATGTATCCCATCCCTTTTAAAGAAAGCGGGTCTCTCCCAGAACAGATCAAAGTTGTCCCAAAACAAAACACCTCCCACAGCTCAGAGCCTTTAGCCAGATATTGAAGTTATCGATACGGCTGAAGCATCCAAGCCCCATCCGGTACCAGGGAATAAGGCCGGAGATGATTATGTTGTTCCCTGTGCTTTTTTAGGTGCTGGAAGCAGTTTGACAGCTGCAGATCCGGGTCTGATGGAAGCGGGAGTAGCCCGTGGCGGCCTCCCTTTCTCTCCCACCTCCTCCTCCAGTACCGCTCCGCTGGATGAGGGGGGTAGAGCAGGCAGCCTGTGGCGGGTGTGAAGGCCTGATCGACTTGTTCAGCGGGGGCTAGAATGGATCCTTCCCCACGCCGCTATAGCTGAGGAGAGCCCAGCCTGATGGAGGCGTGGTGCTTGGCCTGGTCGTTCAGGATGGTGGTCTCAAACGCCTCCTTTAGTGAGGCTAGGCCTTCCTGGAGCTCCTAGTGAAGCTGAATCATACAAACCTTTTAAGCCACTGTCACGAATTCAGCACGAGGCTGCTCCTCCTCCTTGCTCGGGCAGGCTTCGGCGTTCGTCGTCACCGGAGTACTAGCTGCCACCGATCTATGTTTCTGTGTGTTCTACTTGTTTTGTCTATATTGCACACACCTGGTTCCAATTACGATAATTGTCCCTATTTTACCCTCTGGTTGCCCTCATGGTGTTGTGCGTGATTGTTCGTTTTTTTTGTTGTCATTGACATGTGAGTCGGTATTATCTTCCCTGCGTGGAAGAGATGTTTATTTACTTTTGACAAGTAAAGTACGTCGTTTGACTAAAGTTCTGTGTCCTGCGCCTGACTCCGTCCTACCGCTACACACCGACGCCATGCAGCCCACAAATGTCTTTGCAACAACAATGAAGTTGTACAAAACAGTTCCCCAAATTGAGGAAAAAGTGACATTTCAACAACAAGGCTTGCAAAATCACCATAAATTCACCATGACCATTTTAACTATGCAGGGTAATTGTTTATATCAAAGTATATATAAAATATAATCACCAAGATCCTCTCAACTGAGCATCACATGACTTTCAGTATGAAATAAAGAGTCGGCAGGCTAAATAGTCACTGATATGGGGTCAGATCTTAGTTTCACCCCTCATCAATGGCTCAGGTTAGGATTGGGGATGAGGTAATGAAGTTTCCCAGACACAGATCATTAAGCCTACTCCTAGACTAAAGGGATGGTTCACCCAAATGACATAATAGGATGATTTCCTTAGCCTGTAATCAGTCTATGGACCAAGGTATGACAGCAATCCATGCTTTTGTGGAACAAAGTCAATGGGACCGATGTTAGCCTTTTTCACGCTTTATGTTCAAATCATCTAAGGAACTTCATTGAGCTACACAATCCATTTTAAATAGCCTGCTTTAGAATTATTTGGATTTTCAACAGGTAATCTCATCTTTCCTTTCTCTGTCTATCCTGTCCGATAAACAACAAATATGCACAAAAAAAATACAAATAAAGTGCTTTGTAGTCCAGGGCAAGTGTCCGGGAAACCAGCCATAAAAAAAAAAATACTTAACACTTTGTGGTGTCAAGCATTGGCTCAGAGACTGCACCATCGCTTAACACTTTGTGGTGTCAAGCATTGGCTCAGAGACTGCACCATCCTCCTCCTCCTCCTTCTCTTTCATTTCTCTGGCGCCACCAAGTGGCGAAGTCTGGAACTTTACCTGGAACACATCCCACCTCTCAGGCAGCCAGACCTTATTGAACATCAGCTGAGCCAGCCAGGAGAAACCCAAGATGGCCGCCAGGGCCAGGAGCATACATATGGTCCTGATGGGGGAGCGTTGGACATAGACGCCATCCTCCAGGGTACATCCAGGGAAGTGGAGGACAGGCGGGAGGTTGAAGATGGGCTCCCCACAGAGGAGTCTCATCAGGCCCCCTACGAGGTATCCCGCCACGGCTCCATAGCCGTTGGAGACCTGGAGGAAAATGAAGAGTTTTTTTTTTAGAAGTGATATTCTAGCCTAGCCTGACGACTCACACTAAATTCTTCCACTGCTCTGTCGTTCGCTACATACTTTAGTCTGAGTGCCATCATTGAAGTCGTTTGTGGTGACGAGGGGCGTGAGGGGCGTTGTACAAAACAAAGTCATCAGTGATTGGATCGTCTCTAACCAATCAGAGTACCTGTGTTCAGGCTCTGGTCCAACCCATCGGTTTCTGGACCAATCAGACGGGCCTGAATGTGTTCCCATTCGGTGAAGAATCGGGGAGGTCCTCAGATCCAGACTCATTGTGGAGAAGAAACTAACGTCCGTGGGCGTGGCCTAGCGTTTGGCTGGAGCAAGGAGTCTGGGTAGCCAGGCAAATTATAACCTGGGCCTGCGTCCACAAAGCCTCTCAGAGTAGGAGTGCTGATCTAGGATCAGTTTAGCCTTTTAGATCATAATGAATAAGATGCTATGGACAGGTTAGGACCTGATCCTAGATCAGTACTCCCACTCTGAGACGCTTTGTGGCTAGGGCCTGTTTGTGCTCTTGCGAACTCCATTGCTGTAGTTGTCAAGCCAAACATTTGGCATGATGACAGCACAAACAGACTGGCACTCAGGCTAGTGACACTGATAGAACAATGAGACAGATATTTCACTGGATGTATAAATGTGAAGCATCCGGTTGGCGTTTCCACTCACTACCAAATGTGGTGGGGCAAACCTACTCATCAATTAAACATTTGATCTCAATACAGTTTTCTGTTCGCAAAACTATAATCTGTTATGAACAGAACGGACTAAGTTTTGTAGACTTTACCCTTTGCAAAAGTTTTTTTTTAATTGCGCTGTTTAAAAGGAGTGCAAAGGCGAATTTACTTATTGCACACGCGCACTTCACAGAGTAGGTGTTCCCTAACGGAAATATACAGATGTATACTACAATGCGCCAATAGGATATCGCTAGCGTGTGCTTGACTCTGCCCACCGCCTTGCTTGTTCTGCCCACTATGACTCATTTGTTCCCATTGGAAACGACAAGCTGTGGTCTATCTTGGTTTAGTTATAAAAATCAATGTTTGTGATGCAGGGAAAAACACACACAATATCACCTCTGCATGTTTCACACACACACACACCTGGAAGAAGAGGACGCAGACGAGCTGAGGGAAGATGATGGTGTAGGAGAGATCAGACGCCAGGATCCACAGGGCAAAGGTACTGTTGTGGAAGAGAGTGAGGGCCATCCCACACAGCCCCACCACCACCACCGACACACGGATCACCCACTGTATCTCCCTGTCTGAGGCCTGGAGGAGAGATAGACACAAGATGGAGGCACAGTGGTCAGGACAGATCCAAGATGGAGGCACAGTGGGCAGGACAGATCCAAGATGGAGGCACAGTGGTCAGGACAGATCCAAGATGGAGGCACAGTGGTCCGGACAGATCCAAGATGGAGGCACAGTGGTTATAAACTCAATAGACGTATGAGATACAGATCCCCCACTGCATCTCCCTGTGTGACATCTGGAGAATGGGGGAGACAGACACAAGATGGAGGTACAGCAGTTATAGGGCGGGTTCCTCTTCCCAGGTGTTGCTGAGGCATGCCAGATCTTACAATGAGAGACAGACACAAGATGGAGGTTCAGCAGTTATAATTATCCAAATCCTCAAGGTTGCACATTTTACTTCTCCTTATTTAAATGGAAACAGAGCCCTGTCCTCCTTTTCAATGTGATTTAGACAGATGGAGTGTAGATAGTGGGATACAGATTAGTAGAGCTGAGAACAGGAGGAAAGTGGTGGGTGAATGGAAGGAATCAACCCATAGTTGGTCTGGGTGCTTGGGAGACTGAAGCACTACCAATTGGTCAAACTCCCACACCCCCTCACTCACTCCAAGTGACGTGTAATACTCAGAGAAGTCAGAAGAAGCATGACCAGCCCTGTGGTGTAGAACTCAGAGAAGTCAGAAGAGGGAGCACAGAGTTAAGGGAAGTCTAGACTAGTGAGGACGTTATGACAACTGAGCTAACTGGTCTTGTAGGTGGTATGGAATGTGCATATGTTCAAGGCAATGACTCAGTTAAAAAAAGTCATCCAAAAAATATTATTTTAGTTTTAGGAGGCCACTCTCTTTGAACAGTGAGTAGGGCGGCTATTACTGTGAAATGTAAATCTAATTTGTAGGAACTTCCAGTGGGCTATAGTCTTGTTCCTTTGTACCAAAGATTGTCTATCCACCTCTGTTGGTATCCTACGCTGTATTGTCTATCCACCTCTGTTCCTACGCTGTATTGTCTATCCACCTCTGTATCCTACGCTGTATTGTCTATCCACCTCTGTATCCTACGCTGTATTCTATCCACCTCTGTATCCTACGCTGTATTGTCTATCCACCTCTGTTGGTATCCTACGCTGTATTGTCTATCCACCTCTGTTGTATCCTACGCTGTATTGTCTATCCACCTCTGTATCCTACGCTGTATTGTCTATCCACCTCTGTATCCTACGCTGTATTGTCTATCCACCTCTGTTTGTATCCTACGCTGTATTGTCTATCCACCTCTATTTGTATCCTACGCTGTATTGTCTAGTTGTTTGTATCCTACGCTTGTATTGTCTATCCACCTCTGTTGTATCCTACGCTGTATTGTCTATCCACCTCTCTTTTGAATCCTATGCTGTATTGTCTATCCACCTCTTGTTGGTATCCTACGCTGTATTGTCTATCCACCTCTGTTGGTATCCTACGCTGTATTGTCTATCCTCTGTTTGTATCCTACGCTGTTCTTTTGTCTATCCACCTCTGTTTGTATCCTACGCTGTATTGTCTATCCACCTCTGTTTGTATCCTACGCTGTATTGTCTATCCACCTCTGTTTGTATCCTACGCTGTATTGTCTATCCACCTCTGTTTGTATCCTACGCTGTATTGTCTATCCACCTCTGTTTGTATCCTACGCTGTGTATTGTCTATCCACCTCTGTTTGTATCCTACGCTGTATTGTCTATCCACCTCTGTTTGGTATCCTACGCTGTATTGTCTATCCACCTCTGTTTGTATCCTACGCTGTATTGTCTATCCACCTCTGTTTGTATCCTACGCTGTATTGTCTATCCACCTCTGTTTGTATCCTACGCTGTATGTCTATCCACCTCTGTATTCCTACGCTGTATTGTCTATCCACCTCTGTATCCTACGCTGTATTGTCTATCCACCTCTGTTGGTATCCTACGCTGTATTGTCTATCCACCTCTGTATCCTACGCTGTATTGTCTATCCACCTCTGTTGGTATCCTAAAACGCTGTATTGTCTATCCACCTCTGTTTGTATCCTACGCTGTATTGTCTATCACACCTCTGTTGGTATCCTACGCTGTATTGTCTATCCACCTGTGTGCAATCCTACGCTGTATTGTATATCCACCTCAATGTATCCTACGCTATATTGTCTATCCACCTCTAATGTATCCTACGCTGTATTAACAATCCACCTCTGATGGTATCCTAACGCTGTATTGTCTATCCACCTCTGTTGGTATCCTACGCTGTATTGTCTATCCACAATATAGGTATCCTACGCTGTATTGTCTATCCACCTCTGTATCCTACGCTGTATTGTCTATCCACCTCTGTTTGTATCCTACGCTGTATTGTCTATCCACCTCTGTATCCTACGCTGTATTGTCTATCCACCTCTGTATCCTACGCTGTATTGTCTATCCACCTCTGTTGTATCCTACGCTGTATTGTCTATCCACCTCTGTTTGTATCCTACGCTGTATTGTCTATCCACCTCTGTTTGTATCCTACGCTGTATTGTCTATCCACCTCTGTTTATCCTACGTGTATTGTCTATCCACCTCTGTTTGTATCCTACGCTGTATTGTCTATCCACCTCTGTTGGTATCCTACGCTGTATTGTCTATCCACCTCTGTATCCTACGCTGTATTGTCTATCCACCTCTGTATCCTACGCTGTATTGTCTATCCACCTCTGTTTGTATCCTACGCTGTATTGTCTATCCACCTCTGTTTGTATCCTACGCTGTATTGTCTATCCACCTCTGTTTGTATCCTACGCTGTATTGTCTATCCACCTCTGTTGGTATCCTACGCTGTATTGTCTATCCACCTCTGTTTGTATCCTACGCTGTATTGTCTATCCACCTCTGTTATCCTACGCTGTATTGTCTATCCACCTCTGTTTGTATCCTACGCTGTATTGTCTATCCACCTCTGTTTGTATCCTACGCTGTATTGTCTATCCACCTCTGTTTGTATCCTACGCTGTATTGTCTATCCACCTCTGTTTGTATCCTACGCTGTATTGTCTATCCACCTCTGTTTGTATCCTACGCTGTATTGTCTATCCACCTCTGTATCCACGCTGTATTGTCTATCCACCTCTGTTGGTATCCTACGCTGTATTGTCTATCCACCTCTGTTTGTATCCTACGCTGTATTGTCTATCCACCTCTGTTTGTATCCTACGCTGTATTGTCTATCCACCTCTGTTTGTATCCTACGCTGTATTGTCTATCCACCTCTGTTTGTATCCTACGCTGTATTGTCTATCCACCTCTGTTTGTATCCTACGCTGTATTGTCTATCCACCTCTGTTTGTATCCTACGCTGTATTGTCTATCCACCTCTGTTTGTATCCTACGCTTTCTTGTCTTCCACCTATCCTACGCTGTATTGTCTATCCACCTCTGTTTGTATCCTACGCTGTATTGTCTATCCACCTCTGTTGGTATCCTACGCTGTATGTCTATCCACCTCTGTTGTTATCCTACCTGTATTGTCTATCCACCTCTGTTGGTATCCTACGCTGTATTGTCTATCCACCTCTGTTTGTATCCTACGCTGTATTGTCTATCCACCTCTGTAGTATCCTACGCTGTAGTGCTATCCACCTAAATAGGTATCCTACGCTGTATTGTCTATCCACCTCTGCTGGTATGCAACGCTGTATTGTCTAAATAGTTTGTATCCTACGCTGTATTGTCTATCCACCTCTGTTATCCTACGCTGTATTGTGTATCCACCTCTGTATCCTACGCTGTATTGGCTATCCACCTCTGTTGGTATCCTACGCTGTATTGTCTATCCACCTCTGTTTGTATCCTACGCTGTATTGTCTATCCACCTCTGTATCCTACGCTGTATTGTCTATCCACTCTGTTTGTATCCTACGCTGTATTGTCTATCCACCTCTGTGGTATCCTACGCTGTATTGTCTATCCACCTCTGTTTGTATCCTACGCTGTATTGTCTATCCACCTCTGTCTGTATCCTACGCTGTATTGTCTATCCACCTCTGTTTGTATCCTACGCTGTATTGTCTATCCACCTCTGTTGGTATCCTACGCTGTATTGTCTATCCACCTCTGTATCCTACGCTGTATTGTCTATCCACCTCTGTTTGTATCCTACGCTGTATTGTCTATCCACCTCTGTTATTACGCTGTATTGTCTATCCACCTCTGTACGCTGTTGTCTATCCACCTTTGTATCCTGTATCCTACGCTGTATTGTCTATCCACCTCTGTTTGTATCCTACGCTGTATTGTCTATCCACCTCTGTTTGTATCCTACGCTGTATTGTCTATCCACCTCTGTTTGTATCCTACGCTGTATTGTCTATCCACCTCTGTTTGTATCCTACGCTGTATTGTCTATCCACCTCTGTTGGTATCCTACGCTGTATTGTCTATCCACCTCTGTTTGTATCCTACGCTGTATTGTCTATCCACCTCTGTATCCTACGCTGTATTGTCTATCCACCTCTGTTTGTATCCTACGCTGTATTGTCTATCCACCTCTGTTGGTATCCTACGCTGTATTGTCTATCCACCTCTGTTGGTATCCTACGCTGTATTGTCTATCCACCTCTGTTTGTATCCTACGCTGTATTGTCTATCCACCTCTGTTGGTATCCTACGCTGTATTGTCTATCCACCTCTGTATCCTACGCTGTTTGTCCTATCCACCTCTGTTGGTATCCTACGCTGTATTGTCTATCCACCTCTGTTGGTTATCCTACGCTGTATTGTCTATCCACCTCTGTTTGTATCCTACGCTGTAGTGTCTATCCACCTCTGTTGGTATCCTACGCTGTATTGTCTATCCACCTCTGTTTGTATCCTACGGCTGTATTGTATATCCACCTCTGTGTGTATCCTACGCTATATTGTCTATCCACCTCTCTGTTTGTATCCTACACTGTATTGTCTATCCACCTCTGTTGGTATCCTACGCTGTATTGTCTATCCACCTCTGTTTGTATCCTACGCTGTATTGTCTATCCACCTCTGTTGGTATCCTACGCTGTATTGTCTATCCACCTCTGTTTGTATCCTACGCTTTATTGTCTATCCACCTCTGTTTGTATCCTATGCTGTATTGTCTATCCACCTCTGTTTGTATCCTACGCTGTATTGTCTATCCCACCTCTGTTGGTATCCTACGCTGTATTGTCTATCCACCTCTGTTTGTATCTCTACGCTGTATTGTCTATCCACCTCTGTTTGTATCCTACGCCTTGTATTGTCTATCCCACCTCTTGTTTGTATCCTACGCTGTATTGTCTATCCACCTCTGTTTGGTATCCTACGCTGTATTGTCTATCCACCTCTGTTGGTATCCTACGCTGTATTGTCTATCCACCTCTGTTTGTATCCTACGCTGTATTGTCTATCCACCTCTGTTGGTAATCCTACGGCTGTATTGTCTATCCACCTCTGTTGGTATCCTACACTGTATTGTCTATCCACCTCTGTAGGTATCCTACGCTGTATTGTCTATCCACCTCTGTTTGTATCCTACGCTGTATTGTCTATCCACCTCTGTAGGTATCCTACGCTGTATTGTCTATCCACCTCTGTTTGTATCCTACGCTGTATTCAAGCTGACAAATAGCAGAAAGCAGCAGAGTTAGATTAGAGTATCCAAGATGGCGTAGCAGTAACGGTCGCTTTTATTTTTCGTCCTGTGTAAATATCCCGTTTCTTGTTTTTTTTGTCTATATTTTCTAAATTTTTTTACTTTCATTCTTTAACTAAATATACTCTCCTGCAACCCGCCACTCACCCAACGTGGGAAAGATTATATTATTTCTTTATAACTTTCATCAAGAACCGTAAACTGAAACGTGTGTAGCAGCAATCTGAATTGGCTACCTGCTATTAGTTACCGTTAGCGTCTCCACCACTGTCCGTGGCCTACACTATCCACCAGCCAGCTCTAGCTAGCCTGGACAATTCGTCGGCCAGTCTGCACAGCGTGCTATCGACCCAGCGTGCTATCGACCCATAGCTTATTGGGACTTTGACTTCTGCCGGAATCACTGGACCCTAGCGCCGGATCATCACAACCAGCTAGCTAGCTGCAACTAAATGGCTACCTGTTATTAGTCACTGTTAGCGTCTTCATCATTGTCCGTGGCCTACACTATCCACCAGCCAGCTCTAGCTAGCCTGGACAATTCGTCGGCCAGTCTGCACAGCGTGCTATCGACCCCAGCGTGCTATCGACCCATAGCTTATTGGACTTTTCTGCCGGAATCACTGGACCCTAGCGCCGGATCATCACAACCAGCTAGCTAGCTGCAACCTGTTTTGCTGGCTGATACCATTGCCATATAGCAAGCACCAGTTAGCCTTGAGCTAGCCTGCTAGCTCCCTGCTAGCTGTGCTGAAGCACCAATTTGAACTGCTCTCGGACTCACATATTGCTGTTCACTGGACCTTAGTGATCACTCAGCTGCACAGCTGATGCCCGCTGGACTGTTCCTTTACACGGTACTCTGTCCTGTTTTTTCTGGTTTTAGTCTTAGCCCAAACGTTATCGCTATTTCCAGTTGTGTCTTAGCTCTCTCTAATAACACGTGACTGCTTTATGCCTCTCTCCGTGTCAATTATGCCTTGCCTATTGCTGTTTGGGTTAGTTCTTATTTATACAATTTCAATGTAGAACCCCTAGTCCCTCTCAAACTGTCTCATATAGTTCCTTTGTTCCCCCCCCCCATACAAGCCGAGACCGGCTCAATCGATGCCTCCAATGATGCTATCTCTTTCATTGTTACCCAACACTTAGGGATTACCTGAACTGTACTCATATCCTTCCATATCCTTTTCTGTACATAATGCCCTGAATCTTTTCTACAACGCCCGGAGAACTGCCCCCTTTATTCTATGTACCCAACGCACTAGAAGACCAGTTCTCTAAAGCCTTTAGTCGTATCCTTATTCTACTCCTCCTCTGTTCCTCTGGTGATGTAGAGGCTCAACCCAGGCCCTGCAGCCCCCAGTATCACTCCTACTCCCCAGGAGCTATCATTTTATTGACTTCTGTAACCGTAAAAGTCTGTATGGTATTGGTTTTCTGCACATAAATATCAGAAGCCTCCTTTCTAAGTTTGAGTTATTCACTGCGTTAGCACACTCCGCCAACCCTGATGTTCTAGCAGTGTCTGAATTCCTGGCTTAGGAAGGCCACCAAAAATTCTGAAATTTCCCCAACTATAACATTTTCCGTCTAGATAGAACTGCCAAAGGGGGTGGAGTTGCAATCTACTGTAGAGATAGCCTGCAGAGCTCCATCATACTATCCAGGTCTGTGCCCAAACAGTTTGAGCCTTTTAGTTCTAAAAATCCACCTTTCCAGAAATAAATCTCTCACTGTTGCACGCTTGCTACAGATCATTTCCCCCCTCAGCCCCCAGCTGTGCCTGGACACCATATGTGAACTGATTGCCCCCCATCTATCCTCAGAGTCGTACTGCTTGGTGACCTAAATTGGGATATGCTTAATACCCCAGCCATCCTACAATCCAAGCTAGATGCCCTCAACCTCAACGCAAAATTATCAACGAACCTACCAGGTACAACCCTAAATCCGTAAACATGGGTACCCTCATAGATATCATCCTGACTAACTTACCCTCTAAATACACCTCCGCTGTCTTCAACCAGGATCTCAGCGATCACTGCCTTATTGCCTGCGTCCGTAACGGGTCCCGCGGTCAAACGACACCCCTCATCACTGTCAAACGGCTCCCAAAAACACTTCAGCGAGCAGGCCTTCCTAATTGACCTGGCCCAGGTATCCTGGATGGATATAGATCTCATTCCGTCAGTAGAGGATGCCTGGTTGTTCTTTAAAAGTAATTTCCTCTCATCTTAAATAGACATGCCCCATTCAAAAAATACAGAACTAAGAAACAGATATAGCCCCTGGTTCTCCTCAGGACTGACTGCCCTTGACCAGCACAAAAAACATCCTGTGGCGTACTGCATTAGCATCAAATAGCCCCCGTGATATGCAACTTTTCAGGGAAGTTTAGGAAACCAATATACACAAGCAGTTAGGAAAGCCAAAAGGCTAACTTTTTCAAACAGAAATTTGCATCCTGTAGCACTAACTCCAAAAAGTTTTTTGGGACACTGTAAAGTCCATGGAAAATAAGAGCACTTCCTCCCAGCTGCCCACTTGCACTGAGGCTAGGAAAACACTATCACCACCGATAAATCTACAATAATCGAGAATTGCAACAAGCATTTTGCTACGGCTGGCCATGCTTTCCACCTGGCTACCACTATCCCCGGCCACCAGCTCTGCACCCTCCGCTGCAACTTGCCCATGCCCCCCCCGCTTCTCCTTCACACAAATCCCAGACAGCTGATGTTTCTAAAGAGCTGCAAATCTGGACCCCTACAAATCATCTGGACTAGACAATCTGGACCCTTTTCTTTCTAAAACTAGCCGCCGAAATTGTCGCAACCCCCTATTACTAGCCTGTTTCAACCTCTCTTTCGTAACGTCTGAGATCCCAGAGATTGGAAAGCTGCCGCGGTCATCCCCCTCTTCAAAGGGGGTGACACTCTAGATCCAAACTGTTACAGACCCATATCCATCCTGCCCTGCCTTTCAAAAGTTTTTGAAAGCCAAGTCAACAAAACAGATCACCAACCATTTCGAATCCCACCGTACCTTCTCCGCTATGCAATCCCGGTTTCCGAGGTTGGTCATGGGTGCACTTCAGCCACGCTCAAAGTCCTAAATGATATTATAACCGCGATCGATAATAGGACAGTACTGTGCAGAGCCCGTTTTTTCATTGACCTGGCCAAGGCTTTTCGACTCTGTCAACCACCGCATTCTTATTGGCAGACTAAATAGCCTTGTTTCTCTAATGACTGCCTCGCCTGGTTCACCAAACTACTTCTCAGATAGAGTTCAATGTGTCAAATCGGAGGGCCTGTTTGTCTGGACCTATGGACAGTCCTCTATGTGTGTGAGAGGAAAGGTGATTGCAGGGGGGGGGGTGCCACACAGGGTTCAATTCTTGGGCCAACTCTTTTCTCTGTGTGTATATCAATGACGTCGCTCTTGCTGCTGGTGACTCTCAGGATCCACCTCTACGCAGACGACACCATTTTGTATACATCTGGCCCCTTCATTGGACACTGTGTTAACAAACCTCCAAACGAGCTTCAATTCCATACAACACTCCTTCAGTAGCCTCCAACTGCTCTTAAAACACTAGTAAAACAAAATGCATGCTCTTCAACCGAACGCTGCTTGCACCCCCGCCCACCGACTAGAATCACTACTACTATAGACGGGTCTGACCTAGAGTACGTGGACAACTACAAATATCTAGGTGTCTGGTTAGACTGTAAACTCTCTTCCAGACTCACATTAAGAATCTCCAATCCAAAGTTAAAATCTAGAATCGGTTTCCTATTTCGCAACAAAGCCTCCTTCACTCATGCTGCCAAACATGCCCTTTGTAAAAACTGACTATCCTACCGATCCTTGACTTCGGCGATTGTCATTTACAAAATAGCCTCCAAACACTCTACTCAGCAAATTGGATGTTGTCTATCACAGGGCCATCCGTTTTGTCTCCAAAGCCCCATATAATACCCACCCACTGTGACCTTTACGCTCTTGTTGGCTGGTCCTCACTACATATTTCGTCGCCAAACCCACTGGCTCCAGGCCCATCTATAATCACTGCTAGGCAAATCCCCGCCTTATCTTAGCTCACTGGTCACCATAGCAACACCCACCCGTAGTCTGCGCTCCAGCGGGTATATCTCACTGGTCATCCCAAAGCCAACACCTCCTTTGGCCGCAATTCCTTCCAGTTTCTCTCTGCCAATGACTGGAACAAATTGCAAAAATCTCTGAAGCTGGAGACGCTTATCTCCCTCACTAACTTAAAGCATCAGTTTGTCAGAGCACCTTACCGATCACTGCACCTGTACACAGCCCATCTGAAATTAGCCCGCCCAACTACCTCATCCCTATATTGTTATTTTTATTTTGCTCATCTGTACCCCCAGTATCTCTATTTGCACATCATCTCTTGCACATCATTCCAGTGTTTAATACTAAATTGTAATTATTTTGCACTATAGCCTATTTTATTGCCTTACCTCCATAACTTGCTAAATTTTGCACCACTGTATATTAATTGTATTTCTGTTTGTATTTTTTTTGATTTTTGTTTTATTTTACCCCATATGTAAACTCTGTGTTGTTGTTTTTATCGCCACTGCTATGGCTTTATCTTGGCCAGGTCGCAGTTGTAAATGAGAACTTGTTCTCAACTGGTTTACCTGGTTAAATAAAGGTGAAAAAAAAAAAAAAAAAAAAAAAAAGAGAATATATCTCTGGCCAGTACAGGTATCAAACCTGAGACCTTTGCGTTATTACCACAATGCTCTAACCAGCTAATCAGCTTTATTACTAAAAGGAAATATATCTGTTGTGAAATGTATATCAACTCATAGTAAAAACTTCCAGTAGCCACGTCCTCTACGCTATATACAGCAGCGGGCACGGAGAAGAGTATTTCACCGTAATAATCAGACAGGTCCTACTGAAATGTTGACTGTTGACTCAGATTGACTGTTGACTCAGATTTCCTACCAAAACTGGTTGACTCAGATCGCTGGATTCAGATCGCTGCTAACCATTACACCATAGAACCCAATACAAAAATACATTTGTGAAGTGTACAGATGTTTCTGTCCCTGGGGCACCAGAGAGCCATAAGAGAAAAGATGTGTTGGCCAGTACGGGTATCTACCATGACCTTTTGTGTTATTAGCATGACGTTCTAACCAACTGAGCTAGCCTGCCACGTCACACCTTGGAGATGGGCACATTTCTAACGCAATGACTCAACAAAAGTGTTGTAATAGTATTTTTTTACTGGATAGCCGGAAGGCTATAACTCTGTGGCTATATTGGGAAATGCACCTGTACATTCAGTATCAACTCATAGTAGAACCATAGAGTGGGAACATCCAGTAAAGCTGTATGTACCAAAATGCTAACTATTACAACATAGAACCCGATGCACATTTTTTCTAATGTGAATTGAAAAATGTCTTGCCAATGTCCCCCAAATAATGGATGAGATAGGAAAAAACGCTTCTATATGCATTTAGTGGTGATTTCCAGATACATGACCTATGACCTAGAACAGGGTTAATAAACATAATGGATCATCTCCATTGAGAATGCTTTTGAGTTCTGGACTAATAGGTTTATTACTCTGTGTCTGGGAAAAGAGCCCTAAATTCCTAACTCAATACAGTAGAGGCGACTACCTGGTCACACACACATTATTAGAACGAGGTGTTAGTGATGGGCTAGAACAAAAGCCTGCACCCAACCCTTCACCTGCTTCCGGATGATGTTCCTGTAGATGTTGGAGGAGAACATGGAGGCGGAGCTTAGGAGGCCAGAGTCCACTGATGACATCACTGCGGCGGCGATGGCCCCGATGCCGATGATGGACACGTAGGGCGGAGCCAGGTGCTGCAGGGCGATGGGGAGCACCAATCCCGTCTCGTTGCGCTCATACGGAGACGGAGACCCGTACGATGTCAGGTTCCAGTCTGGAGACACACCAGGAAGTGACAATAAAGTTAGGTTATTTTGACAATCACACTGGAGACACACCAGTAAGTGACAATAAAGTTAGGTTATTTTGACAATCACACTTTGACGAAGTCCGAAAGCGTAAACACGATGCAGTACACTGTAAGAGTTTCTTTTTATTTTAATAATAATAATAATAATATGCCATTTAGCAGACGCTTTTATCCAAAGCGACTTACAGTCATGTGTGCATACATTTTTACGTAGGGGTGGTCCCGGGGATCGAACCCACTACCCTGGCGTTACAAGCGCCATGCTCTACCAATTGAGCTCAGAAGTATTCAAGGGATCTAGTGCTCCACAGGGAGTAATAACAAACATGCACTCTAGCCACGACACCAGGACACTGCCAGTAGATTGGTGTGTTATGGTTCATGATATGAGGTAGACGATATGAGCAGTATACGGCCTTCAGATAACAGAGAAACCGGTCAATGACACACAACTCTTCTTCTCTGCTTTATGAACCTTTTATAACACCTTTTAATAATAATAAACTTTATATTTGTCCATTACACTTGAAAACGTGAACATGTGTTTTTATCTACGTATCCCAACTCCCCCCTGAGACACCCGCGGAGAGTTGGGATCAGAATCAGGGACAACCATTATACCGGCACCCCTGAAGCAATTGGGGTTAAGTGCCTTGCACAAGGGCACAACAACAGATTTTTCACCTTGTCGTCTCCGGGATTCTAAAACCTTTCTTTTTGTATTTCACTACCTGTTGAAGCTGCCACAGCCCCGACCAGAACAGAGGGGATCCCCAGGACGAGGACCATGGCGGCAGCCACGAAGCAGGTGACCTGGGCGTTAAACGAGGAGGAGGCAGAAAGCGTCCTCTGATGGAAACATTGGAAAGACAAGCTACCCAATGCCTGAGGAGAGAGGGAGAAGAGGAGGGAGGGTGGAGGGGAGGAGAGGAGGAGAGGAGGAGGGGGGGGGGGGGGAGGGAGGGGAGGAGAGGGGGGAGGAGAGGAGAGGGGGGTGGAGGGGAGGGGGAGGGGGGGAGAGAGGGGGGAGGGGGGGGGAGAGGAGGGGGAGGATAAGGAGACAGAGGAGAAAGGGAAGAACATAAAGGAGGTTGTTAGATTGTGAATTGGCGGCAGGTATCCTAGCGGTTAAGGTTCGATTCCCTGAGCAGACTAGGTAAAAAATCTGTCAATGTGCCCTTGAGCAAGGCACTTAACCCTAATTGCTCCTGTAAGTCGCTCTGGATAAGAGTTTCTGGTAAATGACGTAAATGAATAATTGCTGTTTGTGTGATTAAGGAGAAGTAGAATGAGGCCTTTAGTCTCCAGGATTTTTTATTTTTTATTTTTTTATTTCACCTTTATTTAACCAGGTAAGCCAGTTGAGAACAGGTTCTCATTTACAACTGGATGTGTTTGTATTGTCATGGTGAATGTAGAGAAAAGGGCTGTGTGTGGTTTTGGGGAACTGTCTGTTAGAAAGCTTGCGACTGGAAACCACAGATACGCTCCATGGCCTAACAACAACAAGATAGGAGGAAGTGGCGCCAACAGCAGTTGAGATGGTCGAAACTCCCGGGTCATGGTTAGCAGAAGACCATGTGAAAGGTGAAATGGTCTGTGGAAAGTGCTGTGTCATGTTAGTGGAAAACTACTTTAGTATGTCATTGTATGGGTGGGGTAGCTTTGATAGGATATAAGAGAACGCTGCGCCACTCGGAAGGCACTGATTCAGCCAAGTCTTTTGGTATTAAACAACCGAACTTCACTCTTGAGTTTTGGCTCTTTTGTGGTAAACGAGTTTATTGCATATTGATTCATACTTATCAAGGTGGAGCAAAGAGGTTTGAGGAGTAAGGAAAACAATGGTTGGAAGATAGAGGAGATAGGACTGTATTGTAGAGGAGATAGGAGAGAGACTGGTGATATGACTGTATTGTAGAGGAGATAGGAGAGAGACTGGTGATAGGACTGTATTGTAGAGGAGATAGGAGAGAGACTGGTGATATGAGACTGTATTGTAGAGGAGATATAGGGAGAGGACTGGTGATATGACTGTATTGTAGAGGAGATAGGAGAGAGACTGGTGATATGACTGTATTGTAGAGGAGATAGGAGAGAGACTGGTGATATGACTGTATTGTAGAGGAGATAGGAGAGAGACTGGTTATATGACTGTATTGTAGAGGAGATAGGAGAGAGACTGGTGATATGACTGTATTGTAGAGGAGATATGAGAGAGACTGGTGATAGGACTGTATTGTAGAGGAGATAGGAGAGAGACTGGTGATATGACTGTATTGTAGAGGAGATATGAGAGAGACTGGTGATATGACTGTATTGTAGAGGAGATTGGAGAGAGACTGGTGATATGACTGTATTGTAGAGGGGATAGGAGAGAGACTGGTGATATGACTGTATTGTAGAGGAGATAGGAGAGAGACTGGTGATATGACTGTATTGTAGAGGAGATATGAGAGAGGACTGGGTGATAGGACTGTATTGTAGAGGAGATAGGAGAGAGACTGGTGATATGACTGTATGATAGAGGAGATAGGAGAGAGACTGGTGATATGACTGTATTGTAGAGGAGATTGGAGAGAGACTGGTGATATGACTGTATTGTAGAGGGGATAGGAGAGAGACTGGTGATATGACTGTATTGTAGAGGAGATAGGAGAGAGACTGGTGATATGACTGTATTGTAGAGGAGAGAGAGAGGAGATAGGAGAGAGACTGGTGATATGACTGTATTGTAGAGGAGATATGAGAGAGACTGGTGATAGGACTGTATTGTAGAGGAGAGATAGGAGGAGAGACTGGTGATATGACTGTATTGTAGAGGAGATAGGGGAGAGAGACTGGTGATATGACTGTATTGTAGAGGAGATAGGAGAGAGACTGGTGATATGACTGTATTGTAGAGGAGATAGGAGAGAGACTGGTGATATGACTGTATTGTAGAGGAGATAGGAGAGAGACTGGTGATATGACTGTATGATAGAGGAGATAGGAGAGAGACTGGTGATATGACTGTATTGTAGAGGAGATAGGAGAGAGACTGGTGATATGACTGTATGATAGAGGAGATAGGAGAGAGACTGGTGATATGACTGTATTGTAGAGGAGATTGGAGAGAGACTGGTGATATGACTGTATTGTAGAGGGGATAGGAGAGAGACTGGTGATATGACTGTATTGTAGAGGAGATAGGAGAGAGACTGGTGATATGACTGTATTGTAGAGGAGATAGGAGAGAGACTGGTGATATGACTGTATTGTAGAGGAGATAGGAGAGAGACTGGTTATATGACTGTATTGTAGAGTAGATAGGAGAGAGACTGGTGATATGACTGTATTGTAGAGGAGATATGAGAGAGAACTGGTGATATGACTGTATTGTAGAGGGGAGATTGGAGAGAGACTGGTGATATGACTGTATTGTAGAGGGGATAGGAGAGAGACTGGTGATATGACTGTATTGTAGAGGAGATAGGAGAGAGACTGGTGATATGACTGTATTGTAGAGGAGATATGAGAGAGACTGGTGATAGGACTGTATTGTAGAGGAGATAGGAGAGAGACTGGTGATAGGACTGTATGATAGAGGAGATAGGAGAGAAACTGGTGATATGACTGTATTGTAGAGGAGATTGGAGAGATACTGGTGATATGACTGTATTGTAGAGGGGATAGGAGAAGAGACTGGTGATATGACTGTATTGTAGAGGAGATAGGAGAGAGACTGGTGATATGACTGTATTGTAGAGGAGAGGAGATAGGAGAGAGACTGGTGATATGACTGTATTGTAGAGGAGATATGAGAGAGACTGGTGGGTGATAGGACTGTATTGTAGAGGAGATAGGAGAGAGACTGGTTGATATGACTGTATTGTAGAGGAGATAGGGGAGAGACTGGTGATATGACTGTATTGTAGAGGAGATAGGAAGAGAGACTGGTTGATATGACTGTATTGTAGAGGAGATAGGAGAGAGACTGGTGATATGACTGTATTGTAGAGGAGATAGGAGAGAGACTGGTGATATGACTGTATGATAGAGGAGATAGGAGAGAGACTGGTGATAAGACTGTATTGTAGAGGAGATTGGAGAGAGACTGGTGATATGACTGTATTTGTAGAGGGGATAGGAGAGAGGACTGTTGATATGGACTGTATTGTAGAAAAGAGATAGGAGAGAGACTGGTGATATGACTGTATTGTAGAGGAGATAGGAGAGAGACTGGTGATATGACAGTATTGTAGAGGAGATAGGAGAGAGACTGGTTATATGACTGTATTGAAGAGGAGATAGGAGAGAGACTGGTGATATGACTGTATTGTAGAGGAGATAGGGAGAGACTGGTGATATGACTGTATTGTAGAGGAGATAGGGGAGAGACTGGTGATATGACTGTATTGTAGAGGAGATAGGAGAGAGACTGGTGATATGACTGTATTGTAGAGGAGATAGGAGAGAGACTGGTGATATGACTGTATTGTAGAGGAGATAGGAGAGATACGGGTGATATGATTGTATTGTAGAGGAGATAGGAGAGAGACTGGTGATATGACTGTATTGTAGAGGAGATAGGAGAGAGACTGGTTATATGACTGTATTGTAGAAAAGATAGGAGAGAGACTGGTGATATGACTATTGTAGAGGAGATAGGAGAGAGACTGGTGATATGACTGTATTGTAGAGGAGATAGGGGAGAGACTGGTGATATGACTGTATTGTAGAGGAGATAGGAGAGAGACTGGTGATATGACTGTATTGTAGAGGAGATAGGAGAGAGGACTGGTGAATGACTGTATTGTAGAGGAGATAGGAGAGATACTGGTGATATGACTGTATTGTAGAGGAGATTAGGGGAGAGACTGGTGATATGGCTGTATTGTAAGAGGATATATTAGACGAGAGACTGGTGATATGACTGTATTGTAGAGGAGATAGGAGAGAGACTGGTGATATGGACTGTATTGTAGAGGAGATAGGAGAGAGACTGGTTTATATGACTGTATTGTAGAGTAGATAGGAGAGAGACTGGTGATATGACTGTATTGTAGAGGAGATATGAGAGAGAGACTGGTGATATGACTGTATTGTAGAGGAGATTGGAGAGAGACTGTGATGATATGACTGTATTGTAGAGGGGATAGGAGAGAGACTGGTGATATGACTGTATTGTAGAGGAGATAGGAGAGAAAGGACTGGTGATATGACTGTATGTGAAAATGTAGAGACGAGATATGAGAGAGACTGGTGATAGGACTGTATTGTAGAGGAGATAGGAGAGAGACTGGTGATATGACTGTATGATAGAGGAGATAGGAGAGAGACTGGTGATATGACTGTATTGTAGAGGAGGATTGGAGAGATACTGGTGATATGGACTGTATTGTAAGAGGGGATAGGAGAGAGACTGGTGATATGACTGTATTGTAGAGGAGATAGGAGAGAGACTGGTGATATGAATAGTATTGTAGAGGAGAAGGAGATAGGAGAGAGACTGGTGATATGACTGTATTGTAGAGGAGATATGAGAGAGACTGGTGCATAGGACTGTATTGTAGAGGAGATAGGAGAGAGACTGGTGATATGACTGTATTGTAGAGGAGATAGGGGAGAAAATAAAAAGGATATGACTGTATTGTAGAGGAGATAGGAGAAGAGACTGGTGATATGACTGTATTGTAGAGGAGATAGGAGAGAGACTGGTGATATGGACTGTACAAAGTAGAGGAGATAGGAGAGAGAAGGTGATATGACAAGGAAAATGATAGAGGAGATAGGAGAGAGACTGGTGATATGAACTGTATTGTAGAGGAGATTGGAGAGAGACTGGTGATATGACTGTATTGTAGAGGGGGATAGGAGAGAGAAACTGGTGATATGACTGTATTGTAGAGGAGATAGGAGAGAGACATGGTGATATGGACTGTATTGTAGAAAAAGATAGGAGAGAGACTGGTGATATGACAGATTGTAGAGAAAGATAGGAAGAAGCTAGAGGGATGGGGAAAGACTGGTTATATGACTGTATTGTAGAGGAAGATAGGAGAGAGACTGGTGATATGACTGTTATTGTAGAGGAGATAGGAGAGAGACTGGTGATATGACTGTATTGTAGAGGAGATAGGGGGAGACTGGTGATAAGAGACTGTATTGTAGAGGAGGATAGAGAGAGAAGACTGGGATATGACTGAGTTGTAGAGGAGATAGGAGAGAGACTGGTGATATGACTGTATTGTAGAGGAGATAGGAGAGATACAACGGGTGATATGATTGTATTGTAGAGGAGATAGGAGAGAGACTGGTGATATAGACTGTATTGTAGAGGAGAGATAGGAGAGAGACTGGTTATATGACTGTATTGTAGAAAAGATAGGAGAGAGACTGGTGATATGACTATTGTAGAGGAGATAGGAGAGAGACTGGTGATATGACTGTATTGTAGAGGAGATAGGGGAGAGACTGGTGATATGACTGTATTGTAGAAAAGGAGAATGGGAGAGAGAGACTGGTGATATGACTGTATTGTAGAGGAGATAGGAGAGAGACTGGTGATATGACTGTATTGTAGAGGAGATAGGAGAGATACTGGTGATATGACTGTATTGTAGAGGAGATAGGGGAGAGACTGGTGATATGGCTGTATTGTAGAGGAGATATTAGAGAGACTGGTGATATGACTGTATTGTAGAGGAGATAGGAGAGAGACTGGTGATATGACTGTATTGTAGAGGAGATAGGAGAGAGAACTGGTGATATGACTGTATGATAGAGGAGATAGGAGAGAGACTGGTGATAATGACTGTATTGTAGAGGAGATAGGAGAGAGACTGGTTATATGAAGAGTATTGTAGAGGAGATAGGAGAGAGACTGGTGATATGACTATTGTAGAGGAGGATAGGAGAGAAAAAAGAGAGACTGGTGATATGACTGTATTGTAGAGGCGATAAGGGGAGAGAGACTGGTGATATGACTGTATTGTAGAGGAGATAGGAGAGAGACTGGTGATATGACTGTATTGTAGAGGAGATAGGAGAGAGACTGGTGATATGACTGTATTGTAGAGGAGATAGGAGAGAGACTGGTGATATGACTGTATGATAGAGGAGATAGGAAGAGAGATGGTTATATGGACTGTGATTGTAGAGGAGATAGGAGAGAGACTGGTTATATGACTGTATTGTAGGAGGAGATAGGAGAGAGATACTGGTGATATGACTGTATTGTAGAGGAGAGGTATATGAGATAAACACTGGTGATAGGACTGTATTGTAGAGGAGATAGGAGAGAGACTGGTGATATGACTGTATTGTAGAGGAGATAGGAGAGAGACTGGTGATATGACTGTATTGTAGAGGAGATAGGAGAGAGACTGGTGATATGACTGTATTGTAGAGGAGATAGGAGAGAGACTGGTGATATGACTGTATTGTAGAGGAGATAGGGGAGAGACTGGTGATATGACTGTATTGTAGAGGAGATAGGAGAGAGGACTGGTGATATGACTGTATTGTAGAGGAGATAGGAGAGAGGATGGTGATTATGACTGTATTGTAGAGGAGATAGGGGAGAGACTGGTGATATGACTTCCAGATAGAGGAGATAGGAGAGAGACTGGTGATAAGACTGTATTGTAGAGGAGATTGGAGAGAGGGACTGGTGATATGACTGTATTGTATGAGGGGATAGGAAGGAGAGACTGGTGATATGACTGTATTGTAGAGGAGGATAGGAGAGAGACTGGTGATATGACTGTATTGTAGAGGAGATATGAGAGAGACTGAAGAAATAGGACTGTATTGTAGAGGAGATAGGAGAGAGACTGCGTGATATGGACTGTATTGTAGGAGGAGATAGGAGAGAGACTGGTGATATGACTGTATTGTAGAGGAGATATAGGAGAGAGAATGGTGATATGACTGTATTGAGAGGAGATAGGAGAGAGACTGGTGATAAGACTGTATTGTGTAGAGGAGATAGGGGAGAGGGACTGGTGATATGACTGTATTGTAGAGGAGATAGGAGAGAGATGGTGATATGACTGTATTGTAGAGGAGATAGGAGAGAGACTGGTGATAGGACTGTATTGTCGAGGAGATAGGAGAGAGACTGGTGATATTGACTGTATGATAGAGCAGATAGGAGAGAGATCTGGAGATATGGACTGTATTGTAGAGGAGATTGGAGAGAGAATGGTGAATAAAAATGTATTGTATGAGGGGGATAGGAGAGGAGACTGGTGATATGACTGAAATGATAGAGGAGATAGGAGAGGAGACTGGTGATATGGACGAAAAGTATTGTAGAGGAGATTGGAGAGAGGACTGGTGAGAGCATGATATGGACTGTATTGTAGAGGGGATAGGAGAGAGACTGGTGATATGACTGTATTGTAGAGAGAGATAGGAGAGAGACTGGTGATATGACTGCAGATTGTAGAGGTGAGGAGATAGGATGAGAGACTGGTGACAATGACTGTATTGAAGAGGAGATATGAGAGAAGAGACTGGTGTGATAAGGACTGTATTTGTAGAGGAGAAAGCGAGAGGACTGGTGAATATGATGTATTGTAGAGGAGATAGGAAAGAGAAGAGACTGGTGATATGACTGTATTGTAGAGGGAGAGGTAGAGAGGAAGAAAGACTGGTGATATGACTGTATTGTAGAGGAGATAGGAGAAGAGGACTGGTGATAGTGACTGTATTGTAGAGGAGATAGGAGAGATGGAAAATTATGATATGACTGTATTGTAGAGGAGATAGGAGAGAGAACTGGTGATATGACTGTATTGTAGAGGAGATAGGGGAGAGACTCGGTGGATATGGCTGTATTGTAGAGGAGATAGGAGAGAGACTGGTGATATGACTGTATTGTAGAGGAGATAGGAGAGAGACTGGTGATATGACTGTATTGTAGAGGAGATAGGAGCTCCTGAGACTGGTGATATGACTGTATGATAGAGAGGAGATAGGAGAGGAGGACTGGTGATATGAACTGTATTGTAAAGAGGAGATAGGAGAGAGACTGGTATATAGACTGTATTGTAGAGGACGATAGGAGAGAGATGGAAGATATGAATATTGTAGAAGGGGATAGGAGAGAGACTGGTTGATAGACTGTATTTTAGAGGGAGATAGGAGAGAGAGACTGGTTATTATGACTGTATTTGTAGAGGAGATAGGGGAGAGACTGGTGATATGACTGATTGTAGAGGAGAGGAGAAGAGAGAGACTGGTGATATGACTGTATTGTAGAGGAGATAGGAGAGAGACTGAAGGATATGACTGTATTGTAGAGGAGAGAGGCGAGAGACTGGTGATATGACTGTATGATAGAGGAGATAGGAGAGAGACTGGTGATAGACGTGTATGTAGAGGAGATAGGAGAGAGACTGGTTATATGACTGTAGTGTAGAGGAGATAGGAGAGAGACTGGTGATGTGACTGTTATTTTAGAGGTTAAGATATGAGAGAGAACTTGTGCTGGTGATAGGACTGTATTGTAGAGGAGAAGGAGAGAGACTGGTGATAATGACTGTATTGTAGAGGAGATAGGAGAGAGATCTGTGATAAGACTAGTATTGTAGAGGAGATAGGAGAGAGACTGGTGATATGACTGCTATTGTAGAGGAGATAGGAGAGAGACTGGTGAATATGAAAGTATTGTAGAGAGTGAGATAGGGGAGAGACTGGTGATATGACTGTATTATTGTAGAGGAAGATAGGAGAGGAGACTTGTGATACAGGACTGTATTGTAGAGGAGATAGGAGAGAGGACTTGGTGATATGACTGTATTGTAGAGGAGATAGGAGAGAGACTGGTGGATACGACTGTATGATAGAGGAGATAGGAGAGCAGACTGGTGATAAGACTGTATTGTAGAGAAGATTGGAGAGAGACTGGTGATATGACTTGTATTGTAGAGGGGATAGGAAGAGAGAATGGTGATATGACTGGATTGTAGAGGAGATAGGAGAGAGACTGGATATGACTGTATGTAGAGGAGATATGAGAGAGGACTGGTGATATGACTGTATTGTAGAGGAGATAGAGACTGAGAGAATGGTGATATGACTGTATTGTAGAGGAGATAGAGAGAGAGACTGGTGAGATGACTGTATTGTAGAGGAGATAGGGGAGAGACTGGTGATATGACTGTATTGTAGAGAGATAGGAGAGAGACTGGTGATATGAGATGAATGTATTGTAGAGGAGATAGGAGAGAGACTGGTGAGATGACTGTATTGTAGAGGAGATAGGGAGAGAGGACTGAGTGATATGACTGTATGATAGAGGAGATAGGACAGAGAGATCGAGATGGGGGATGATGACTGTATTGGTAGGAGGAAGATTGGAGAGAGACTGGGGATATGACTGTATTGTAGAGGGGATAGGAGAGAGGAGACTGGTGAGTATGACTGTATTGTAGAGGAGATAGGAGAGAGAATGGTGATGATGACCTGTATTGTAGAGGTGGAGGAGATAGGAGAGAGACTGGTGATATGACTGTATTGTAGAGGAGATATGAGAGTAGAGACTGGTGATAGGACTGTATTGGTAGAGGAGATAGGAGAGATACTGGTGATGATGACTGTAGAGAAGTAGAGGAGATAGGAGAGAGAGACTGGGATATGACTGAATTTGTAGAGGAGGTTAGGAGAGGAGACTGGGTGATATGACTGTATTGTAGAGGAGATAGGAGAGAGACTGGTCACGATATGACTGTATGGTAGAGGAGATAGGAGAGACTGGTTGATATGAACTGTATTGTAGAGGAGATAGGAGAGAGACTGGTTGATATGAGGAGGGTATTGTAGAGGAGAGTTAGGGGAGAGGACTGGTGATATGGCTGTATTGTAGAGGAGATAGGAGAGAGAACTGGTGATATGACTGTATTGTAGGAGGAGATAGGAGAGAGACTGGTGATATGGACTGTATTGGTAGAGGAGATAGGAGAGAGACTGGTGATATGACTGTATGATAGAGGGGAGATAGGAGAGAGACTGTGGGTGATATGACTGTACTTGTAGAGGAGAATAGGAGAGAGAACTGGTTATATGACAGTGTATTGTAGAGGAAAATAGGAGAGAGACTGGTGATATGACTATTGTAGAGGGGATAGGAGAGAGACGGTGATATGACTGTTATTTTAGAGGAGATAGGGAAGAGACTGGTGATATGACTGTATTGTAGAGGAGATAGGGGAGAGGGACTGGTGATATGGACTGTATTGTAGAGGAGATAGGAGAGAGAGACTGGTGATATGACTGTATTGTAGAGGAGATAGGCGCGAGAGACTGGTGATATGACTGTAATGATAGAGGAGATAGGAGAGAGACTGGTGATATGACTGGTATTGTAGAGGAGAGAAGGAGAGAGACTGGTTATATGACTGTATTGTAGAGGGAGATAGGAGAGAGACTGGTGATATGACTGTATTTTTAGAGGAGATATGAGAGAGACTGGTGATAGGACTGTATTGTAGAGGAGATAGGAGAGAGAGACTTGGTGATATGACTGTATTGTAGAGGAGATAGGAGGAGAGAGACTGGTGATATGACTGTATTGTAGTAAGGAGATAGGAGAGAGGACTAGGTGATATGACTGTATTGTAGAGGGAGATAGGAGAGAGAGATGGTGATATGACTGTATTGTAGAGGAGATAGGGGAAGAGACCTGGTGATATGACTGTATTGTAGAGGAGATAGGAGAGAGACTGGTGATATGACTGGATTGTAGAGGGAGGATAGGAGAGAGACTGGTGATATGACTGTATTGTAGAGGAGATAGGAGAGAGACTGGGTGATACGACTGTATGATAGAGGTAGATAGGAGAGAGACTGGTGATAGGACTGTATTGTAGAGGAAGATTGGAGAGAGATGGTGATATGAATGTATTGTAGAGGGGATAGGAGAGAGGACTGGTGATATGACTGTATTGTAGAGGAGATAGGAGAGAGACTGGTGATATGACTGTATTGTAGGAGGAGATATGAGAGAGAGACTGGGTGATAGGACTGTATTGTAGAGGAGATAGGAGAAGAGGACTGGTGACAAGACGATGTATTGTAGAGGAGATAAGAGAGGAGATGGGTGATATGACTGTATTGTAGAGGAGATAGGAAGAGAGAATGGGATATATATACTGTATTGTAGAGGAGGAGGAATAGGGGGAATTATAGGAGAGAGGGACTGGTGATTATGACTGTATTGTAGAGGAGATAGGGGAGAGACTGGTGATGGATGACTGAAATTGTAGAGGAGATAGGAGAGATACTGGTGATATGAAATCTGTATTGTTATGGAGAAGGAGATAGGAGAGAGACTGGTGATATGAGCTGTATTGTAGAGGAGATAGGAGAGAGGACTGGTGAGTTATGGACTGTATGATAGAGGAGATAGGAGAGAGAGACTGGTGATATGACTGTATTGTAGAGGAGATTGGAGAGGAGACTGGTGATATGACTGTATTGTAGAGGGGATAGGAGATAGACTGGTGATATGACTGTATTGTAGAGGATATAGGAGAGAGCTGGTGATATGACTGTATTGTAGAGGAGAGGAAGATAGGAGAGAGACTGGGGATACGGACTGTATTGTAGAGGAGATATGAGAGAGACTGGTGATAGAGGATGTATTGTAGAGGAGATAGGAGAGAGAATGGTGATATGACTGGATTGTAGAGGAGATAGGAGAGAGACTGGTGATATGACTGTATTGTAGAGTGAGGTTAGGTAGAGAGGACTGGTGATATGACTGTATTGTAAGAGGAGATAGGAGAGAGATGGTGATATGACTGTATTGGTAGAGGAGATAGGAGGAGACTGGTGATATGACTATTGTAGAGGGGATAGGAGAGAGACTGGTTGATATGACTGTATTGTAGGAGGAGATAGGAGGAGAGACCTGGTGATATGAACTGAATATATGTAGAGGAGATAGAAGAGAGACTGGTGATATGACTGTATTGTAAGAGGAGGATAGGAGAGAGATTGGGTGATATGACTGTATTGTAGAGGAGATAGATAGAAGTAGACTGGGTGATATGACTGGGGGTATTGTAGAGAGGAGATAGGAGAGAGACTGGTGATATCACTGGATTGTAGAGGAGAAGGAGAAGAGACTGTTGATAGAAGACTGCTATGTAGAGGAGATAGGAGAGAGACATGGTGATATGACTGAATTGTAGAGGAGATATGAGAGAGACTGGTGGGTGATATGACTGTATTGTAGACAGGGGATAGGAGAGAGACTGGTGATATGTCTGTATTGTAGAGGATATAGGAGAGAGACTGTGATATTACTAGGAAGGTAGGAGGAGATAGGAGAAGACTGGTGATATGACTGTATTGTAGAGGAGATAGGAGAGAGACTGGTGATTTTTTAGGAAGACCTGTATTGTAGAGGAGATAGGAGAGAGACTGGTGATATGACTGTATTGTAGAGGATAGGAGAGAGACTGGTGGATGGACTGTATTGTAGAGGAAATAGGGGGAGAGAGTGGTGATATGACTGTGATATGTAGAGGCGATAGGAGAGGAGACTGGTGATATGACTGTAGGGGAGAGGAGAATAGGAGGAGAGACGGGGTGAGAAATGTCCTGTATTGAGAGGAGATAGGGGAGAAGAGGACCTGGTGATATGACTGTAGGATAGAGGAGATAGGAGAGAGACTGGTGATATGAAAGGTATTGTAGAGGAGATTGGAGAGAGACTGGTGGGATATGACTGTATTTAAAAGGGGAAAGGAGAGAGACTTGGTGAATATGACTGTAATTGTTAAGGAGATAGGAAAGACGGAACTTGGTGTATGACTGTATTGTAGAGGGATATGAGAGAGACTGGTGAAAAGGACTGTATTGTAGAGGAGTATAAGGAGAGAGACATGGTGATATGACCTGTATAGTAGAGGGGAAGAGAGGAGAGAACTGGTGATATGACAGTATTGTAGAGGAGAAAGGAGAGAGACTGGTGATATGAATGTATTGTAAGAGGAGATAGGGAGAGAGAGGATGGTGATATGACTGTATTGTAGAGGAGATAGGGAGGAGAGACCTGGTGATATGACTGTAAGGAACATAAGGGTGAGGAGATAGGAGAGAGGGATGATGGAAAGATGACTGTATTGTTAGAGGAGATAGAAGAGAGAGACTGGTGATATGACTGTATTGTAGAGGAGATAGGGAGGAGAGACTGGTGATATGACTGTTTGTAATGATAGAGGAGATAGGAGAGAGGACTGGTGGGATAGACTTCCTGTATTGTAGAGGAGGAGTTGGAGAGAGACTGGTGATAATGACTGAGTATTGTAGAGGGGATAGGAGAGAGACTAGAGATTGAAGTGTATTGTAGAGGAGAAAGGAGGAGAGACTGGTGATATGACTGTATGTGCTAGAGGGAGAGGAGGATAGGAGAGACTTGCTGGTGATATGACTGTATTGTAGAGGAGATATGAGAGAGAATGGTGAGTAGGGACTGTATTGTAGAGGAGATAGTAGGACGAGAGACTGGTGAATATTGACTGTATTGTGAGAGGAGATAGGAGAGAGAGATGGACGTAGAGACTGTATTTTAGAGCGAGATAGGAGAGAAGACTGGTGAAGGTGACTGTATTGTAGAGGAGAGGAGAAGAGAGACTGGTATGGTGATATGGACTGTATTGTAGAGGAGATAGGAGAGAGACTGTGAAATATGACTGGGTATGATAGAGGATTGATAGGAGAGAGAGACTGGTGATGGACGTAAGGATTGTATTGTTGAGAGGAGATAGGAGAGGAAAGGGAGATATGACTGTATGTGTAGAGGGGATAGGAGAGAGACTGGAGATATAGACGGTATTGTAGAGGAGATAGGAGAGAGACTGTGGGAATGGTATTGTAGAGGAGAGGAGATAGGGGAAGGAAAGAAGAAAGAGATGGTGATATGAAGGTATTGTAGAGTGAGATATGAGAGACAGACTGGTGATAAGACTGTATTGAGAGGAGATAGGAGAGAGACTGGTGATATGACTGTAGTGTTGAGGAAGATAGGAGGAGAGACTGGTGATATGACTGTATTGTAGAGTGACGGCTAGGAGAGAAGAGAGAGTGGTGTATGATGAAACTGTATTGTAGAGGAGATAGGAGAGAGACTGGTGATAGACTGTATTGTAGAGGAGATAGGAGAGAGAGAGAGAGTGATAAGAGGACTGATTATTGTAGAGGAGATAGGAGAGAGACTGGTGATAGGACTGTATTGTAGAGGAGATAGGGGAGAGAAGAGGTGATATGGCTGTATTGTAGAGGAGGATAGGATGAGAGACTGGTGATATGACCTGTATTGTAGAGGAGATAGGAGAGAGAAATTGTGGATATGACTTGTATTGTAGAGGAGATAGGAGAGAGACTGGGTGATATGACTGTATGATAGAGGAGATAGGAGAGAGGACTGGTGTATTGAAAGGTATTAGTGAGAGGAGATAGGAGAGAGACTGGTTATATGACTGTATTGTGAGAAGGAGGGAGGAGAGAGACTGGGTGGATGTTCTATTGTAGAGGGATAGGAGAGAAGACTGGTTGATGACTGTATTGTAGAGGAGAATAGGATGAGAGACTGGGGAGATGAGAGGTATATGTAGAAGGAGATAGAAGAGACTGGTATATGACTGTATTGTAGAGGAGATAGGAGAGAGACTTGGTGGTGATAATGACTGCGTATTGTAGAGGAGATAGGAGAGGAGACTGGTTGATGAGACTGTATTGTAGAGAGGATAGGAGAGAGACTGGTGATATGACTGTATTGTAGAGGGAGATATGAGAGAGAGATGGTGATATAGACTGAAATTGTAGAGGAGATAAAGAAGAGAGACTGGTGATATGACTGTCATAAGTAGAGGGAGAAGGAGAGAGACTGGGGTGATATGACTGTATTGTAGAGGGGATAGGAGAGAGACTGGTGATAGACTGTAGTGTAGAGGGGATAGGAGAGAGACCTGTGTGATGATGAGGAGATTGTAGAGGAGAAGAGAGAGAGGACTGGTGAGGATATGACTGTATTGTAGAGGGGAGATAGGAGAGAGACTGGTTGATATGACTGTATTGTAGAGGAGATAGGAGGAGATTGGTGATATGGATGTATTGGTAGCGGAGATAGGAGAGAGACTGGTGATATGGACTGAGAAGTAGAAGGTAGATAGGAGAGAGGTAGAAGGGAAGTATGGAGCTGTAGATAGTAGAGGAGAAGGAGTAGGAGAGAGACTGGTGATATGGACTGTATTGTAGAGGAGAGGAAGATAGGAGAGGAGACTGGTGATATGACTGTATTGTAGAGGAGGATATGGGAGAGAGAGACTGGGTGATATGACTGTATTGTAGAGGATATAGGGGAAGAGACTGGTGATATTAAGTATTGTAGAGGAGATAGGAGAGAGACTGTGATAGACTGAGAGTAGAGGAGAGGAGTTTAGGATTTATGAGAGACTGGATGATATGACTGTATTGGTAGAGGAGAGGAGATAGGGAGAGACTGGTGAAGATTTACTAGGGTAGGAGGAGATAGGAGAGAGACTGGTGATATGACTGTATGATAGAGGAGATAGGAGAGAGAGTACTGGTGATATGACTCTATGATAGAGGAGATAGGACAGATACTGGTGATATGACTGTATTGTAGAGGAGATAGGAGAGAGACTGGTGATATGACTGTATTGTAGAGGAGATAGGAGAGAAGACTGGTGGATATGACGTATTGTAGAGGAGATAGTGAGAGAGACTGGAGAGATATGACGTATTGTAGAGGAGATAGGAGAGAGACGTGTGTGATAGACTATTTGTAAGAGGAGAGTAGGAGAGAGACTGGTGATGATGACTGTATTGTAGAGGGGATAGGAGAGAGACTGGTGATATGACTGTATGCAGTAGAGGAGATAGGAGAGAGACTGGTGATATGACTGTATTGTAGAGGAGATAGGAGAGAAGGCTGGTGATATGACTGTATTGTAGAGGAGATAGGAGAGAGACTGGTGAGTATGACTGGAGGTTGTAGAGTAGAGGAGGATAGGAGAGAGATGGTGATATGACTGTATGATAGAGGAGATATGAGTAGGGAGAGAGACTGGTGGATGATGACTGTAGAGGAGAGAAAATATAGGAGAGAGACTGGTGATATGGGACTGTATTGTAGAGGAGATAGGAGAGAGACTGGTGATATGACTGTATTGTAGAGGAGATAGGAGAGAGACTGGTGATATGACTGTATTGTAGAGGAGATAGGAGAGAGACTGGTGTGGTGATATGACTGTATTGTAGAGGAGATAGGGGAGAGGACTTGGTGATATGGCTGTATTGTAGAGGAGATAGGAGAGAGGACTGGTGATATTGACTGTATTGTAGAGGGAGATAGGAGAGAGGACTTGTGATATGACTGTATTGTAGAGGAGATAGGAGAGAGACTGGTGATATGACTGTATTGATAGAGGAGATAGGAGAGAGACTGGTGATATGACTGTATTGTAGAGGGAAATAGGAGAGAGACTGGTGATATGACTGTATTGTAGAGGAGATAAGGAGAGAGAATGGTGATATGACTATTGTAGAGGGGGATAGACAGAGAGAGACTGGTGATATGACTGTATTTGTAGAGGAGATAGGAGAGAGACTGGTGAGATATGACTGTATTGTAGAGGCGGATAGGAGTGACTGGTGATACTGACTGTATTGGTAGAAGGAGAAGGAGAGAGGACAGATGGTGATATGACTGTATTGTAGAGGAGATAGGAGAGAGAAGTGTGATATGACTGTATTGTAGAGGAGATAGGAGAGAGACTGGTGATATGACTGTATTGTAGAGGAGATATGAGAGAGACTGGTGATATGACTGTATTGTAGAGGAGATAGAAGAGAGACTGGTGATATGACTTGTAATGGTAGAGGAGATAGGAGAGAGACTGGTGATATGACTGTATTGTAGATGGGGATGGAGATAGGAGAGAGACTGGTGTATATGACTGTATTGTAGGAGGGGATAGGAGAGAGACTGGTGATATGACTGTATTGTAGAGGAGATAGTAGGAGAGAGACTGGTGATATGACTGTATTGTAGAGGGGATAGGAGAGAGACTGGTGATATGACTGTATTGAATAGAGGAGATAGGAGAGAGGACTGGTGATATGACTGTATTGTGTACAGGAGATAGGGAGAGAGACTGGTGATATGACTGTAGTAGAGAAGATAGGAGAGAGACTGGTAGTACTTTATGATTGTATTGTAGAGGAGAGGAGATAGGAGAGAGACTGGTGATATGACTGTATTGTAGAGGAGAGGAGATAGGAGAGAGACTGGTGGATATGACTGTATTGTAGAGGAGATAGGAGAGAGACTGGTGAATATGACTGTATTGTAGAGGATATAGGAGAAGATGGTGATATTACTAGTAGAGGAGATAGGGAGAGAGACTGGTGATATGACTGTATTGTAGAGGAGAGAAGATAGGAGAGAGACTGGTGATATGACTGTATTGTAGAGGAGATAGGAGAGAGACTGGTGATATGACTGTATTGTAGAGGAGATAGGAGAGAGACTGGTGATATGACTATTGTGGAGGAGAGATAGGAGAGGAGACTGGTGTGATATGGACTGATATTGTAGAGGGGATAGGAGAGAGACTGGTGATATGACTGTATTGTAGAGGAGATAGGAGAGAGGCTGGTGATATGACTGTATTGTAGAGGAGATAGGAGAGAGGCTGGTGATATGACTGTATTGTAGAGGAGATAGGAGAGAGACTGGTGATATGACTGCATTGTAGAGGAGAGGAGATAGGAGAGAGACTGGTGATATGACTGTATGATAGAGGAGATAGGAGATAGGAGAGAGACTGGTGATATGACTGTATTGTAGAGGAGAGGAGATAGGAGAGAGACTGGTGATATGACTCTATGATAGAGGAGATAGGAGAGAGAGACTGGTGATATGGTCTATTGTATAGGAGATAGGAGAGAGAACTGGTGATAATGACTATTGTAGAGGAGATAGGAGAGAGACTGGTGGATATGACCGTGATGATAGAGGAGATATGAGATAGGAGAGAGACTGGTGATATGACTGTATTGTAGAGGAGAGAAGATAGGAGAGAGACTGGTGATATGACTGTATTGTAGAGGAGGGGAGATAGGAGAGAGACTGGTGATATGACTATGATAGAGGAGATAGTTTGACAGAGACTGGCTGATGTTTACTGTATTGTAGAGAGATAGGAGAGAGACTGGTGATAGACTATGTGGAGGAGATAGCAGAGAGAGACTGGTGATATGACTGTATTGTAGAGGGGATAGGAGAGACGACTGGTGATATGACTGTAGGTGTAGAGGAGGAGATAGGAGAAGAGGGCTGGGTGATATGACTGTATTGTAGAGGAGATAGGAGAGAGGCTATTTTTGGGTGATATGACTGTATTGTAGAGGAGATAGGAGAGAGACTGGTGATATGACGGCAGTGTAGAGGAGAGGAGATAGGAGGAGAGACTGGTGATATGACTGTTATGATAGAGGAGATAGGAGATAGGTAGAGAGACTGGTGATATTACTGTATTATGTTAGAGGAGAGGAGATAAGAGAGAGGGACTGGTGATATGACTCTATGATAGAGGAGATAAGGAGAGAGAGACTTGTGATATGTCTATTTATAGGAGATTTATAGGAGAGAGACTGGTGTGATATGACTATTGTAGAGGAGATAGGAGAGAGAACTGGTGATATGACTGTATGATATGAGGAGATATGAGATAGGAGAGAGACTGGTGATATGACTGTATTTTTATTGTAAGCCAGAGAAGAAGATAGAAAAGAGGAGACTGGTGATATGACTGTATGTAGAGGAGGGGAGATAGGAGATGAGATCATGGTGATATGGACTATGATAGAGGAGATAGGCACAGAGACTGGTGGATGTTACACGTGTATGATAGAGGAGATGCATATTTTTTACTTACCAAATGCGCTTTATCTAATTATTATCTAACACATCAGACCAACCATCCATCATCCATCAATGAATCAATCAGTTGATCTCACCACCAGTAAGAAGTCATCAATCCACTTCAAGACCTTCTCCTTCTCCATTGTCCCCAGCCAGGGAAGCCTGGTAGGGTGTGGTTGAAGGCTGTCTGGGTTATGTCACCCAAACACTGGGGTTGACCATGAGGAACGGGGGACACACAGCCACACTGGCTAGCAGAGACAGAAAAGCCCAAAATTAAAATAATAACTGACTGTCTTAAAGGTGCAGACACACTGAGACGCGATGAAAATACATTAAATCGTATGATGATGACAAATCATTTTCTTGGTTCGTCCGGCGCAAAAATTATATCTGAATCCGCCAACAAGATTTTCACACGAGTTCCATCCGTTAAAAAGACAAAGACCGTTTGTGTGTTTTTTCGTTGGGCAATCATCCAACAACAGATCCAATCTCCATTGACAAAAAGGGTATTGGCTCCATCCAAAATACACTGCCTGCTCAAAAAAATTAAGGGAACACTAAAAATAACACATCCCTAGATCTGAATGAATGAAAATAAATCTTATTAAATACTTTTTTTTCTTTACACATAGTTGAATGTGCTGACAACAAAATCACACAGAAATTATCAATGGAAATCAAATGTATCAACCCATGGAGGTCTGGATTTGGAGTCACCTCTCAAAATTAAAGTGGAAAAAAACCACACTAAAGGCTGATCCAACTTTGATTGTAATGTCCTTAAAACAAGTCAAAATGAGGCTCAGTAGTGTGTGTGTGGCCTCCACGTGCCTGTATGACCTCCCTACAAAGCGCCGATGGGCATGCTCCTGAGGAGGTGGCTGGATGGTCTCCTGAGGGATCTCCTCCCAGACCTGGACTAAAAGCAATCCGCCAACTCCTGGACAGTCTGTGGTATGCAAACGTGGCGGTGGTGGATGGAGCGAGACATGATTGTCCCAGATGTGCTCAATTGGATCAGGTCTGGGGGAAAATACGGAAGCGGGCCAGTCCATAGCAATCAATGCCTTCCTCTTGCAGGGAACTGCTGACACACTCCAGCCACATGAGGTTCTAGCATTGTCTAGCATTAGGAGGAACCCAGGGCCAACCCGCACCAGCATATGTCTCACAAGGAGGTCTGAGGATCTCATCTCGGTACCTAATGGCAGTCAGGCTACCTATGGCGAGCACCCATAGGAGGGCTGCACACTATTTCATCAGAAATGCCACCCCCCCCAAAGAAATGCCACCCATACCATGACGCGACCCACCGCCAAACGGGGGTCATGCTGGGAGGATGTTGCAGGCAGCAGAACGTTCTCCACGGCCCGTCTCCAGACTCCTGTCACGTCTGTCACGTGCTCAGTGTGAACCTGCATTCATCTGTGAAGAGCACAGGGCTGCCCAGTGGCCAATCTTGGTGTTCTCTGGCAAATGCCAAAACGTCTCTGCAACGGTGTTGGGCTGTAAGCACGTGTAAACCCCCCACCTGTGGATGTCGGGCCCTCCCCATACCACCCTCATGGAGTACTGTTTCTGACCGTTTTTGAGCAGACATCACATGCACATTTGTGGCCTGCTGGAGGTCATTTTGGCAGGGCTCTGGCAGTGCTTCTCCTGCTCCTCCTTGCACCCCACAAAGGCGGAGGTAGCGGGTCCTGCTGCTGGGTTGTTGCCCTCCTACGGCCTCCTCCACGTCTCTCCTGATGTACTGGCCTGTCTCCTGGTAGCGCCTCCATGCTCTGGACACTACGCTGACAGACACAGCAAAAACATTCTTCACACAGCTCGCATTGATGTGCAATCCTGGATGAAATGGCACCCTACCTGAGCCACTTGTGTGGGGTTTTGTAGACTCCGTTTAGCCATGCTACCACTAGAGTGAAAGCACTGCCAGCATTCAAAAGTGACCAAAACATCAGCCAGGAAGCATAGGAACTGAGAAGTTGGTCTGTGGTCACCACCTGCAGAAACCAGTCCTTTAATTGGGGGTTTGTGTCTTGTCTAATTGCCTATAGTTTCCACCTGTTGTCTATTACCATTTGCACAACAGCATGTGAAATTGATTGTCAAATCAGTGTTGCTTCCTAATGTGGACAGTTTGATTTCACAGAAGTGTGATTGACTTGGAGTTACATTGTGTTGTTTAAGTGTTGCCCTTAAAATTTTTTTTGAGCAGTGTACCTTTCGACACAAAATTCCAACGTTTTCCACGGCCTTAGGACTCACCAGGCTGGTTTAGGATTCAAAATGGCCGCCTGTTACTCACCAGACTGGATGAGTGATTCAAAATGGCCGCCTGTCATCACACCAGACTGAGGAAGAATGAGGATGAGCTGGATGACGTCAGTGTAAGGCTACAGAGTAAACGAGTCCTGGCCCAGTAGAGTGTTTAGACGATGGCCCACCACTGCAGAAATCCCCACGGAAGTTAGGGAGTAGGGCAGGTCCAAAATCACACTCATAGTGCCACCTGCAAAACACGCACACACGCGACACACACACACCTTTAGCTCAGCGGGTTAACATAGTTAGTTTTGTGCGGCACCACAGATAACCTGATTTTACTGTTATTAAACCGATTTGGTCCGCTCATCGTTATACTGGAAGTGTGAAGAGCCCTGCTTACTGTGCTTAGAAGTAACTCACAAAGCAAAACATTATCAACATACACCAGCTAGAATGAACATAACTCTTTCAACAGTGGTAGGGGTTAATTTAAAAACACGTCTGACCTGTTCCCCCCCCCCCTGATACTTAAGTAAAACGCTATCTAGGACCCATCTGTGGGTCCAGCATCTCACCAAGCCGGGTCAGGCGTTGAGTAACTATTCCCCAAGGGTCGTGCTGTAAATGAGGAATGTGTTCTCAGTCAACGTACCCTGAGTCAAATAAGAAAAAAATGCATAAAATAAAGGGTTATAAATCAAAATGACAATAAAATAGAAGATCGACCACATCAGGAAAGAATGTCTGCCTCTGAAATAGGCACCCTATCCCCTATATAGAGAGCACTACTTTTGACCAGGTCTTATTGAGACTATATAGGGAATAGGGTAGCATTTGGAGCGCATCCAATGACTTTGACGTACATAACTGGGATGTATGGTGTCCAAAAAACTGTCTTAAGATAGTGAGTGATTGTGTTGGTCTGTGTCAGTTTATCTAAGTTGTTCGATGCAGAGGTAGATATGGCTCATGCTTTGTAACACCAGACAGTGGGTAGCGGTTGAGATTCAACTACATTTTTCATTTTAGTCATTAGCAGACGCTCTTATCCAGAGCGCTTAAAATTTTGGTGCATGATTTTTTTTTGGTTTTTTTTTTTCTACTGGTCCCCCCGTGGGAAAAGAACCCACAACCCCCGGCGTTGCAAACGCCCTGCTCTACCCAAAGAGCTACCTTTTGTATTTTACCTGTCCGACGAGTGTACAGGCGACCCACATGCATCCTTTCAAGGGCAGGGAGCCCAACCCACCATACTTTCCCATACTTGATCTGGAAGGACCTCATAGTAACATACTTTCTCTCCCTCATCGGCTTTTGGGAAAGAATATACCACCCGAAATGAGAAGGGGAGAGAGAGGAGAGAGAGAGGAGAGAGAGAGAAGGGAAAGAGAGAGGAGAGAGAGAGGAGAAAAGAAGAAAGAGAGGAGGAGAGAGGAAAGGGGAAGGGGAAAGGAGGAGAGAGGAAAAGAGAGAGAGAGAGAGAGGAGAGAAGAAAAGAGAGAGAGAGAGAGAAGGAGGGAGGGAAAAAAGAGAGAGAGAAGGGAGAGAGGGAAAAAGGGGGGGAAGGGAGGAGAGAAGAGAGAAGGAGGGAGAGGAGAGAGAAGAGAGAGAGGAGAGAGAGAGAGAGAGGAAAAGGGGGAGAGGAGAGAGGAAGAGAGAGAAGGGAGGGAGAAAGAGAGAAGGGGAGAGAGAACAATGCCCAATAACAAGCCAATAAGGGGTAGAATTTTGGAAAGAATTGGGTCAGTTTAAACAATGACGGGCCCGCCATTTAAAGATTTGGGAAATTTTATATTCTTACATTTTTTTATGATTTTTCTATTGGAAAACGAACTTAGTGTGTTTTTTTTGTGCTGGTTTTGTGTTGTCTTTTCCGATGAAAGGATACTGATCTTAGGGGCATGAAACCCAACCGCCCCGGGTTTAGGGGTTTTTAGACAAACCCCCGCTATCCCCACGATAAAGCCCCTCCCAACCCACGTATGCGGACACACACACACACACACACACACACACAACACACACATTTTTTTCCAAGGGGAAGAAATGATCTTGAATGTACCTTGTCAACACTTTGTAAAAATTAAAGAAAAAACGACGTACAGTTTGAATACAGTAATAGTAGTACGGTGTAAAACACATACAGTATGAAAAACGTAATGAGTACAGGGGTAAAACTACAGTACATATGAATACATAATAGTGATACAGTGTAAAGTACAGTAAATATGAAAAAACGTAATAGTGAGTCAGGGGTTTAAAGCTCAGTCATATAATACGTAATAGTGAGTACAGGTGTAAACTACAGTACAGTTGAATCAGTAAAAAGTAGTACAGGGGGTTTAAAGCTACAGTACAGTATGAAAAACGTAAAAATGGTACAGGGAAGCTACGTACAGTATGAAAAACAGTAAAAGTAGTACAGGGGTTTAAAACTACAGTACGTAGAATACTAATGTGAGTACAGTGAAAAAGCGA
>CM072220.1:1526689-1536689 GCA_036851935.1 Coregonus suidteri
TATTTGATTTTTTTTTTTTCCTAAAAAAATTTTTTTTTAATTTTTTCCCCAAAAACCCTTTTTTTTTTTCATTTTTCCCCTCAAAAAATTTTTTCTTTTTTTTTTAAAATTTTTCCCTTTTTTTTTTTTTTTTTTATTTTTTTTTTTGGGGGGTTTTGTTTTAAATCATTTTTTTTTAAAAATTTTTAATTTTTCTTCTTTTTTTTTTTTTTTTTTTTTTTTAAAATTTTTTTTTTTTTTTTTTCATTTTTTTTTTAAATTTTTTTTTTTTTTTTTCTTTTTTTTTTCTTTTTCCTTCCCCATTTTTGGGGGTTTTCTTTTAAAAACCCAAATTTGTTAATTTTTTTTGATTTAAGAACATGGGGGTAGGGGGCCCAAGAAGAAAGGGGGGGGGGAGGGAGGGAAAGAGGGAGCATTTAAGGGGGGGGGGAGCCCAAACCCTCCTTTCGTTCGAACATAGATGCATTTCCCGGGAAAAAAAATGACTAAGTTTTATTTGCCAAAAGGGCCCCACAAAAAGGAAATAATTTTTAACTCCCTAAAAATTTAATAAAAAAAATTATTTTATTTGATACATTTAGAAGCCAAACGAAAACCCAGCAGTACAGTAAAGTTTTTTTAAATTAAATTAAAAAAAAGGGGGTTTTAGAAAATTTGTTCCCCGGCCTTCAAGGGCCTTTTTTCGGGGGGGCCCATCAACCACTACCCTGGCATTACAACGCCATGCCTCCATTGGCTCAGAAGTTTCAAGGGTCTAGTGCTCCCGGGGATAATAAACCTTCACTCTAGCCACGACACCAGACACGCCGTAGTTTTTTGGTGTTTAGGGTTCATGAATAGGTAATGTTTAGCTATAGGGCCCTTTCCCAGATACAAAAAACCGGGTCATGACACAAAACTCTTCTTTCTCTTTAAAACCTTTTATAACCCTTTTAATAAAAAACTTTATTTTTCCATTACACTTAAAAACGTACATGTTTTTTATCTACGTACCCCAAACCCCCCTGAGACACCCGGGGAGATTTGGGGATAAAATCAGGGAAAACCATTATACCGCACCCCTAAAGAAATTGGGGTTATCCCTTGCACGGGCACAACAACAGATTTTTCCCCTTTGTCGTCTCCGGGATCAAAACCTTTTTTTTTGTTTTCACTCCTTTTTGAGCTCCACGCCCCGCCAGAACAGGGGTCCCAGGACGGGACATGGCGGCCACGAAGCGGTGACCTGGGCGTTAAACGGGAGGCAGAAAGCTCCTCTATGGAAACTTGGGAAAGACAGCCCCCAATGCCTGGGAGGAGGGAAAGAGGGGGGTGGAGGGAGGAGAGGAGGGGAGGAGGGAGGGGGAGGGGGAGGGGGGGAGGGGGGGGGGGGGGGAGGGGAAGGGGGGGAAGAGGGGGGGGAGAGGAGGGGAGGAAAGGGAGACAGGGGGAGAAAAAGGGAAAACATAAAGGGGTTGTTAGTTTTGTGAATTGGGGGCAGGTATCCTAGGGTTAAAGGTTCATCCCGAGGACTGGAAAAAAATCTGTCAAGTGCCCTTGAAAAGGCATTTAAACCCTATTGCTCCTGAAATCGCTCTGGATAAAGTTTCTGGTAATGCGTAAAGAAAAATTTGCTTTTTGTGTTAAAGGAAAAAGTAGAATGGGGCCCTTTGTCTCGGGTTTTTAATTTTTTTATTTTTTTTTCACCTTTTTTAAACCAGGTAACCCGTTGAAACGGTTCCATTTACAACTGGATTTTTTTGTATTGTCATGGTAATGTAGAGAAAGGGTGTGTGGGTTTTGGGAACTGTCTGTTAAAAACTTGCGACGGGAAAACCACAATCGCTCCTGGCCTAACACAACAAGATAGGGAAGTGGGCCACAGCGTTGAATGGTCGAAACCCCCGGGGTCAGGGTTTGCAAAAAAACCATGTAAAAGGTAAATGGTCTGTGGAAAGTGCTGTGTCATGTTAGGGGAAAAAACATTTATATTCATTGTATGGGGGGGGGTATTTTTGTAATTAAAAACGCTGCCCCCTCAAAAGGCCTGATTCACAAGTTTTTTGGTATTAAAAAACCCAAAACTTCATTTTGAGTTTTGGCTTTTTTGGGGAAAAAACATTTATTGCTATTGATTCATACTTATCAAGGTGGAGCAAAGGGTTTTAGGGAAAGGAAAAAAATGGTTTTGGAAAATAGAGAGATAGGACTGTATTTAAAGATAGGGGGAGACTGGTGAATGACGTATTTTAAGGAATAGGAAGAGATGGGGGATTGCTTATTTTAGAAATAGAAAGACTGGGGATATACTGTATTGTAAGGGAAGGAGAGAGACTGGTGTGGACGTATTTAGAGGGGATAGGGGAGAACTGTTGAATGACTGTATTGTAGAGGAGGATAGGAGAGAGGATGGGATATGACGGTATTGTATTAGGAGAGATGCGAGGATAGGGTGAGAACTCGGTGATATTAGAGGAGAATAGACAGAGACTGGTGTATGACTGTAGGGTAGAGGAGATAGGAGAGGAGATGTGGTGATATGACTGTATGATGAGAGGAAGATAGGACAGAGGGGGGGTGTAATGACAGTATTGTAGAGGCAGACTACGGCAGACGAGACTTTGGTGATATGACTGTATGTAGAGGAGGAATAGTGGAGAGAGAGGTGACTGAGTTTTTTTTTTGTAATCTGTAGAGGAGGATAGGAGATGCGCCTGGGTTATATGACTGTATTGTTTAGAGAGGAGATAGGAGAGAGACTGGTGATATGACTATTGTAGAGAGATAGGAGGAGAGGACTGGTGGATTATGACTGTCTTGTAGAGGAGATGAGGAGAGTAGACTGGTGATATGAATGTATTGTAGAGGAGATAGGGAGAGAGACTGGTAGATATGACTGTATTGTAAGAGGAGAGGAGATAGGAGAGAGACTGGTGTATATGACTGTATTGTAGAGGAGATAGGAGAGAGACTGGTGATAATGACTGTTATTGTAGAGGAGATAGAGAGAGATCTGTGGGTGATTGGACTGTAGAGAGAGGAGATATAGGAGAGAGACTGGTGATTGATATTACTGTATTGTAGAGGAAGATAGGAGAGAGAGGACTGGTAGATATGGACTGTATTGTAGAGGAGATAGGAGACGAGACTGGTGATATGACTGTATTGTAGAGGAGATAGGAGAGAGACTGGTGATATTGAATGTATTGTAGAGGAGATTAGAGAGAGACTGGTTGATATGAACTGTATGCTAGAGGAGATTAGGAGAGATACTGGTGATAGACTCGATTGAAGAGGAGATAGGAGAGAGTATGGTGATATGACTGTATTGTGAGAGGAGATAGGAGAGAGACTGGTGATATGACTGTATTGTAGAGGAGATAGAGAGAGACTGGTGATATGACTGTATTGTAGAGGAGATAGGAGAGGGACTGGGTGATATGACATGTATTGTAGAGGAGATAGGAGAGAGACTGTGATATGGACTGTATTGTAGAGGACGATAGGAGAGGAGACTGGTGATATGGACTGTATTGTAGAGGGAGATAGATAGAGAAAGGACTGGTGATTATGACGTATTGTATAGGGAGATAGGAGAGAGACTGGTGATAGGACTGTATTGTAGAGGAGATAGGAGAGAGATGGTGATATGACTGTATGGTAGAGGAGGATAGGAAGAGAGACTGGTGATATGATCTGTATTGTAGAGGAGATAGGAGAGAGACTGGTGATATGACCTGTATTGTAGAGGAGATAGGAGAGAGACTGGTGATATGACGGTATTGTAGAAGAGAGATAGGAGAGAGACTGGTGATATATGACTGTATGTAGAGGAGAGGAAGGAGAGAGACTGGTTGATATGACTGCATATTGTAGAGGAGATAGGAGAGAGACTGGGAATATGACTGTATTGTAGAGGAGAGTAGGAGAGAGACTGTGATATGACTGTATTGTAGAGGAAGATAGGAGAGAGACTGGTGATATGACTGTTATTGTAGAGGAAGGATAGGAGAGAGAGACTGGTGATAGACTGTATTGCTAGAGGAGATAGGAGGAGAGACTGGTGATATGGCCTGATTGTAGGAGATAGGAGAGAGACTGGTTATAATGACTGTATTGTAGAGGAGATAGGAGAGAGACTGGTGATATGACTATATTGTAGAGGAGATAGGAGAGAGACTGGTGATATGACTGTATTGTAGAGGGGATAGGAGGAGAGACTGGGTGATATGAACTGTATTGTAGAGGATAGCGGAAGAGACTTGTGATATGACTGTATTGTAGAGGAGATAGGAGCGAGAGACTGGTGATATGACTGTATTGTAGAGGGGGAGATAGCGATATGACTGTATTGTAGAGGAGATAGGAGAGAGATGATGACTGACTGTATTGTAGAGGAGATAGGAGAGAGGGACTGGTGATATGACTGTGATTGTAGAGGAGAGAGGAGAGAGACTGGTGATATGACTGTATGTAGAGGAGATAGGAGAGAGATGGTGATATGACTGTATTGTGGAGGATAGGAGAGAGAATAGGTGATATGACTGTATTGTAGAGGGGATAGGGAGAGAGACTGGTTGATATGACTGTAGTAGAGAGGGAGATAGGGGAGAGAGACTGGTGATATGACTTGTATTGTAGAGGAGATAGGAGAGAGGACTGGTGATATGACTGTATTGTTAGGAGGAGATAGGAGAGAGGACTGGGTGAAGATATTACTGTATTGTAGAGGAGATAGGAGAGAGACTGGTGATATGGACTGTATTGAGAGAGACATTTTCGAGATAGGAGAGAGACTGGTGATATGACTGTATTGTAGAGGAGAGGAGATAGGAGAGAGACTGGTGATATTTATCCGTATTAGTAGAGGAGATAGGACGAGAGGAGACTGGTGATATGACTGTATGTAGAGGAGATAGGAGAGAGACTGGATCAGAGTGATTAGCGAGAAACTATGGATGTGGATTGTATTGTAGAGGAGATAGGAGAGAGACTGGTGATATGGACTGTATTTTAGAGAATTGAGATAGGAGAGGAGACTGGTGATATGACTGTATTGTAGAGGAGATAGGGAGGAGGTGATATGACTGTATTGTAGAGGAGAGAGACTGGTGATATGACTGTATTGTAGAGGAGATAGGAGAGAGACTGGTGATATGACTTATTATTGTAGAGGAGATAGGAGAGAGACTGGTGATATGATGTATGTGTAGAGGAGATAGGAGGAGAGACTGGTGATATGACTGTATTGTAGAGAGGCAGGAGAGATAGATAGGACTGTTTGAGACTGGGAGGACTGATGATATGACTGATTGTAGAGGGGAGATAGGAGAGAGACTGGTGATATGACTGTATTGTAGAGGAGATAGGAGAGAGAGCACTGGTGATATGACTGTATTGTAGAGGAGGATAGGAGAGAGACTGGTGATATGACTGTATTGTAGAGGAGATAGGAGAGAGACTGGTGATATGACTGTATTGTAGAGGAGATAGGAGAGAGACTGTGATATATGACTGTATTGTAGAGGAGATAGGAGAGAGACTGGTGATATGACTGTATTGTAGAGGAGATAGGAGAGAGACCCCGGTGATATGACTGTATATGTAGAGGAGATAGGAGAGAGACTGGTGATATGACTGTATTGTAGAGGGAGATAGGAGAGAGACTGGTGATATGACTGTATTGTAGAGGACATAGGAGAGAGACTGGTGATTATGACTGTATTGTAGAGGAGATAGGAGAGGAGTACTGTGATATGACTGGTATTGTAGAGGAGATAGGAGAGAGACTGGTGATATGACTGTATTGTAGAGGAGATAGGAGAGAGATGGTTATATGACTGTATTGTAGAGGAGATAGGAGAGAGACTGGTGATGATGACTGTATTGTAGAGGAGATAGGAGAGAGATGGTGATAGACTGTATTGTAGAGGAGATAGAGAGAGACTGGTGATATGACTGTATTGTAGAGGAGACATAGGAAGAGAGGTAGAGTGGTGATACTGTATTGTAGAGGGGATAGGAGAGAGACTGTTGATATGACTGTATTGTAGAGAGGAGATAGGAGAGAGACTGGTGATATGACTGTATTGTAGAGGAGATAGGAGAGAGACTGGTGATATGACTGTATTGTAGAGGAGATAGGAGAGAGACTGGTGATATGACTGTATTGTAGAGGAGATAGGAGAGAGACTGGTGATATGACTGTATTGTAGAGGAGATAGGAGAGAGACTGGTGATATGACTGTATTGTAGAGGGGATAGGAGAGAGACTGGTGAGATAGGATGAGAGAGACTGGTGATATGACTGTATGTTGTAGAGGAGATAGGAGAGAGACTGGATATGACTGATTGTAGAGGAGATAGGAGAGGTAGACTGGTGATTATGACTGATTGTAGAGGAGATAGGAGAGAGAGACTGTGATATGGACTGTATTGTAGAGGAGATAGGAGAGAGACTGGTGATATGACTGTATTGAGAGGAGAGAGGAGGATGGAGAGAGACTGGTGATAGGACTGTATTGTAGAGGAGATAGGAGAGAGACTGGTGATATGACTGTATTGTAGAGGAGATAGGAGAGAGACTGGTGATATGACTGTATTGTAGAGGAGGAGATAGGAGAGAGACTGGTGATATGACTGTATTGTAGAGGGAGATAGGAGAGAGACTGGTGATATGACTGTATTGTAGAGGAGATAGGAGAGAGACTGGTGATATGACTGTATGTAGAGGAGATAGGAGAGAGAGACTGGTGATATGACTGTATGTAGAGGAGAGAGGGAGAGAGACTGGTGATATGACTGTATTGTAGAGGGAGTAGGAGAGAGACTGGTGATATGACTGTATTGTAGAGGAGATAGAGGAGAGCTGGTGATATGAGAGAGTATTGTGATATGAGATAGGAGAGAGAGAGACTGGTGATATGACTGTATTGTAGAGGAGATAGGAGAGAGACTGGTGATATGACTGTATTGTAGAGGAGAGAGATAGGAGAGAGACTGGTATATGACTGTATTGTAGAGGAGATAGGAGAGAGACTGGTGATATGACTGTATTGTAGAGGAGATAGGAGAGGAGGTGGTGATATGACTGTATTGTAGAGGGGATAGAGAGAGGAGATGGAACTGATATGACTGTATTGTAGAGTATCTGAGATAGGAGAGAGACTGGTGATATGACTGTATTGATAGAGGAGACTGGTGAGACTAGGAGGAGAGACTGGTGATATGACTGTTATTGTAGAGAGGAGATAGGAGAGAGACTGGTGATATGACTGTATTGTCTGAGGAGAGAGATAGGAGAGAGACTGGTATGGGATATGACTGTATTGTAGAGGAGAGGAGATAGGAGAGAGACTGGTGATATGACTGTATTGTAGAGGAGATAGGAGAGAGACTGGTGATATGACTGTATTGTAGAGGATATAGATAGGAGAGACTGGTGATATGACTGTATTGTAGAGGAGATAGGAGAGAGACTGGTGATATGACTGTATTGTAGAGGAGAGGAGATAGGAGAGGACTGGTGATATGACTGTATTGTAGAGGAGATTAGTAGAGACTGGTGATATGACTGTATTGTAGAGGAGATAGGAGAGAGACTGGTGATATGACTGTATTGTAGAGGAGATATAGGAGAGAGGCTGGTGATATGACTGTATTGTAGAGGAGGATAGGAGAGAGACTGGTGTGATATGACTGTATTGTAGAGGAGATAGGAGAGAGACTGGGTGATATGACTGTATTGGTGAGATGAGGAGGATAGGAGAGAGACTGTGTGATATGACTGTATGATAGAGAGTAGATAGATAGAGAGAGACTGGTGATATGACTGTATTGTAGAGGAGAGGAGATAGGAGAGAGAGACTGGTGATATGACTCTATGATAGAGGAGAGATAGGAGGAGAGAGACTGGTGATATGACTGTATATTGTAGATAGGAGATAGGAGAGAGACTGGTGATATGACTGTATGAGAGGAGATAGGAGAGAGACTGGTGATATGGACTGATAGATGGATCGATAGGAGAGGTGATATGAGATTGTAGAGGATAGGAGAGAGACTGGTGATATGACTGTATTGTAGAGGAGAGAAGATAGGAGAGAGACTGGGTGATATGACTGTATTGTAGAGGAGGAGATAGGAGAGAGACTGGAGAGATGAATGGTGATATGACTATTGTAAGGAGTAGGAGAGAGACTGGTGATATGAGATAGAGGAGATAGGACAGAGACTGGTGATGTTACTGTATTGTAGAGGAGATAGGAGAGAGACTGGTGATATGACTATTGTGGAGGAGATAGGAGAGAGACTGGTGATATGACTGTATTGTAGAGGGGATAGGAGAGAGACTGGTGATATGACTGTATATGACTTGTATTGGAGAGGAGATAGGATGAGAGGCTGGTGATATGACTGTATTGTAGAGGAGATAGGAGAGAGAGCTGGTGATATGACTGTATTGTAGAGGAGATAGGAGAGAGACTGGTGATATGACTGCATTGTAGAGGAGAGGAGATAGGAGAGAGACTGGTGATATGACTGTATGATAGAGGAGATAGGAGATAGGAGAGAGACTGGTGATATGACTGTATTGTAGAGGAGAGGAGAGAGAGACTGGAGATAGACTGGTTGTAGGATAGGAATCTATGATAGAGGTGATATGATAGAAGAGAGAGAGAGATGGTGATATGTCTATTGTATAGGAGATAGGAGAGAGACTGGTGATATGACTATTGTAGAGGAGATAGGAGAGAGACTGGTGATATGACTGTATGATAGAGGAGATATGAGATAGGAGAGAGACTGGTGATATGACTGTATTGTAGAGGAGAGAAGATAGGAGAGAGACTGGTGATATGACTGTATTGTAGAGGAGGGGAGATAGGAGAGAGACTGGTGATATGACTATGATAGAGGAGATAGGACAGAGACTGGTGATGTTACTGTATGATAGAGGAGATGCATATTTTTTTACTTACCAAATGCTTATCTAATTATTATCTAACACATCAACCAACCATCCATCCATCCATCAATGAATCAATCAGTTGATCTCACCACCAGTAAGAAGTCATCAATCCACTTTCAAGACCTTCTCCTTCTCATTGTCCCCAGCCAGGGAGCCTGGTAGGTGTGGTTGAAGGCTGTCTGGGTTATGTCACCCACCACTGGGTTGACCATGAGGAACGGGACACACAGCCACTGGCAGCAGAGACAGAAAAGCCCCAAATTAAAATAATTAACTCCTGTCTTAAAGGTGCAGACACACTGAGACGCATGAACATACATTAAATCGTATATGATGAACATCATTTTCTGTTTTCGTCCATCAAAAAGTACATCTGAAGTCAACTATTTTCACACGAGTTCCATCCGTTAAAAGACAAAAGACCGTTTGTGTGTGTTTTTTTTGTTGGGCAATCATCCAAAACAACAGATTACTCCCATTGAAAAAGGTATTTGGCTCCATCCAAAAAATACACTGCTCAAAAAAAATTAAGGGAACACTAAAATAACACATCCTAGATCTGAATGAATGAAATAATCTTATTAAATACTTTTTTTTTCTTTACATAGTTGAATGTGCTGACAAACAAAATCACACAGAAATTATCAATGGAAATCAAATGTATCAAACCCATGGAGGTCTGGATTTGGAGTCACCCTCAAAATTAAAGTGGAAAAACCACACTAAAGGCTGATCCAACTTTGATGTAATGTCCTTAAAAACAAGTCAAAATGAGGCTCAGTAGTGTGTGTGTGTGGCCTCCACGTGCCTGTATGACCTCCCTACAACGCCTGGGCATGCTCCTGATGAGGGTGGCGGATGGTCTCCTGAGGGATCTCCTCCCAGACCTGGACTAAAGCATCCGCCAACTCCTGGACAGTCTGTGGTGCAACGTGGCGTTGGTGGATGAGAGCGAGACATGATGTCCCAGATGTGCTCAATTGGATTCAGGTCTGGGGAACGGGCGGGCCAGTCCATAGCATCAATGCCTTCCTCTTGCAGGAACTGCTG
>CM072220.1:1541689-1583677 GCA_036851935.1 Coregonus suidteri
AACAGTAACCAAGGTGGCGGGGCTTAGCAAAGGGTCAATTCACAGCATGTATTGATGGGTACACTTCAGAGGAGGCTGGTGGAGGAGCTTTAGGAGGATGGGCTCATTGTGATGGCTGGAATGGAATCAATAGAATGGTATCAAACACATACTGTATGTTTGACTCCCTTCCATTAATTCCATTCCAGCCATTACAATGAGCCTGTCCTCCTATAGGTCCTCCCACCAGCCTCCTCTGGTACACTTTCTGCTTTTACTTCCTGCTTAGCTCCTATGAGTACACTCCAAATATATATATATATATATATATAAAGCCTGGATTGTTGATGCTATGTATTGGCCATTGAGAGGCTTTGAAGCCACCGGTCGGCCATATTGGCACTCATTTACATTTTACATTTTAGTCATTTAGCAGACGCTCTTATCCAGAGCGACTTACAGTTAAGTGAATGCATACATGTTCATACTGGCCCCCCTCAGTAGGAGCTGTCCTCCATAGGAATGAATGGAATTCTACAGAATTTCAATTAAATGTGTAAAGGACAAATTTAGATGTATTTAAGTATTTTTGTTGTAGTGGGGACAGTAACATTAATAATCTCTAAAAATGATACTTTAAGGAAAATGTTTGTATAGATATATATATATTTTTTATGTTTAGCTCACATAATACAATTTAAAAGTATACATTAAGGTGTCTGTAATAGAATAAATGTGGCAAAAAGCGAATGTTGACATTAATAAATGCATTTCTAAAGCTTCTAAAATATTTTTTACAACGATGAGGGAGTGCTAAGATGGAGGCACGGTGGCTGTTTACACTGTTTTGTTCACATGCCAGGTTGTTTTTCAATGTTAGTTTGAGCTCAACTGCTAGAGAAGAGACAGACGTGCCGTCATGTGCATCCCTGTTACCACGGTAACCTCCCACCCTTAAAGGGGCAGCTGAAATTTCTTGTCTCACTTCCCTGTCACGGTTTCGGCCGAGGCTGCCCCTCCTCCTTGTTCGGGCAGGCTTCGGCGGTCGTCGTCTCCGGAGTAGTACTAGCTGCCACCGTTCGATGTTTCATGTTTGATTGGTTTTGTCTGTTTGTCACACCTGTTTAGTGTTTAGTCCCTTTTGTGTTTTAGTCATTAGGCACCCTATTTAGTTCCTTGTGTTAGTTTAGGTGTTGTGTGTAATTGTTTTACTGTCGTGTGGTAGTTTTGGTCCGCTGTATTTTGTTCTCTCTCTTATATTTCGTGTTGTATTAGAGAGTCCTGCACTTTGTGCACACTTACTTTGTTCAGTTTAAGTGTGCGTTTATTTCGCCTGTGGCCTGTGGCCGTTGTTGGCGTGTTTTTTACGGGACTTCACTAAAGACCTTTGGATTTATATCTCTGTGTCCTGCGTGTGATTCCACATCCCACTACACTCCACTCTTGACAGAATTACACACCATCTCATGGAATCAGCAGGAGCCCCACACCCACCGACATCATGGAGGAGCGCTTTCGTGGTCAAGAAGATCGGATCAACCAAATCGGGCACGCCCCTGGACCGGGTGATGAACATTCTCCATCGATGGGAGATCAGCGATGTACCCACACCTCCACCTACCGCACCATCACCATCGGTCAGCCCGCCCGTCCAACAACCAGAACCCAGTGGGATTCGGCTCTCGCTCCCGAGGGCGTACGGCGGGCGGCAACGCTGCCGGGTGTCAGGGGTTCCTGTTACAAGTGGAACTCTACCTTGTTACCACCGTACACCCGGCGCCCTCGGGAAACGAGAGCGTTTCCGCCCTCATCTCCTGTCTCACCGGCAAGGCGTTGGAGTGGGCCAACGCCGAATGGAGGAGAATAGACGCCGCCACTATCACCTATGCGGAGTTCTCCCGCCGCTTCCCGTGCGGTCTTCGACCATCCACCAGAGGGGAAGGCGGCGGGGGGAGCGTCTATTCTACCTCCGGCAGGGGATGAGGAGCGCTCAAGAGTTTGCGCTGGAGTTCCCGGACTCTAGCGGCAGATGCAGGGTGGAATGAGCGGGCCCTCATAGACCACTTTCGTTGCAGCCTCCGGGAGGAAGTCCGCAGAGAGTTGGCGTGCAGGGATACTACACTCTCATTTGACCAGTTGGTGGACATGGCCATTCGGCTGGACACCCTGCTCGCTACCCGCGGACGTCCCAGGTGGGGGTCGCCCATTCCACCCTCCAGCGCCTCCGAGCCGAGCCCGATGGAGCTCGGAGGTGCTGGCGCTAGAGGGGGGAGAAGAAGGAGCCCGAGGGGGGCTGTCCCCTGCACCAACTGTGGCCGTGGAGGGCACACCGCGGCTAGGTGCTGGGGAGGGTCCCCTGGTGAGGGAGACGGCAGGTCACACATTGGGGAGTCCTCCCAGGTGAGTAGGCGCCCCACTTACCCAGAGCTTTCTGTCGTACACATAACTATACCTGTTTGTTTTCCACAGGTTGCACCTCGTTCCCAGCATAAGGCGCTAGTAGATTCAGGCGCAGCTGGGAATTTTGTAGATCGTAAATTCTGTGTTGAGTTAGGGATTCCCCTCCTTCCGGTTGATAATCCTTTCCCTGTACATGCCCTAGATAGTCGTCCGTTAGGATCTGGGTTTATTAGGGAGGTCACGGCGCCACTTAGGATGAAGACGCAGGGGGGTCATGAGGAGACGATTCAACTCTATCTGATCGACTCTCCTGCGTATCCGGTGGTACTGGGGCTTCCCTGGTTGATTACCCATGATCCTACGATTTCGTGGCGAGAGAAGGCTCTTAAAGGGTGGTCTGCTCAGTGTGAGGGGCTATGTCTGGGTGTTTCCGTAGGGGCGACCTCGGTGGAGAGTCCGAACCAGATGCCAGCACTGCACATTCCACCTGAGTATGAGGATTTGGCACTCGTGTTTAGCAAGACAAGAGCGGCAAGGTTGCCGCCTCATAGACAGGGGGATTGTGCGATAGACCTCCAGGCAGGAGCTGCGCTCCCGCGGAGCCATGTGTATCCTTTGTCACAGGAGGAGAAGAGGGCAATGGAGACATACATTGCCGAGTCTCTGAGACAGGGATACATACGGCCCTCCACTTCTCCCGCGTCCTCGAGCTTCTTTTTTTGTGAAGAAAAAGGATGGAGGTTTGCGTCCGTGTATTGATTACCGTGGTCTCAATCAGGTGACTGTGAAATATAGTTATCCACTCCCGCTGATTGCGACCATGACGGAGTCCTTACACGGGGCACGGTTCTTCACAAAATTGGACCTCAGGAGCGCATATAACTTGGTGCGCATTAGAGAGGGCGATGAGTGGAAGACAGCATTTAGTACTACCTCCGGTCATTACGAGTATCTCGTCATGCCATACGGGTTAATGAATGCTCCATCAGTCTTCCAATCTTTTGTAGATGAGATTTTCCGGGACATGCAGGCGCAGGGAGTAGTGGTGTACATAGACGATATTCTGGTGTACAGTTCTACTCGGGCCGAGCATGTAGCCCTGGTGCGCAGGGTATTGAGGAGATTGTTGGAGCATGACCTGTATGTCAAAGCCGAGAAATGTCTGTTCTTTCAGGAGTCAGTCTCCTTTTTGGGTTATCAGTTGTCTGCGTCAGGGGTGAGAATGGAGGTTGACCGTGTGTCTGCCGTGCGTAATTGGCAAACCCCAACTACGGTTAAAGAGGTGCAGCAGTTCTTGGGTTTTGCGAATTACTACCGGAGGTTTATCCGGGGTTTTTGGACAGGTGGCAGCTCCCATAACGTCCCTTCTGAAGGGGGGTCCCTGTGCGCTTGCGGTGGTCAGCTGAGGCGGACAGGGCTTTTGGGAGACTGAAGGACCTGTTTACCTCGGCTCCAGTGCTGGCGCACCCGGATCCCACTTTACCATTCCAAGTAGAGGTAGACGCGTCTGAAGCCGGTATCGGGGGCTGTTCTTTCACAACGGTCCGGCACACCACCTAAACTCCGCCCCTGTGCTTTTTTATTCTAAGAAGCTCAGTCCGGCGGAGCGGAATTATGACGTAGGGGACAGGGAGCTGTTAGCCGTAGTACAGGCCCTAAAGGTGTGGAGGCATTGGCTTGAGGGGGCTCAACACCCTTTTCTCATTCTGACTGACCACCGTAACCTGGAATACATTTGGGCAGCTAGGAGACTGAATCCTCGCCAGGCTCGATGGACTATGTTTCTCGCCCGGTTTGTGTTTAAGATCACTTACATCCCTGGGTCCCAGAACGGGAAGGCAGATGCCCTGTCTCGGCGGTATGACACAGAGGAGAGGTGCGTGGAACCCACTCCCATACTACCTGAGTCTTGTCTGGTTTGCACCGGTGGTATGGGAGGTCGATGCGGAGATCGAGCGGGCATTACGCACCGACCCTAGCCCTCCACAGTGTCCGGTGGGTCGGACGTACGTCCCGCTCGAGGTCCGGGATCGGCTTATTTATTGGGCTCACACGTCACCCTCCTCTGGACATCCAGGTATTGGCCGGAGAGTGCACTGCCTTAGTACAAAGTACTGGTGGCCAACGTTAGCCAGGGATGTGAGGTTTTATGTCTCCTCCTGCTCAGTGTGTGCCCAGTGTAAGGCGCCCAGACACTTGCCCAGGGGTAAATTACAACCCCTGCCCGTTCCACAACGACCCTGGTCTCACCTCTCGGTGGATTTTGTTACCGACCTTCCCTCCTCACAGGGGAATACCACCATCCTGGTCGTTGTGGATCGGTTCTCGAAGGCCTGTTGTCTCCTTCCCATGCCGGGTCTTCCTACTGCCCTACAGACCGCTGAGGCTCTATTTACTCACGTCTTCCGGCATTACGGGGTACCCGAGGATATAGTGTCTGATCGAGGCCCCCAGTTTACCTCCAGAGTCTGGAGAGCGTTTATGGAACGGTTGGGGGTTTCGGTGAGCCTTACCTCGGGTTACCACCCGGAGAGTAATGGGCAGGTCGAACGTGTCAACCAGGATGTGGGTAGGATTCTGAGGTCATATTGTCAGGGCCGGCCGGAGGAGTGGGCGAGATATGTGCCCTGGGCCGAGATGGCACAGAACTCTCTCCGCCACTCCTCCACTAAACTAACCCCTTTCCAGTGTGTGTTAGGGTACCAGCCGGTTCTGGCACCTTGGCATGAGAGCCAGATCGAGGCCCCTGCTGTGGATGAGTGGGTGCGGCGCTCGGAGGAGACGTGGAACGCTGCACACGTCCATCTGCAGCGAGCCATCCGTCGACAGAAGACGAGCGCCGACCTCCACCGCAGTGAGGGGCCAGTGGACGCACCTGGAGATCGAGTCTGGCTCTCAACCAGAAACCTGCCCCTCCGCCTGCCCTGCCAGAAGCTGGGTCGGCGGTTTGTGGGGCCTTTTAAAGTCCTGAGGAGATTGAACGAGGTGTGTTACAGGTTACAACTGCCCATTGATTACAAAAATATTAACCCCTCGTTCCATGTGTCTCTCCTCAGGCCGGTGGTAGCTGGTCCACTCCAGGACTTTGAGATAGAGGAGACTCCTCCGCCCCCGTTGGACATCGAGGGGGCCGGCGTACACTGTTCGGGCCATCCTAGATTCGAGACGCCGGAGGGGGGGTCTCCAATATCTCGTGGAGTGGGAGGGGTACGGTCCAGAGGAGCGGTGCTGGGTGCCGAGGAGGGACATCCTGGACCCGTCCCTTCTGACCGAATTCCATCGTGGTCATCCTACGCGCCCTGCTCCGCGTCCTCCTGGTCGTCCCCGAGGCCGGGGGCGGCGCACGGCTGGAGCCGCGCGTCAAGGGGGGGGGTACTGTCACGGTTTCGGCCGAGGCGGCCCCTCCTCCTTGTTCGGGCAGGCTTCGGCGGTCGTCGTCTCCGGAGTACTAGCTGCCACCGTTCGATGTTTCATGTTTGATTGGTTTTGTCTGTTTGTCACACGTGTTTAGTGTTTAGTCTCATTAGGCACCCTATTTAGTTCCTTGTGTTAGTTTAGGTGTTGTGTGTAATTGTTTTACTGTCGTGTGGTAGTTTTGGTCCGCTGTATTTTGTTCTCTCTTTATTTCGTGTTGTATTAGAGAGTCCTGCACTTTGTGCACACTTACTTTGTTCAGTTTAGTGTGCGTTTATTTCGCCTGTGGCCTGTGGCCGTTGTTGGCGTGTTTCTACGGACTTCACTAAAGACCTTTGGATTTATATCTCTGTGTCCTGCGTGTGATTCCACATCCCACTACACTCCACTCTTGACATTCCCCAAATACTTTCTTTGTGCTCCTACATTTATTTCTGTGCTCCTAAAAATGTTCTACTTAGGAGTACATGTGCTCCTTGTCAGCGTAGAGCCCTGGATATGTAGATTTTTAAACAGGAGTGGACTCAGGACCCACCTTGTGAGACCCCGGCCTCGGGTGTGAAGGTTCAAAACAGGAGTGGACTCCTGTCCAAATGTGCAGTTTTATAGCTAATCTCCTGCTATTCTACACATTTTGCCATGAGGCTGAGAGAAAATGTTGCATTTTAAAAGCTAATTTCCTGCTATTCTAAATATTTTTGCCATGGCTTATGACGTGGGGGTCATGATGTGGGGGCTACGGGGGTGTGTGGTATGCCAGTGGCCCTCACTGACCCTATATAATGTCTCAGCTAAGACTAAACTACATCCACATACCACTGACCCTATATAATGTATCATACCACTGACCCTATATAATGTATCATACCACTGACCCTATATAATGTATCATACCACTGACCCTATATAATGTCCACTGACCCTATATAATGTCACACCACTGACCCTATATAATGTCACATACCACTGACCCTATATAATGTCACACCACTGACCCTATATAATGTCACATACCACTGACCCTATATAATGTCACATACCACTGACCCTATATAATGTCACATACCACTGACCCTATATAATGTTACATACCACTGACCCTATATAATGTATCATCAAATCAAATCAAATTTTATTGGCCACATGCGCCGAATACAACAGGTGCAGACATTACAGTGAAATGCTTACTTACAGCCCTTAACCAACAGTGCATTTATTTTTAATAAAAAGTAAAATAAAACAACAACAAAAAAGTGTTGAGAAAAAAAAAGAGCAGAAGTAAAATAAAATAACAGTAGGGAGGCTACAGGGGGTACCGGTGCAGAGTCAATGTGCGGGGGCACCGGCTAGTTGAGGTAGTTGAAGTAATATGTACATGTGGGTAGAGTTAAAGTGACTATGCATAAATAATTAACAGAGTAGCAGCAGCGTAAAAAGATGGGGTGGGGGGGGCAGTGCAAATAGTCCGGGTAGCCATGATTAACTGTTCAGGAGTCTTATGGCTTGGGGGTAGAAGCTGTTGAGAAGTCTTTTGGACCTAGACTTGACACTCCGGTACCGCTTGCCGTGCGGTAGCAGAGAGAACAGTCTATGACTAGGGTGGCTTGAGTCTTTGACAATTTTGAGGGCCTTCCTCTGACACCGCCTGGTATAGAGGTCCTGGATGGCAAGAAGCTTGGCCCCAGTGATGTACTGGGCCGTACGCACTACCCTCTGTAGTGCCTTGCGGTCGGAGGCCAAGCAGTTGCCATACCAGGCGGTGATGCAACCAGTCAGGATGCTCTCGATGGTGCAGCTGTAGAATTTTTTGAGGATCTGAGGACCCATGCCAAATCTTTTCAGTCTCCTGAGGGGGAATAGGCTTTGTCGTGCCCTCTTCACGACTGTCTTGGTGTGTGTTTGGACCATGATAGTTCGTTGGTGATGTGGACACCAAGGAACTTGAAGCTCTCAACCTGTTCCACTACAGCCCCGTCGATGAGAATGGGGGCGTGCTCAGTCCTCTTTTTTTTCCTGTAGTCCACAATCATCTCCTTTGTCTTGGTCACGTTGAGGGAGAGGTTGTTATCCTGGCACCACACGGCCAGGTCTCTGACCTCCTTCCTATAGGCTGTCTCATCTTTGTCTGTGATCAGGCCTACCACTGTTGTGTCGTCGGCAAACTTAATGATGGTGTTGGAGTCGTGCCTGGCCATGCAGTCATGGGTGAACAGGGAGTGCAGGAGGGGCTGAGCACGCACCCCTAAGGGGCCCCCGTGTTGAGGATCAGTGTGGCAGATGTGTTGTTACCTACCCTTACCACCTGGGGGCGGCCCGTCAGGAAGTCCAGGATCCAGTTGCAGAGGGAGGTGTTTAGTCCCAGGATCCTTAGCTTAGTGATGAGCTTTGAGGGCACTATGGTGTTGAATGCTGAGCTGTTTGGAGTGGGTCTAGGGTTTCTGGGATAATGGTGTTGATGTGAGCCATGACCAGCCTTTCAAAGCACTTCATGGCTACAGACGTCAGTGCTACGGGTCGGTAGTCATTTAGGCAGGTTATCTTAGTGTCCTTGGGCACGGGGACTATGGTGGTCTGCTTGAAACATGTTGGTATTACAGACTCAGTCAGGGACATGTTGAAAATGTCAGTGAAGACACTTGCCAGTTGGTCAGCATATGCTCGGAGTACACGTCCTGGTAATCCGTCTGGCTCTGCGGCCTTGTGAATGTTGACCTGCTTAAAAGTCTTACTCACATCGGCTACAGAGAGCGTGATCACATAGTCATCCGGAACAGCTGGTGCTCTCATGCATGCTTCAGTGTTGCTTGCCTCGAAGCGAGCATAGAAGTGGTTTAGCTCGTCTGGTAGGCTTGTGTCACTGGGAAGCTCGCGGCTGTGCTTCCCTTTGTAGTCTGTAATAGTTTTCAAGCCCTGCCACATCCGACGAGCGTCAGAGCCGGTGTAGTACGATTCAATCTTAGTCCTGTATTGACTCTTTGCCTGTTTGATGGTTCGTCGGAGGGCATAGCGGGATTTCTTATAAGCATCCGGGTTAGAGTCCCGCTCCTTGAAAGCGGCAGCTCTACCCTTTAGCTCAGTGCGGATGTTTCCTGTAATCCATGGCTTCTGGTTGGGGTATGTACGTACGGTCACTGTGAGGACGACATCATCGATGCACTTATTGTGTGGTGTACTCCTCAATATACTCAATACACTAACCCTATATAATGTTACATACCACTGACCCTATATAATGTCACATACCACTGACCCTATATAATGTATCATACCACTGACCCTATATAATGTATCATACCACTGACCCTATATAATGTATCATACCACTGACCCTATATAATGTTACATACCACTGACCCTATATAATGTTACATACCACTGTCTCTCATTCTGAGGATGGATATTTTAAGTGGCTCTGGATAAGAGCGTCTGCTAAATGCTGTAAATGTAAATGTAATATTGATAAACAAGATAATCGGTGATGGAGAGAGGGTGAAATGTGAAGGAGAGAAAGAGAGAAAGAGAGAAAAAGAGGGAAGGAGAGAGGCTATTCAACTATTGTTTAGACTAGAGTGGGGGAATTCAGAAGGAGAGAGGCTATTTAACTATTATTTAGACTAGAGTGGTGGAATCCAAAACAACTTTAGTGTGTACTGTAATAACAACATACATGATAACAATATGATGAAGGTCGTAGGTTCAACAACCGTACTGGCCAAGTTAACTTAGCTCCACTGTGTCTCTGGTGAACCAGGGATCTGTACACTCCCCAGTTGTACTCAGTGTCAGGGTCTATGGTGTAATGGTTAGCACTCTGGACTTTGAATCCCTTGATCTGTGTTCAAATCTCTGTATAATCTAATCTAATTTTATTTGTCACATGCGCCGAATACAACAGGTGTAGACCTTACCGTGAAATGCTTACTTACAAGCCCTTAACCAGATAAGAAAATATGTACTAAATATACAAACGTTTTAAAAAAGTAACACAATAAAATAACAATAACGAGGCTATATAGTGGGGGCACCGGTACCAAGTCAATGTGCGGGGGGTACAGGTTAATCGAGGTAATTGAGGTAATATGTACATTTAGGTAGAACCTGCTTGGCTTTTGCAGTGAAATAATAGTCCTATGTCCTATCAACATGCTTAAACAGAGGCTTGGGATAGGACATCGTTGGTACAAATGAACAGACTGTGCTTGTTTGAAGTTCCTGCTATGGCGTCAGCGATGCCTAAGGCAAGGGAGGCAAACTTGGTGTTGACGGCTTTAGCCTCACAGCTGACTGGTCAGAGTCGTCACTCTCTTCAAATGTTCTCCCACCTGAAGAAAACAACAGGATGTCGCTGCCAAAGTCACACTGCAAGAATTCAACGCATGCATGCTGGCTGGAGCTCTCTATATGTAAATACACACGGACATATCAAGTCGTATCAACACTATCCAGTCACGACAGATACTAGCCTAATTAACAGGCTGCCTGACTGTAAGCATCGACAAAGACATTTATTTAGAAAACGTGACAAAGTTAACATAGGTAACAAGGTGACACATTCAACCTGACTAAATTGACAGTCCAAACGTCATGTAAAATAGAAGATCATTAATGAACACAAAAACTGACGCCTCAGAAGAGAGGGGGGGGGGGGAGGAGAGAGAGAGAGAGAGAGAGAGAGAGAGAGAGAGAGAGAGAGAGAGAGAGAGAGAGAGAGAGAGAGAGAGAGAGAGAGAGAGAGAGAGAGAGAGAGAGAGAGAGAGAGAGAGAGAGAGAGAGAGAGAACACCATTCCCACAGAAAGAGACCAGAGAGAGCCCTCCAAAGAGAACCTCCAACACCCCAACTGTCAGACACCCCAACTAAACACCATCACCCCAACACTGTCAGACATTCAACTAAAACTCACACCAGACACCCCAACTAAACATATCCAACACCTCCAACACCCTGTCAGACACCCAACTAAACACCATCACCTCCAACACTGTCAGACACCCCAACTAAACACCATCACCCCAACACTGTCAGACACCCAACTAAACACCATCACCTCCAACACTGTCAGACACCCAACTAAACACCATCACCTCCAACAACCAAACACCCCTAACACACAGACACATCCCCAACACTGTCAGACACCCAACTAAACACCATCACCCCAACACTGTCAGACACAACTAAACACCATCACCTCCAACACCATGTCAGACACCCAACTAAACACCATCACCCCAACACCATGTCAGACACCCAACTAAACACCATCACCTCCAACACCATGTCAGACACCCAACTAAACACCATCACCATCCCCAACCATGTGACACACAACTAAACACTGTCATCACCCAACAACACTCCAAACACCATGTCAGACACCCAAACTAAACACCATCACCTCCAACACCATGTCAGACACCCAACTAAACACCATCACCTCCAACACCATGTCAGACACCCCAACTAAACACCATCACCCCCCAGACACCCACTAAACACCATCAACCCCAAACAAACACATGTCAGACACCCAACTAAACACCATCACCTCCAACACTGTCAGACACCCAACTAAACACCATCACCTCCAACACCATGTCAGACACCCCAACTAAACACCATCACCCCAACACTGTCAGACACCCAACTAAACACCATCACCTCCAACACCATGTCAGACACCCCAACTAAACACCATCACCCCAACACTGTCAGACACCCAACTAAACACCATCAACTCCAACACCATGTCAGACACCCCAACTAAACACCATCACCCCAACACTGTCAGACACCCCAACTAAACACCAACACTGTCAGAAAACACCTACAACACATGTCAGACACCCTAACTAAACACATGTCAGACACCCAACTAAACACCATGTCAGACACCCAACTAAACACCATCACCCAACACTGTCAGACACCCCAACTAAACACCATCACCCCAACACTGTCAGACACCCAACTAAACACCATCACCTCCAACACCATGTCAGACACCCCAACTAAACACCATCACCCCAACACTGTCAGACACCCAACTAAACACCATCACCTCCAACACCATGTCAGACACCCCAACTAAACACCATCACCTCAAACACCATGTCAGACACCCAACTAAACACACCATCAGACACCCTAAACAACACTGTCAGACACCCAACTAAACACCATCACCTCCAAACACCATGTCAGACACATGTCAGACACCCCAACACACCATCACCTCCAACTAAACACCCACATCACCACCACCACACTGTCAGACACCCAACTAAACACCATCACCCAAACACTGTCAGACACCCAACTAAACACCATCACCTCCAACAACATGTCAGACACCCTAACTAAACACCATCACCCCCAACACTGTCAGACACCCCAACTAAACACCATCACCATCACCCCAACACCATGTCAGACACCCCCAACTAAACACCATCACTAAAAGACACCCAAACTAAACACCATCACCAACACTGTCAGACACCCAACTAAACACCATCACCCCAACACCATCAGACACCCAGACACCCCAACTAAACACCATCACCCCAACAACACCATCACTCACTGTCAACCAACTAAACACCATGTCAGACACCCCAACTAAACACCATCAACCCAACACTGTCAGACACCCACTAACACCATCACCTAAACACCATCACCTCCAACACCATGTCAGACACCCAAACTAAACACCATCACCATCACCTCCAACACCATGTCAGACACCCCCTAAACACCATCACCCCAACACTGTCAGACACCACCCCATCAACACTGTCAGAGACAAACACCATCACCCCAACACTGTCAGACACCCAACTAAACAAACACCATCACCTCCAACACCATGTCAGACACCCCAACTAAACACCATCACCTCAAAACAGACACCCTAACTGTCAGTCAGACACCCAACTAAACACCATCACCTCCAACACCATGTCAGACACCCCAACTAAACACCATCACCCCAACACACCCAACAAACACCATCACCTCCAACACTGTCAGACATAAACACCATGTCAGACCACCATCACCCCAACACTGTCAGACACCCAACTAAACACCATCACCTCCAACACCATGTCAGACACCCTAACTAAACACCATCACCCCAACACTGTCAGACACCCAACTAAACACCATCACCCAACACTGTCAACACCCCAACATCAGACACCCCAAACACCATCAACTCCAACACCAATGTCAGACACCCCAACTAAACACATTACCCAAACACTAGTCAGTCACCCAACACTGTCAGACACCCCAACTAAACACCATCACCCCAAACACCATCACCCTCCAACAACACCCCACTGTCACCTCCACACCCAGAAACACCCCAATAAACACCCATCACCTCCAACACCATGTCAGACACCCCCTAACACAACACCATGTCACCCCAACACCATGTCAGACACCCAACTAAACATCATCACCCCAACACTGTCAGACACCCCAACTAAACACCATCACCTCAACTCAGACACCCAACTAAACACCATCACCCCAACACATGTCAGACACCAACTAACTAAACACCATCACCCCTAACACTGTCAGACAACCCAACCCAAACACCATCACCTCCAACACCATGTCAGACACCCTAACTAAACACCCATCACCATCACACCCAACTAAACACCATCACAACACCATGTCAGACACCCCAACTAAACACCATCACCTCCAACACTGTCAGACACCCAACTAACACCATCACCTAAACCCACCACCCCATCAACTCACCTCACCCAACACCATGTCAGACACCCCAACTAAACACCATCACCTCAAACACCATGTCAGACACCCCAACTAAACACCATCACTCCAACACTGTCAGACACCCAACTAAACACCATCACCTCCAACAACATGTCAGACACCCTAACTAAACACCATCACCCCAACACTGTCAGACACCCAACTAAACACCATCACCTCAACACCATGTCAGACACCCTAACTAAACACCATCACCCCACACTGTCAGACACCCAACTAAACACCATCACCTCAAACACCATGTCAGACACCCTAACTAAACTCAAACACTGTCAGACACCCAACTAAACACCATCACCCCAACACTGTCAGACACCCAACTAAACACCATCACCTCCAACACTGTCAGACACCCTAACTAAACACCATCACCCCAACACTGTCAGACACCCAACTAAACACCATCACCTCCAACACCATGTCAGACACCCTAACTAAACACCATCACCCCAACACTGTCAGACACCCAACTAAACACCATCACCCCAACACTGTCAGACACCCCAACGAAATACCATCACCCCCGAGACTGTCAGACACCCCAACTAAATACCATCACCCCCAACAACATTTCAGACACCCTAACTAAACACCATCACCCCAACACTGTCAGACACCCAACTAAACACCATCTTCTCCAACACCATGTCAGACGCCCCAACTACGGCTCTGTGTAATGTTTGCATGTTCCCTGTTGTTCAAGAATGAAACATTACCCGTATTTTAGGTGCTTTATGATGCTTGTAAAAAATGTTAAGTGCTATGCTCTGGCCTGGTTTAACAAGTATGTGGTAGTACATTCTTGTTGGACAGGCCTATACCAGTAGAATAACCATTTATTCAGATCAATGCTCTCAGACTCTAGTGAGGAATGGTGGGGCTGACTACCATCATCCATGTACAAACGTGTGGTTACTGTAGTTTACATTACATTTTCATCCATTTTCACACTGTTACTAATTTCAAGAAATAAAAAAATCACAGTTTAATTAATAATTTCATTGAAAATGTATTTAATACAAAATACTTAACAAAATAAAACACTTTACTAACAACGATCAAGTTGTACAGAACAGATCCCATATTGAGAAAAAGTTACATATCACAAGACTATTACGTGTGCAGTAGCTCAGTTAGGCATGACATAACTTTCAATATGAAATAATGCATAGGTAGGCTAAAAGTTTACCCTAACCACTGATATCTCCCCCTAATAGCTCAGGTTATAGGATTTCCCAGACACATATAATTAAGCCTACTCCTAGACTAAAAAGCATGTTCAATGAATAATGTCCTCTTTCCGTTCTGCCTATATCCTGTCCAATAAACAAAAAATATAAAAAGAAGTGGGGCTGGCTCACTCCTTTAAAGAAAAAACGCAACACATTGTGGTCTCAAGCATCGTCTCCGAGACTCTACCTTACTTTTCCACCACCTCCTACTCCTCTACCTCCTCTTCCTCCACCTCCTACTCCTCTACCTCCTCTTCCTCCTCCTCCTCTACCTCCTCTTCCTCCACCTCCTACTCCTCTACCTCCTCTTCCTCCTCCTCCTACTCCTCTACCTCCTCCTCTTCCTCTACCTCCTACTCCTCTACCTCCTCTTCCTCCTCCTCCTCCTCCTCCTATTCCTCTACCTCCTCTTCCTCCACCTCCTACTCCTCTACCTCCTCTTCCTCCTCCTCCTCCTACTCCTCTACCTCCTCTTCCTCCTCCTCCCTCCTACTCCTCTACCTCCTCTGCCTCTACCTCCTACTCCTCTACCTCCTCTTCCTCCTCCTCCTCCTCCTTTCCTCTACCTCCTCTTCCTCCACCTCCTACTCCTCTACCTCCTCTTCCTCCTCCTCCTACTCCTCTACCTCCTCTTCCTCCACCTCCTACTCCTCTACCTCCTCTTCCTCCTCCTCCTCCTACTCCTCTACCTCCTCTTCCTCCACCTCCTACTCCTCTACCTCCTCTTCCTCCTCCTCCTCCTCCTCCTCTACCTCCTCTTCCACCACCTCCTAATCCTCCTCCTCCTCCTCCTCCTCCTCCTCCTCCTCTACCTCCTCTTCCACCACCTCCTAATCCTCTACCTCCTCTTCCTCCACCTCCTACTCCTCTACCTCCTCTTCCACCACCTCCTACTCCTCTACCTCCTCTTCCACCACCTCCTACTCCTCTACCTCCTCTTCCACCACCTCCTACTCCTCTACCTCCTCTTCCTTTTCCCCCACCTCCTCTTTCATCTCTCTGGCGCCTCCCTGTGACTTCACCCTGTACACATCCCACCTCTCAGGCAGCCAGCCCTTATTGAACATCAGCTGAGCCAGCCAGGAGAAACCAAAGATGGCCGCCAGGGCCAGGAGCATACATACAGTGGCTTGCTAAAGTATTCACCCCCTTGGCATTTTTCCTATTTTGTTGCCTTACAACCTGGAATTAAAATGGATTTGTTGGGGGTTTGTATCATTTGATTTACACAACATGCCTACCACTTTGAAGATGCAACATTTTTTTTGGGGTGAAACAAATAAAACACAAAAACAGAAAACTTGAGTGTGCATGTTGTGTAAATCTATTCATCCCCCCCAAAGTCATAACTATTCACCCCCCCAAAGTCAATACTTTGCAGAGACACCTTTTTAAGTAATTACAGGGGTATGTCTCTATAAGCTTGGCACATCTAGCCACTGCGATTTTTGCCCATTCTTCAAGGCAAAACTGCTCCAGCTCCTTCAAGTTGAATGGGTTCCGCTGGTGTACAGCAATCTTTAAGTCATACCACAGATTCTCAATTGGATTGAGGTCTGGGCTTTGACTAGGCCATTCCAATACATTTAAATGTTTCCCCTAAAACCACTCAAGTGTTGCTTTAGCAGTATGCTTAGGGTCGTTGTCCTGCTGGAAGGTGAAATTTTCCGTTAATTATTTTATAACTTTTTTTGAAACAAGTAATTTTTTTCATGTCACTTCACCAATTTGGACTATTTTGTGTATGTCCATTACATGAAATCCAAATAAAAATCTATTTAAATTACAGGTTGTAATGCAACAAAATAGGAAAAATGCCAAGGGGGATGAATACTTTTGCAAGTCACTGTACAAGCTGGAGGAACAGCGGTCATACTGATCCAAGATGGATGCACAGTAATCAGGACAGATCCAAGGCTACGACAGAGCCTGGATTCAAACCAGGATCTCTAGTGGCACAGCTAGCACTGCGATGCAGTGCCTTAGACCACTGCGCCACTCGGCGCCCATGGGGTGGCGCACAATTACCATTGTGCCACGCTACCTCACTCCAAATGGAGGGTTGCCCATCACAGCTTGAACAGCCCTGTGGAGTAGTACTCAGAGAAGTCAGAAGAGCTTGAACAGCCCTGTGGTGTAGTACTCAGAGAAGTCAGAACAGCCCTGTGGTGTAGAACTCAGAGAAGTCAGAACAGCCCTGTGGTGTAGTACTCAGAGAAGTCAGAACAGCCCTGTGGTGTAGTACTCAGAGAAGTCAGAAGAGCCCTGTGGTGTAGTACTCAGAGAAGTCAGAAGAGCTTGACCAGCCCTGTGGTGTAGAACTCAGAGAAGTCAGAACAGCCCTGTGGTGTAGAACTCAGAGAAGTCAGAACAGCCCTGTGGTGTAGTACTCAGAGAAGTCAGAAGAGCTTGACCAGCCCTGTGGTGTAGTACTCAGAGAAGTCAGAAGAGCTTGAACAGCCCTGTGGTGTAGACTCAGAGAAGTCAGAACAGCCCTGTGGTGTGTGTAGAACTCAGAGAAGTCAGAACAGCCCTGTGGTGTAGAACTCAGAGAAGTCAGAAAACAGCCCTGTGGTGTAGAACTCAGAGAAGTCAGAACAGCCCTGTGGTGTGTAGAGAAGTCAGAGAAACTCAGAGACAGCAGCCTGTGGTGTAGAACTCAGAGAAGAACAGAAGAGGGAGCACAGAGGTGAGGGAAGTCTAGACTAGTGAGGACGTTATGAATGGTAGCACAACTGAGCCAGAGATGCTGGATATAATGATGAGATGCTTGTGTCTACACCTTAACAATGGCATTCGTTGTCCACAGGGTGGAACGGCGGGCAGTCTTGCTCCCGCCTATCCTTTCTTTGGATTGGTGGATGCATCTCATTATTTGAATACTTTTTTGAGTATTCGATGAGGGATGTTGACGTCAACCGCCTGTGTTCAATGGAGAGTGAGATTCTATGCTGATGAGTATGCACATACCATCTCGAATTTCAACAATTTCAGCAACTCAGATATCAAGCGTTTTTTCTCAAACTTGCCAGGAATGTCACATGCATCACACTTACAGTATAAGCAGGTTAGGATAATTAACGTGGCAGGTTAGGTGATTTACCCGAATGTAGTGGGCCAGTCATTCACGCGGACCAATGACTGCCAACACCCTATGTTCTTTTTTTTTTTACACGGATTTAGCAGACGCTCTTATCCAGAGCGACTTACATTAGCAATTAGGGTTAAGTGCATTGCTCAAGGGCACATCGACAGATTATTCACCTAGTCTGCTCGGGGATTAGAACCAGCAACCTTTTGGTTACTGGCACAACGCTCTTAACCATTAAGCTACAGTTTAGAGGAGAGGACTGTCACCAGGTAGTCCCACCAAGATTTGAACTCAGATTGTAAGACTCAGAATCTTAAGTGATCGCTGTTAGAACCCAATTGTGATAAACCTGCGACCTTCAAGTTATTAGCACATCGCTTTAAACAACGGGGCTAACCTGCCATGTAACAACTTGGAAATCTGCACATTTTCATCACGATTGATTCAATGAGGGGGAAACAATCTCCAATATTGTCACTTTTAAGGGGCAGCAAGTAGGCTATAGCAAATGCAGTAGACAATCACAGTAAGCATTTCCTTTAGGCTAGCCGTTCGCGCGTACCGATGACTGCTTATCGACGCCCCCCAATCACTTGTTTTATTCACACATTACTATATTAAAGTTGACAGGAGAGGAGTATGTCATTGCAAAAGGAGGATAGGTCCTACCGAGATTTGAACTCGGATCGCAGGATTCAGAGTCCTGAGTGCTAACCATTACACCATAGAACCCTGTATAGAACACTTCAGTGTAGTGTTCAGACTTTGCTGTCCTTGGTTAAACATGCAGAAACTGCAGGAGCAAAGATTATTATCAGGCTAGTTTAACGGTTCAGAACAAAACCAAAACAGGTTCTACCGAGACTTGAACTCGGATCACTGGATTCAAAGTCCAGAGTGCTAACCATTACACCATAGAACCTGATATTGGTTGTTTTTGGGAATTTTACAGATTTTTTACTGTCTTTGTGTATCAACAGTCTATCTTTAATAGCAAATGCTGCCAACAACAATATTTTTTTTACTGCTTTTAGTTTAGGTCACTGAGGTGGATTGTGTCACGTGGTAGGTTCTACCAGATTTGAACTCGGATTTTCAGACCTGAGTGCTAACTTACGGATCAACCCTATAGAGAGGAGTGTAGTGTTCCAGACTTTGTAGGTGCTAACATGATTAACACAGAGAACAGATTATTTGTCAGTTGCTTTAACCATTACAGAACAAAACCAAAACAGTTTTTACAGACTTGAACTCATCACTGTTCAAAGTGAGAGTGCTAACCATTACACCATAGAACCTGTATAGAACACTTCTTGTAGTTTTCAGACTTTGAGGTTAACATGCAATCAGGAGAACAGATTTTATCAGGCTAGTTTAACGGTTCAGAACAAAACAGGTTTCTACCTGGACTTGAACTCGGATCCTGGATTCACTTCCAGAGTGCTAACTTACTCCATAGAACCTGATATTGGTTTTTTGCACATTACAACTTTTTGTGTGGGATTCAAGAAACATAACAGAGAGCAAATACTGACACCACACAGCATTGTTTTTCATACTGCTGGATTCCGGTTCACTGGAGAGGACTGTCCCCTGGTAGGTCCTACCAAGATTTGAACTCAGAGATCAGGATTCAGAGTGCTAACCATTAACCATGGATACTGAATTTGTTCAACAAGTGTATAGATTTGCCTGTTCTTGGTTCACCGGAGAAACAGAGACAATTCCACCTGGGCTGTACAGGTATGAAACCTGCGATTCATTTTATTAGCACATCGCTTTAAACAACGGGGCTAACCTGCCATGTAACAACTTGGAAATCTGCACATTTTCATCACGATTCATTGTCTCACTGGTCACTTTTAAGGGGCAGCAAGTAGGCTATAGCAAATGCAGTAGACAATCACAGTAAGCATTTCCTTTTTACAGAGCTTTAGCCTTTCGCGCGTACCGATGAATGACTGCTTATCGACGCCCCCCAATCACTTGTTTTATTCACACATTACTATATTAAAGTTGACAGGAGAGGAGTATGTCATTGCAAAAGGAGGATAGGTCCTACCGAGATTTGAACTCAGATCGCAGGATTCAGAGTCCTGAGTGCTAACCATTACACCATAGAACCCTGTATAGAATACTTTAGTCAGGTGTTCAGATTTTACTGTCCTTGGTTCACCATAGAAACTGCAGGAGCAAATATTATTTTCAGGCTATTTGAATGGTTCAGAACAAATAAAAAGCAGGTTCTACCGAGACTTGAACTCGGATCATTGGATTCAATGTCCAGAGTGCTAAACATTACACCATAGAACCTGATAATGATTGCTTTTGGGAATTGTACAGATTTTTTTAAACTCTTTGTGCTGCATATCAACAGTCTATCTTTAATAGCAAATGCTGCCAACAAAGTAATATTTTTCATACTGCTTTATTCGAGGTCACTGAGGTGGATTGTGTCACGTGGTAGGTTCTACCGAGATTTGAACTCGGATCGCAGGATTCAGAGTCCTGAGTGCTAACCATTACACCATAGAACCCTGTATAGAACACACTTCAGTGTAGTAGTGTTCAGACTTTGCTGTCCTTGGTTAAACATGCAATCCTCAAGAGAACAGATTATTGTCAGGCTAGTTTAACGGTTCAGAACAAAAAAAAAAACAGGTTCTACCGAGACTTGAACTCGGATCACTGGATTCAAAGTCCAGAGTGCTAACCATTACACCATAGAACCCTGTATAGAACACTTCAGTGTAGTGTTCAGACTTTGCTGTCCTTGGTTAAACATGCAATCCTCAGGAGAACAGATTTTTATCAGGCTAGTTTAACGGTTCAGAACTAAACCAAAACTGGTTCTACCTAGACTTGAACTCGGATCACTGGATTCAAAGTCCAGAGTGCTAACCATTACTCCATAGAACCTGATATTGGTTGTTTTTTGGGGAATTTTACAGATTTTTTACAACTTTTTGTGTGGGATATTAAGAAACATAACACCAGCCCTCTTTTTTTTTAGCAAATACTGACACCACAGCATTGTTTTTCATACTGCTGGATTCCGGTTCACTGGAGAGGACTGTCCCCTGGTAGGTACCCACCAAGATTTGAACTCAGAGATCAGGATTCAGAGTGCTAACCATTACACCATGGATACTGAATTTGTTCACGTCAGTGAAGTGTATAGATTTGCCTGTTCTTGGTTCACCGGAGAAACAGAGACAATTCCACCTGGGCTGTACAGGTATGAAACCTGCGACCTTCAAGTTATTAGCACATCGCTTTAAAAAAACGGGGCTAACCTGCCATGTAACAACTTGGAAATCTGCACATTTTCATCACGATTGATTCAATGAGGGGGAAACAATCTCCAATATTGTCACTTTTAAGGGGCAGCAAGTAGGCTATAGCAAATGCAGTAGACAATCACAGTAAGCATTTCCTTTAGGCTAGCCGTTCGCGCGTACCGATGACTGCTTATCGACGCCCCCCCAATCACTTGTTTTATTCACACATTACTATATTAAAGTTGACAGGAGAGGAGTATGTCATTGCAAAAGGAGGATAGGTCCTACCGAGATTTGAACTCGGATCGCAGGATTCAGAGTCCTGAGTGCTAACCATTACACCATAGAACCCTGTATAGAATACTTTAGTCAGGTGTTCAGATTTTACTGTCCTTGGTTCACCATAGAAACTGCAGGAGCAAATATTATTTTCAGGCTATTTGAATGGTTCAGAACAAATAAAAAGCAGGTTCTACCGAGACTTGAACTCGGATCATTGGATTCAATGTCCAGAGTGCTAAACATTACACCATAGAACCTGATAATGATTGCTTTTGGGAATTGTACAGATTTTTTAAAACTCTTTGTGCTGCATATCAACAGTCTATCTTTAATAGCAAATGCTGCCAACAAAGTAATATTTTTCATACTGCTTTATTCGAGGTCACTGAGGTGGATTGTGTCACGTGGTAGGTTCTACCGAGATTTGAACTCGGATCGCAGGATTCAGAGTCCTGAGTGCTAACCATTACACCATAGAACCCTGTATAGAACACTTCAGTGTAGTGTTCAGACTTTGCTGTCCTTGGTTAAACATGCAATCCTCACGAGAACAGATTATTGTCAGGCTAGTTTAACGGTTCAGAACAAAACCAAAACAGGTTCTACCGAGACTTGAACTCGGATCACTGGATTCAAAGTCCAGAGTGCTAACCATTACACCATAGAACCCTGTATAGAACACTTCAGTGTAGTGTTCAGACTTTGCTGTCCTTGGTTAAACATGCAATCCTCAGGAGAACAGATTTTTATCAGGCTAGTTTAACGGTTCAGAACTAAACCAAAACTGGTTCTACCTAGACTTGAACTCGGATCACTGGATTCAAAGTCCAGAGTGCTAACCATTACTCCATAGAACCTGATATTGGTTGTTTTTGGGGAATTTTACAGATTTTTTACAACTTTTTGTGTGGGATATTAAGAAACATAACACCAGCCCTTCTTTTTTAGCAAATACTGACACCACAGCATTATTTTTCATACTGCTGGATTCCGGTTCACTGGAGAGGACTGTCCCCTGGTAGGTCCTACCAAGATTTGAACTCAGAGATCAGGATTCAGAGTGCTAACCATTACACCATGGATACTGAATTTGTTCACGTCAGTGAAGTGTATAGATTTGCCTGTTCTTGGTTCACCGGAGAAACAGAGACAATTCCACCTGGGCTGTACAGGTATGAAACCTGCGACCTTCAAGTTATTAGCACATCGCTTTAAACAACGGGGCTAACCTGCCATGTAACAACTTGGAAATCTGCACATTTTCATCACGATTGATTCAATGAGGGGGAAACAATCTCCAATATTGTCACTTTTAAGGGGCAGCAAGTAGGCTATAGCAAATGCAGTAGACAATCACAGTAAGCATTTCCTTTAGGCTAGCCGTTCGCGCGTACCGATGACTGCTTATCGACGCCCCCCAATCACTTGTTTTATTCACACATTACTATATTAAAGTTGACAGGAGAGGAGTATGTCATTGCAAAAGGAGGATAGGTCCTACCGAGATTTGAACTCGGATCGCAGGATTCAGAGTCCTGAGTGCTAACCATTACACCATAGAACCCTGTATAGAATACTTTAGTCAGGTGTTCAGATTTTACTGTCCTTGGTTCACCATAGAAACTGCAGGAGCAAATATTATTTTCAGGCTATTTGAATGGTTCAGAACAAATAAAAAGCAGGTTCCCTACTTGAACTTTATCATGGATTCAATGTCCAGAGTGCTAAACATTACACCATAGAACTGATAATGATTGCTTTTGGGAATGTACAGATTTTTTAAAACTCTTTGTGCTGCATATCAACAGTCTATCTTTAATAGCAAATGCTGCCAACAAAGTAATATTTTTCATACTGCTTTATTCGAGGTCACTGAGGTGGATTGTGTCACGTGGTAGGTTCTACCGAGATTTGAACTCGGATCGCAGGATTCAGAGTCCTGAGTGCTAACCATTACACCATAGAACCCTGTATAGAACACTTCAGTGTAGTGTTCAGACTTTGCTGTCCTTGGTTAAACATGCAATCCTCACGAGAACAGATTTTTTCATACTGCAGTTTTCTAGTTTAACGGTTCAGAACAAAACCAAAACAGGTTCTACCGAGACTTGAACTCGGATCACTGGATTCAAAGTCCAGAGTGCTAACCATTACACCATAGAACCCTGTATAGAACACTTCAGTGTAGTGTTCAGACTTTGCTGTCCTTGGTTAAACATGCAATCCTCAGGAGAACAGATTTTTATCAGGCTAGTTTAACGGTTCAGAACTAAACCAAAACTGGTTCTACCTAGACTTGAACTCGGATCACTGGATTCAAAGTCCAGAGTGCTAACCATTACTCCATAGAACCTGATATTGGTTGTTTTGGGGAATTTTACAGATTTTTTACAACTTTTTGTGTGGGATATTAAGAAACATAACACCAGCCCTTCTTTTTTAGCAAATACTGACACCACAGCATTGTTTTTCATACTGCTGGATTCCGGTTCACTGGAGAGGACTGTCCCCTGGTAGGTCCTACCAAGATTTGAACTCAGAGATCAGGATTCAGAGTGCTAACCATTACACCATGGATACTGAATTTGTTCACGTCAGTGAAGTGTATAGATTTGCCTGTTCTTGGTTCACCGGAGAAACAGAGACAATTCCACCTGGGCTGTACAGGTATGAAACCTGCGACCTTCAAGTTATTAGCACATCGCTTTAAACAACGGGGCTAACCTGCCATGTAACAACTTGGAAATCTGCACATTTTCATCACGATTGATTCAATGAGGGGGAAACAATCTCCAATATTGTCACTTTTAAGGGGCAGCAAGTAGGCTATATAGCAAATGCAGTAGACAATCACAGTAAGCATTTCCTTTAGGCTAGCCGTTCGCGCGTACCGATGACTGCTTATCGACGCCCCCCAATCACTTGTTTTATTCACACATTACTATATTAAAGTTGACAGGAGAGGAGTATGTCATTGCAAAAGGAGGATAGGTCCTACCGAGATTTGAACTCGGATCGCAGGATTCAGAGTCCTGAGTGCTAACCATTACACCATAGAACCCTGTATAGAATACTTTAGTCAGGTGTTCAGATTTTACTGTCCTTGGTTCACCATAGAAACTGCAGGAGCAAATATTATTTTCAGGCTATTTGAATGGTTCAGAACAAATAAAAAGCAGGTTCTACCGAGACTTGAACTCGGATCATTGGATTCAATGTCCAGAGTGCTAAACATTACACCATAGAACCTGATAATGATTGCTTTTGGGAATTGTACAGATTTTTTTAAACTCTTTGTGCTGCATATCAACAGTCTATCTTTAATAGCAAATGCTGCCAACAAAGTAATATTTTTCATACTGCTTTATTCGAGGTCACTGAGGTGGATTGTGTCACGTGGTAGGTTCTACCGAGATTTGAACTCGGATCGCAGGATTCAGAGTCCTGAGTGCTAACCATTACACCATAGAACCCTGTATAGAACACTTCAGTGTAGTGTTCAGACTTTGCTGTCCTTGGTTAAACATGCAATCCTCACGAGAACAGATTATTGTCAGGCTAGTTTAACGTTCAGACTTTGCTGTCCTCACTGGTTCAAACATGCAATCCTCACCATAGAACCCTGATAGAACACTTCAGTGTAGTGTCAGGCTAGTTTAAACATGCAATCCTCAGAACAGATTTTTAAAGGCTAGTTTAACGGTTCAGAACTAAACCAAAACTGGTTCTACCGAGACTTGAACTCGGATCACTGGATTCAAAGTCCAGAGTGCTAACCATTACACCATAGAACCTGATATTGGTTGTTTTGGGGAATTTTACAGATTTTTTACAACTTTTTGTGTGGGATATTAAGAAACATAACACCAGCCCTTCTTTTTAGCAAATACTGACACCACAGCATTATTTTTCATACTGCTGGATTCCGGTTCACTGGAGAGGACTGTCCCCTGGTAGGTCCTACCAAGATTTGAACTCAGAGATCAGGATTCAGAGTGCTAACCATTACACCATGGATACTGAATTTGTTCACGTCAGTGAAGTGTATAGATTTGCCTGTTCTTGGTTCACCGGAGAAACAGAGACAATTCCACCTGGGCTGTACAGGTATGAAACCTGCGACCTTCAAGTTATTAGCACATCGCTTTAAACAACGGGGCTAACCTGCCATGTAACAACTTGGAAATCTGCACATTTTCATCACGATTGATTCAATGAGGGGGAAACAATCTCCAATATTGTCACTTTTAAGGGGCAGCAAGTAGGCTATAGCAAATGCAGTAGACAATCACAGTAAGCATTTCCTTTAGGCTAGCCGTTCGCGCGTTCGCGCGTACCGACTGCTTATCGACGCCCCCCAATCACTTGTTTTATTCACACATACTATATTTAAGTTGACAGGAGAGGAGTATGTCATTGCAAAAGGAGGATAGGTCCTACCGACCGAGATTTGAACTCGGATCGCAGGATTCAGAGTCCTGAGTACCATAGAGAACCCTGTATAGAATACTTTAGTCAGTCAGTGTTCAGATTTTACTGTCCTTGGTTCACCATAGAAACTGCAGGAGCAAATATTATTTTCAGGCTATTTGAATGGTTCAGAACAAATAAAAAACAGGTTCTACCGAGACTTGAACTCGGATCATTGGATTCAATGTCCAGAGTGCTAAAAACATTACACCATAGAACCTGATAATGATTGCTTTTGGGAATTGTACAGATTTTTTTTTGCTTTGTGCTGCATATCAACAGTCTATCTTTAATAGCAAATGCTGCCAAAAGTAATATTTTTCATACTGCTTTATTCGAGGTCACTGAGGTGGATTGTGTCACGTGGTAGGTTCTACCGAGATTTGAACTCGGATCGCAGGATTCAGAGTCCTGAGTGCTAACCATTACACACACATAGAACCCTGTATAGAACACTTCAGTGTAGTGTTCAGACTTTTTACTGTCCTTGGTTAAACATGCAACATGCAATTACTCAGAGAACAGAACAAAACCAAAACAGGTTCTACCGAGACAACTGTCAGTCTTTATATTTCAGACTTTGCTTTTTAAACATGTTCAGAACAAAATTAAAACAGTTTTCGGTTCACGAGAAAAACAGAACTCAGATTGAACTGGATCACTGGATTCAAAGTCCAGAGTGCTAACCATTACACCATAGAACCTGAATATAGAACACTTCAGTGTAGTTCAGATTTTTTGTCCTTGGTTAAACATGCAATCCTCAGGAGAACAGATTTTTATCAGGCTAGTTTAACGGTTCAGAACTAAACCAAAACTGGTTCTACCTAGACTTGAACTCGGATCACTGGATTTGAACTCAGAGAGTGCTAACCATTACTCCATAGAACCATTACACCATTGTTTTGGGGAATTTTTCCAGATTTTTTTTTTTTCAGATTTTGTGTGGGATATTAAGAAACATAGAGCACCAGCCCAGGGCTATTTAGCAAATACTGACACCCAGAGACAGGATATTAGTTTCATACTGACCTCCATGTGCTAACACTGATTCCGGTTCACTGGAGAGACTGTACAATGAGATGTGTGTTCAATACTCCTACCAAGATGCGACAGAGAGATTCAGGATTCAGAGTGCCTAACCATTACACCATAGGATACTGAACCTTGTTCATATCAGTTCAGAGTGCTAACCATTACACCATGACTGAATTTGTGTTGAAGGTTATAATTTGCCTGTTCTTGGTTCACCGGAGAAACAGAGACAATTCCACCTGGGCTGTACAGGTCATGAAACCCAGCGACCTTCAAGTTATTAGCACATCGCTTTAAAACTCGGGGCTAACCTGCCAGAGTGTAGTGCTACTTGGAAATCTGCACATTTTCATCACGATTGATCACTGAGGGGGAAACAATCACTTGGTTCCATTAATATTGTCACTTTTAAGGGGCAGCAAGTAGGCTATAGCAAATGCAGTAGAGACAAATCACAGTAAGCATTTCCTTTAGGCTAGCCGTTCGCGCGTACGATGACTGGATTATCGAGGCCCCCAATCACTTGTTTTATTCACACATTACTATATTGTTTCCAGTCTTGAAGAAAACTTGTGCAGGAGGAGAGATAGTGTGTCATTGCAAAAGGAGGATAGGTCCAGAACAAAGCCGAGATTTGTCAATCGATCAGGATTCAGAGTCCTGAGTGCTAACCATTACACCATAGAACTGTGTATAGAATACTTTAGTCAGGTGTTCAGATTTTACTGTCCTTGGTTCACCATAGAAACTGCAGGAGCAAATATTATTTTCAGGCTATTTGAATGGTTCAGAACAAATAAAAAGCAGGTTCTACCGAGACTTGAACTCGGATCATTGGATTCAAAGTCCAGAGTGCTAACATTACACCATAGAACCCTGTAATGATTGCTTTTGGGAATTGTACAGACTTTTAAAAACTCTAAAGCTGCATATCAACTCTTTGTGCTGCATCCAACACAACTATCTTCATAATAGCACATGCTGCCACAAGGTAATTTTTTTCATACTGCTTTATTCGAGGTCACTGACTCGGGATTGCAGTCATTCAAAGATAGAGTTTAACCATTACACCATGTAGAAACTTGAACTCAGATCACAGGATTCAGAGTCCAGAGTGCTAACCATTACATGTGAACCACGAGATACAGAACACTCATCAGTGTAGTTTAACAGACTTTGCTGTCCTTGGTTAAAAAATGCAATCTTCACGAGAACACATTATTCGGATCTAGTTTAAAAGTTCAGTGAACAAAACCAAAACAGGTTCTACCGAGACTTGAACTCGGATCACTGATTCAAAGTCCAGTTAAACATTACACCATAGAACCCTGTACAGATTTTTATCATTAGTTTAACGTTCAGACTAAACATTACACCTTGGTTTACCTAGACTTGAAACTCGATCACAGATTTTTAGTCCAGAGTTTAAACATTTTCAAACATAAACCATATTGTGTTTTTGGGACTTTAACAGATTTTTTTTCACTGTTGGATCACTGGATTCAAAGTTAAGAGTATTAACCATTTGAACTCATGGATTCTGAGAACTTTGGAAAACAGATTTTTTGGTTAAGGATTGATTACAATACTCACTGAATTTAAAAGCTTCAGTAGTGTTCAGCTTTTTGCTTTTTTGGAGAAACATGCAACCTCACAGACCTAGACACTGTCTGCCCTTCAGTGGTTCAGAGCACATTACTGTCAACTGGCCTGAATGACTGGTTCTTGAACTCGAAGACTGGATTCATCAGTTCAGAGTGCTCAACAAGATTGTCATAGAACCTGTCATGGTTAGGTGGGCTATAGACATGCAGAACTCAGATCACAGGATTCAGAGTTCAGAGTGCTAACCATTACCATATAGAACCTGCCAATTGTTACAACTTAGAAATCAGCACAGATTTAATCACGATTGTTCAACTGCCATGTAACTCACGGAGAAACAGAGAGGCAGTCCACCTTGCAAAAATGTACAGGTAACTAAACCTGCGACCTTGAACTCAGGATTTAAGGGCATTTAAAAGTAAGTGCTAACATTACACCATGTAACCCTGTATCAATCCACTGCACATTTTTTAGATTTTTACAATTGACCTTCAGCATGTTGACCGAGAAACAAAACTCCAATATTTGTCAAGGTCCTAAAACATATTAGGTTAACACACGATAGTAGACATTCACAGTTTGAAGTCCTTGCTAACAGGCTACCAACCTGGCTTTCGAACCTGTAACGATGACTTCTTATTATCGACAGACCCCAATCACTTGGTTTTGCAGGACTGCATCAGAGATTCAAAGTATTGAGGAGAGGAATATGTCATTGACAAAAGGAGGTATAGGTACTTTACCGAGATTTGAACTCGGATCGCAGGATTCAGAGTCCTGAGTGCTAACCATTACACCATAGAACCCTGTATAGAATACTTTAGTCAGGCTGTTCAGATTTTTTGCTGTCCTTGGTTCACCATAGAAACTGCAGGAGCAAGATTTTATTTTTCTTGCTTTTTGAATGGTTCAGAACAAATAAAAAACAGGTTCTACCGAGACTTGAACTCGGATCAGAACACTTCAAAAGGTCCAGAGTGCTAAACATTACACCATAGAACTCTGATAGAGATTGCTGCAGTATCAACTTTTACTGCTTTTTTTAAAACAAATCCTGCAGTAAACATATTTTTTTCATACTACCCGTTCAGTGCTGAGACTTGACTCGGATCAACTAGATTCACGTGATAGTCTATCTACACCATTTGAACTCAGAGTACAATCAACACTGATATCTGAGAGATGCTGAACTCGGACAGATATGTAAAGATTGAGGAGGACTCATTATTACCATAGAACCCTAATAGAACAAAACTTAATAGTTCAGACTTTGATTTGAACTCGGTTAATATTCAAAGTCATAGTGCTTATTTACAGGTAGTTTAACGTATAGAACACTTCAAAAAAGTAGGTTCTACTTTGACTTGAACTGCAATCAGGAGAACAGATTCAGTCAGAGTGCTAACCATTACACCATAGAAAACCTGTATAGAACTGTTCAGTGTAGTGTTCAGACTTTGCTGTCCTTGGTTAAAACATGCAATCCTCACGAGAACCAGATTTTTATCAGGCTAGTTTAACGGTTCAGAACTAAACCACAACAGGTTTGGTTGAACAGGTTTGAACTCAGATCCTGACCATTCACACCAAGAACCTGAGTGCTAACTGTTATCAGGCTAGTAACACATTCAGAACCAAAACCAAAACTGGACTTCTACCTAGACTTGAACTCGGATCACTGGATCAAAGTGCAAGAGTGACTAAACACCATTACTCCATAGAACCTGATATTGGGCTAGTTTTGGGGATTTTACAGATTTTTACAAGACTTTTGTCAGATCACTGATATTAAGAAACATAACACACAGCCCTTCTTTTTTAGCAAATACTGACACCACAGCATTTGTTTTTCATACTGCTGGATTTCCGGTTCACTGGAGAGGACTGTCCCCTTGTAGGTCCTACCAAGATTTGAACTCAGAGATCAGGATTCAGAGTGCTAACCATTACACCATGGATACTGAATTTGTTCACATAGTGAAGTGTGTATAGATTTGCCTGTTCTTGGTTCACACCGGAGAAACAGAGACAATTCCACCTGGGCTGTACAGGTATGAAACCTGCGACCTTCAAGTTATTAGCACATCGCTTTAAACAACGGGGCTAACCTGCCATGTAACATGTTGGAAATCTGTTTTTCAACTTGCTGCACATTTTCATCACGATCATCACGATTGATTCAATGAGGGGGAAACAATCTCCAATATTGTCACTTTTAAGGGGCAGCAAGTAGGCTATAGCAAATGCAGTAGACAATCACAGTAAGCATTTCCTTTAGGCTAGCCGTTCGCGCGTACCGATGACTGCTTATCGACGCCCCCCAATCACTTGTTTTATTCACACATTACTATATTAAAGTTGACAGGAGAGGAGTATGTCATTGCAAAAGGAGGATAGGTCCTACCGAGATTTGAACTCGGATCGCAGGATTCAGAGTCCAGAGTGCTAACCATTACACCATAGAACCCTGTATAATATTTAGCTTTTTAGTCAGGTGTTCAGATTTTTGCTGTCCTTGGTTCACCATATCAAACTGCAGGAGCAAATATTATTTTTACAGGCTTTTTGAAGGTTCAGAACAATTGCAAAAGCAGGTTTCTACCGAGATTTGAACTCGGATCATTGGATTCAAGTCCTGAGTGCTAACCATTACACCATAGAACCCTGATATAGAATGCTTTTTTTCAGGTGTTCAGATTTTTTAAAACTCTTTGTGCTTCATATCAACAGTCAAACTTAATAGCAAATGCTGCCAACAAAGATTATTTTTCATACTGCTTTAGGCTAGTTTCACTGAGGTGGATTGTGTCACGTGGTAGGTTCTACCGAGATTTGAACTCGGATCGCAGGATTCAATGTCCTGAGTGCTAACCATTACACCATAGAACCCTGATAATGAACACTTCAGTGTAGTGTTCAGACTTTGCTGTCCTTGGTTAAACATGCAATCCTCAAAGAGAACACAGATTATTGTCAGGCTAGTTAACGGTTCAGAACAAAACCAAAACAGGTTCTACCGAGACTTGAACTCGGATCACTGGATTCAAAGTCCAGAGTGCTAACCATTACACCATAGAACCCTGTATAGAACACTTCAGTGTAGTGTTCAGACTTTGCTGTCCTTGGTTAAAACATGCAATCCTCAGGAGAACAGATTTTTATCAGGCTAGTTTAACGGTTCAGAACTAAACCAAAACTGGTTCTACCTAGACTTGAACTCGGATCACTGGATTCAAAGTCCAGAGTGCTAACCATTACTCCATAGAACCTGATATTGGTTGTTTTTGGGGAATTTTACAGATTTTTTACAACTTTTTGTGTGGGATATTAAGAAACATAACACCAGCCCTTCTTTTTTAGCAAATACTGACACCACAGCATTATTTTTCATACTGCTGGATTCCGGTTCACTGGAGAGGACTGTCCCCTGGTAGGTCCTACCAAGATTTGAACTCAGAGATCAGGATTCAGAGTGCTAACCATTACACCATGGATACTGAATTTGTTCACGTCAGTGAAGTGTATAGATTTGCCTGTTCTTGGTTCACCGGAGAAACAGAGACAATTCCACCTGGGCTGTACAGGTATGAAACCTGCGACCTTCAAGTTATTAGCACATCGCTTTAAACAACGGGGCTAACCTGCCATGTAACAACTTGGAAATCTGCACATTTTCATCACGATTGATTCAATGAGGGGGAAACAATCTCCATATTGTCACTTTTAAGGGGCAGCAAGTAGGCTATAGCAAATGCAGTAGACAATCACAGTAAGCATTTCCTTTAGGCTAGCCGTTCGCGCGTACCGATGACTGCTTATCGACGCCCCCCAATCACTTGTTTTATTCACACATTACTATATTAAAGTTGACAGGAGAGTAGTTTTTACTCTTGAAGAATATGGAGGTAGTGGACAGTCCTCTAAACCTCGTAAGTTTCTGTTTACGTTGCAATATCTAGGAGGCCAACAGGCTAGCTAACTAACATCCCTAGAAAGCGAGCCAACGTTAGCCCTTGATTTTATTTCCAAACAAAGCCAGGGGGTGATTGGCCTCGGTGTTTATATCACACGTATCTCTGTGGCCTTCTAGATAGTCCAACACAAAGTGCCAAGGTTTGTTAGCTAGCCAGATATGTTGTGGTTTTGGCTGTATATTAACGCAGCTAACTGGCTAACGTTAGTCAATTTAGCTAGCTAAGATTGTAGCCAGTCAACTAGCTAGGGAACGGTAATGTTAATTAAAGACAGGGAGCCAAATAAGCTTCCAGCTGACATGATAGCTCACCTAGCTAAAGGATTTATTCTCGAGTAGGTCAAAACGTGATTCTAGCTAGCTAGCTAACGTTATATCTATATGGAACAAACAGTAGGCAGCTAGCTAGCTAACTAAAGAAGTAAACATATTGCGAAAGAGGAACCAGACGAGAAAAGCTTAAGCCAAAGATACTTCTCCTTTCATCCGTGCTTTAACTTTTATTAGCTAGTTAGCCATCATTAGACTCATAGCTAAGAATATAATAATCAATCCTTTAAATGACAGCACTTTACCAACATCACTTTACCAACACCACTACTTGGACCAACAAAGCTAGCTAGCTAGCGGGTAGCTACTGGTAACTTTTTGCAACTGTGGTTAATTGTTTCCAATGTTATTTCATGCTTAAGAGTACCTGTGATTGAGCCAGCTAGCTGCTACCATTCAGCTGTTTTTCTAACCTCATCCGAGGCATTAACGTTAGTTGGTTGGTAGCTGCTGTACTTAATTACAGCTACTGATAACAGTCTGCTGTAGTTTACAACAATTCTAATTTATAAAGTGGAAGTTGGGAGAGTTTTACTCGGGTGGTTCAGTGAAACACTTATAGTTTCTGAGGTGGAAGTTGGGAGAGTTATATATATATATATATATATATATATAATTATTTTTTTTTGGTGAGGGAGGCCTGCTCTCTCCTTTCCCTGATGTTTAGTTCATCTCATCCCGATCTCCTCTGCATTATTGTAGCCATCTGCTGCAGCCTGTCAACTATGCCTCTGCCTATCCCTGTTCTCTCCTCTCCGCACAGGCTACACAAACGCCTCACACCGCGTGGCTGCTGCCTCTCTAACCTGGTGGTCCCTGCACGCACCACACACCTGGAGTTCCAGGTCTCAGGCAGCCTCTGGAACTGCCGTTCTGCCGCCAACAAGGCTGACTTCATCCCAGCCTATGCTACCCTCCAGTCCCTCGACTTCCTGGCACTGACGGAAACATGGATTACCACTGAAAACACTGCTACTCCTACTGCTCTCTCCTCGTCTGACCATGTGTTTCTCGCATACCCCGAGAGCATCTGGTCAGAGGGGTGGTGGCACAGGAATCCTCATCTCTCCCAAGTGGTCATTCTCAATTTTTCCCCTAACCCATCTGTCTATCTCCTCATTTGAATTCCACGCTGTCACAGTCACTAGCCCATTTAAGCTTAATATCCTTGTCATCTATCGCCCTCCAGGTTCCTTGGAGAGTTCATCAATGACCTTGACGCCTGATAAGTCCTTTCCTGAGGATGGCTACCCTTCACAGTTTTGGGGCATTTCAACCTCCCCGCGTCTACATTTGACTCATTTCTCTCTGCCTCCTTCTTTCCACTCCTCTCCTCTTTTGACCTCACCCTCTCACATCCCCCCCCCACTCACAAGGCAGGCAATACGCTTGACTTCAATCTTTACTAGATGTTGCTCTTCTACTAATCTCACTGCAACTCCCCTCCATGTCTCCGACCACTACTTTGTATCCTTTTGTCTCTCGCTCTCCTCCAACACTACTCACTCTGCCCCTACACAGATGGTAACGCGCCGCCGCAACCTTCGCTCTCTCTCCCACTACTCTCCTACACTTGAAACTCTCTCACTCCTCTTCCATCCTATCATCTCTTCCCTCTGCTCAATCCTTCTCCCTCCAATCTCCTGATTCTGCCTCCTCAACCCTCCTCTCCTCCCTTTCTGCATCCTTTGACTCCCTGTGTCCCCTATCCTCCCGGCCGGCTCGGTCCTCCCCTCCAGCTCTGTGGCTTGATGACTCATTGCGAGCTCACAGAACAGAGCTCCGGGCAGCTGAGCGGAAATGGAAAGAAAACTAAAACTCCCTGCCGACCTGGCATCTTTTCACTCCCTCCTCTCTACATTTTCTTCATCTGTTTCTGCTGCTAAGGCCACTTTCTACCACTCTAAATTCCAAGCATCTGCCCCTCTAACCCTAGGAAGCTCTTTGCCACATTCTCCTCACTGCTGAATCCTCCCCCCCCCCCCCTCCCCCCTCCTGTGGAATGACTTTGTCAAACCACTTTGAAAAGAAGGTTGACGACATCCGATCCTCGTTTGTTAAGTCTAATGACACTGCTGGTCCTGCTCACACTGCCCTACCCTATGCTTTGACTTCTTTCTCCCCTCTCTCTCCAGATAAAATCTTGCGACTAGTGACTGCAGGCCGCCCAACAACCTGCCCGCGCTTGACCACATCCCCTCCTCTCTTCTCCAGACCATCTCCGGTGACCTTCTCCCCTACCTCACCTCGCTGATCAACTCATCCTTGACCGCTGGCCATGTCCCTTCCGTCTTCAAGAGAGCGAGAGTTGCACCCCTTCTCAAAAAACCAACACTTGATCCCACTGATGTCAACAACTACAGACCAGTATCCCTTCTTTCTTTTCTTTCCAAAAACTATTGAGCGTGCCGTCTTTAGCCAACTCTCTTGCTATCTCTCTCAGAATGACCTTCTTGATCCAAACCCAGTCAGGTTTCAGGACTGGTCATTCAACTGAGACTGCTCTTCTCTGTGTCACGGAGGCTCTCCGCACTGCTAAAGCTAACTCTCTCTCCTCTGCTCTTGTCCTTCTAGACCTGTCTGCTGCCTTTGATACAGTGAACCATCAGATCCTCCTCTCCACCCTCTCCGAGCTGGGCATCTCCGGCGCGGCTCACTCCTGGATTGCGTCCTACTGACCGGTCGCTCCTACCAAGTGGCGTGGCGAGAAGCTGTCTCCGCACCACGTGCTCTCACCACTGGTGTCCCCCAGGGCTCAGTTCTAGGCCCTCTCCTTTTCTCCCTATACACCAAGTCACTTGGCTCTGTCATATCCTCACATGGCCTCTCCTATCATTGCTACGCTGACGATACACAACTAATCTTCTCCTTTCCCACTTCTGATAACCAGGTGGCGAATCGCATCTCTGCATGTCTGGCCGACATATCAGTATGGATGACGGATCACCACCCAAAGCTGAACCCCTGGCAAGACGGAGCTGCTCTTCCTCCCGGGAAGGACTGCCCGTTCCATGATCTCGCCATCACGGTTGACAACTCCGTTGTGGTCCTCCTCCCAGAGTGCGAAGAGCCTTGGCGTGACCCTGGACAAACACCCTGTCGTTCTCCGCCAACATCAAGGCGGTGACCCCGATCCTGCAGGTTCATGCTCTACAACATTCGGAGAGTAACGACCCTGCCTTACACAGGAAGCGGCACAGGTCCTAATCCAGGCACTTGTCATCTCCCGTCTGGATTACTGCAACTCGCTGTTGGCTGGGCTCCCTGCCTGTGCCATTAAACCCTACAACTCATCCATATGCCGCATGCGCCCGTCTGGTGTTCAACCTTCCCAAGTTCTCTCACGTCACCCCCTCCTCCGCACACTCCACTGGCTTCCATTGAAGCTCGCATCCGTTACAAGACCATGGTGCTTGCCTATGGAGCAGTGAGGGGAACGGCACCTCCGTACCTTCAGGCTCTGATCAGTCCCTACACCCGGGCGAGGGCATTGCGTTCATCCACCTCTGGCCTGCTGGCTCCCCTTCCTCTGCGGAAGCATAGTTCCCGCTCAGCCCAGTCAAAGCTGTTCGCTGCTCTGGCCACCCCAATGGTGGAACAAGCTCCCTCACGACGCCAGGACAGCGGAGTCACTCACCACCTTCCGGAGACATTTGAAACCCCACCTCTTTAAGGAACACCTGGGATAGGAATAAAAGTAGCCGTTGCCCTCCCCCCGCAGGATTCACCCCCCCCCCCCCCCCCCCCCCAAAAACAAAAACAAAGTATAATTGTAAAGTGGTTATCCACTGGCTGTAGGGTGAATGCACCAATTGTAGTCGCTCTGGATAAGAGCGTCTGCTAAATGACGTAAATGTGCCTTGAGCAAGGCACTTAACCCTAATTGCTCCTGTAAGTCGCTCTGGATAAGAGCGTCTGCTAAATGACTAAAATGTAAATGTAAATTACACCATAGAATACATTAGTCAGGTGTTCAGATTTTACTGTCCTTGGTTCACCAGAGAAACTGCAGAAGCAAAGATTATTATCAGGCTAGTTTAACGGTTCAGAAGAAAACCAAAACAGGTTCTACTGAGACTTGAACTCGGATCATTGGATTCAATGTCCAGAGTGCTAAACATTACACCATAGAACCTGATAATGATTGCTTTTGGGAATTGTACAGATTTTTAAAACCTCTTTGTGCTGCATATCAACAGTCTATCTTTAAAAGCAAATGCTGCCAACACAGTATTTTTTTTCATACTGCTTTATTCCAGGTCACTGAGGTGGATTGTGTCACGTGGTAGGTTCTACCGAGATTTGAACTAGGATTGCAGGATTCAGAGTCCTGAGTGCTAACCATTACACCATAGAACCCTGTATAGAACACTGCAGTGTGGTGTTCAGACTTTGCTGTCCTTGGTTAAACATGCAATCCTAAGCAGAACAGATTAATGTCAGGCTAGTTTAACGGTTCAGAACAAAACCAAAACAGGTTCTAACGAGACTTGAACTCAGATCACTGGATTCAAAGTCCAGAGTGCTAACCATTACACCATAGAACCTGATATTGGTTGTTTTTGGGAATTTTACAGATTTTTTACAACTTTTTGTGTGGGATATTAAGAAACATAACACCAGCCATTCTTTTGTAGCAAATACTGACACCACAGCATTATTTTTCATACTGCTTTATTCCGGTTCACTGGAGAGGACTGTTCCCTGGTAGGTCCTACCAAGATTTGAACTCAGAGATCAGAATTCAGAGTGCTAACCATTACACCATGGATACTGAATTTGTTCACGTCAGTGAAGTGTATAGATTTGCCTGTTCTTGGTTTACCGGAGAAACAGAGACAATTCCACCTGGGCTGTACAGGTATGAAACCTGCGACCTTCAAGTTATTAGCACATCGCTTTAAACAACGGGGCTAACCTGCCATGTAACAACTTGGAAATCTGCATATTTTCATCACGATTGATTCAATGAGGGGGAAACAATCTCAAATATTGTCACTTTTAAGGGGCAGCAAGTAGGCTATTAGCAAATGTAGTAGACAATCACAGTAAGCATTTCCTTTAGGCTAGACGTTCGCGCGTACCGATACTGCTTATCGACGCCCCCCAATCACTTGTTTTATTCACACATTACTATATTAAAGTTGACAGGAGAGGAGTATGTCATTGCAAAAGGAGTAAAGGTCCTACCAAGATTTAAACTCGGATCGCAGGATTCAGAGTCCTGAGTGCTAACCATTACACCATAGAACCCTGTATAGAATACATTAGTCAGGTGTTCAGATTTTACTGTCCTTGGTTCACCAGAGAAACTGCAGGAGCAAAGATTATTATCAGGCTAGTTTAACGGTTCAGAACAAAACCAAAACAGGTTCTACTGAGACTTGAACTCGGATCATTGGATTCAATGTCCAGAGTGCTAAACATTACACCATAGAACCTGATAATGATTGCTTTTGGGAATTGTACAGATTTTTAAAAACTCTTTGTGCTGCATATCAACAGTCTATCTTTAAAAGCAAATGCTGCCAACACAGTATTTTTTTTCATACTGCTTTATTCCAGGTCACTGAGGTGGATTGTGTCACGTGGTAGGTTCTACCGAGATTTGAACTCAGATTGCAGGATTCAGAGTCCTGAGTGCTAACCATTACACCATAGAACCCTGTATAGAACACTGCAGTGTGGTGTTCAGACTTTGCTGTCCTTGGTTAAACATGCAATCCTGAGGAGAACAGATTATTGTCAGGCTAGTTTAACGGTTCAGAACAAAACCAAAACAGGTTCTACCGAGACTTGAACTCAGATCACTGGATTCAAAGTCCAGAGTGCTAACCATTACACCATAGAACCTGATATTGGTTGTTTTTGGGAATTTTACAGATTTTTTACAACTTTTTGTGTGGGATATTAAGAAACATAACACCAGCCATTCTTTTGTAGCAAATACTGACACCACAGCAATTATTTTTCATACTGCTTTATTCCGGTTCACTGGAGAGGACTGTTCCCTGGTAGGTCCTACACAAGATTTGGAACTCAGAGATCAGAATTCAGAGTGCTAACCATTACACCCATGGATACTGAATTTGTTCACTGTCAGTGGACAGTGTATAGATTTGCCTGTTTCTTGGTTCACCGGAGAAACAGAGTACAATTCCACCTGGGACTGTACAGGTATGAAACCTGCGACCTTCAGTTATTAGCACATCGCTTTAAACAACGTTGGGCGCTAACTGCCATGTAACAACTTCGGAAATCTGCATATTTTCATCACGATTGATTCATGAGGGGGGGAAACAATCTCAAATATTGTCACTTTTAAGGGGGCAGCAAGTATGCTTTAGCAAATGTAGTAGAAATCACAGTAAGCATTTCCTTTAGGCTAGACGTTCCGCGCGTACCGATATGCTTATCGACGACCCCCCCAATCACTTGTTTTATTCACACATTAATCTATTAAAGTTGACAGGAGAGGGAGTATGTTCATTGCAAAAGGAGTAAAGGGTCCTACCGAGATTTGAAACCTCGGATCGCAGGATTCAGAGTCCTGAGTGCTAACCATTACACCAGAGAGAACCCTTGTATAGAATACTTAGTCAGGTGTTTCAGCATTTTACTGTCCCTTGGTTCACCAGAGAAACTGAAGAGGAGCAAAGATTATTATCAGGCTAGTTTAAACGGTTCAGAACAAAACCAAAACAGCTTCTACCGAGACTTGAACTCAGATCACTGGATTCAAAGTCCAGAGTGCTAACCATTACACCATAGAACCCTGTATAGAATACATTAGCCAGGTGTTCAGATTTTACTGTCCTTGGTTCACCATAGAAACTGCAGGAGCAAAGATTATTTTCAGGCTATTTGAATGGTTCAGAACAAATAAAAAGCAGGTTCTACCGAGACTTGAACTCGGATCATTGGATTCAATGTCCAGAGTGCTAAACCTTACACCATAGAACCTGATAATGATTGCTTTTGGGAATTGTACAGATTTTTAAAAACTCTTTTGTGCTGCATAATCAAACAGTGCTATCTTTAAAAGCAACATGCTGCCAACACAGTATTTTTTTTCATACTGCTTTATTCCAGGGTCACTGAGGTGGGATTGTGTCACGTGGTAGGTTTTACCGAGATTTGAACTCGGATTGCAGGATTCAGAGTCCTGAGTGCTAACCATTACACCATAGAACCCTGTATAGAACACTGCAGTGTGGTTGTTCAGACTTTGCTGTCCTTGGTTAACATGCAATCCTAAGCAGAACAGATTATTGTCAGGCTAGTTTTAACGGTTCAGAACAAAACCCAAAACGGTTCTACCGGAGACTTGAACTCAGATCACTGGATTCAAAGTCCAGAGTGCTAACCATTGAACACCATAGAACCCTGTATAGAATACTTTAGTCCGTGTTCAGATTTTAACTGTCCTTGGTTCACCATAGAAAATGCAGGACGCAAAGATTATTTTCCAGGCTATTTTGAATTGTTCAGAACAAATAAAAAGCAGTTCTACCGAGACTTGAACTCGGATCATTGGATTCAATGTCCAGAGTGCTAAACATTAACACCATAGAACCTGATAATGATTGCTTTGGGAATTGTACAGATTTTTTAAAAGCTCTTTGTACTGCCCTGATATCAACAGTCTATCTTTAAAAGGCAAATGCTGCCAAACACAGTTTTTTTTTCAATACTGCTTTATTCCAGGTCACTGAGTGGATTGTGTCAGGTGGTAGGTTCTACCAAGATTTGAACTAGGATCGCAGGATTCAGAGTCCTGAGTGCAACCATTACACATAGAACCCTGTATAGAACACTGCAGTGGTGGTGTTCTCAGGACCTTTGCTGTCCCTGGTTTAAACATGCAATTCTCAGGAAACTGATTATTTGTCAGGCTAGTTTAACGGTTCAGAACAAAACCAAAACAGGTTCTACCGAGACTTGAACTCGGATCACTGGATTCAAAGTCCAGAGTGCTAACCATTACACCATAGAACCTGATATTGGTTGTTTTGGGAATTTTACAGATTTTTACAAACTTTTTTGTGTGGGATATTAAGAAACATAACACCAGCCATTCTTTTGTAGCAAATACTGACGACACAGCATTATTTTTCATACTGTTTTATTCCGGTTCACTGGAGAGGACTGTTTCCCTGGTAGGTCCTACCCCAAGATTTGAACTCAGAGATCAGAATTCAGACTTGCTAACCATTACACCATGGATACTGAATTTGTTCCCGTCATGAAGTGTATAGATTTGCCCTGTTTCTTGGTTTACCTGGAGAAACAGAGACAATTCCACCTGGCTGCTACAGGTCTGAAAACCTTGCGGACCGTTCCAGTTTATTAAGCACATAGCTTTTTAAACACGGGGCTAACCTGCCATGTAACAACTTGGGAAAATTCCTGCATATTTTCATCACGATTTATTCAATGAGGGGGAAACAATCTCAAATATTGTCACTTTTAAGGGGCAGCAAGTAGGTCTATTAGCAAAATGCAGTATGAACAATCACAGGTAAGCCAGTTCGCCTTTAGCGCTAGCCGTTCGAGCGTACCGATGATGCTTTCGACGCCCCCCCCAAACACTTTTTTTTTCAACATTACTATATTAAATTGACAGGGGAGGAGTATTCATTGCAAAAAGGGGGAAGGCCACTGAGATTTTTAAATCGGATCGAGGATTCAGGTCTGAGTGCTAAACCTTTCACCCTAGAACCCCGTTAAATCTTAGTCAGGGGGTTCAGATTTTTGTCCTTGGTTACCCTAGAAAAATGCAGGGGCAAAAATTATTTTTTAGGCTAGTTTAACGGGTTTAGAACAAAACCAAACAGGTTCTACCGAGACTTGAAACCGACACTGGACAAAGTCAGAGTGCAAAACCCTTCCCATAGAATACATTTCAGGTGTTCAATTTTACTGTCCTTGGTTTCCCATAGAAAATGCAGGCGCAAAGATTATTTTAGGGTATTTTAATGGTTTTTGAACAAATAAAAAACAGGGTTTTACCGAGCTTTAACTCGGGTCATTGGATTTAATTTCCAGAGTGTAAACCCTTAAAAAAAAC
>CM072220.1:1584177-1599370 GCA_036851935.1 Coregonus suidteri
CCAGGAGCCACCCAACCCAAAACGCAAAAAGAAAACACCCCCCAGGGGGCCAGCCAACCCCCTGAAAGGGAACCAAAGGCCTTTTTGGGAGGGGGTTTAAATGATCTTGAAATGGTTGCCAGCCATCAATGTTGAAAAGGAAAGTTCCCCGGGGTGCCCCGTGTTTCGGGCAGCAGGAAAAACTTTAACGTAAAAGGGTTTGGGGAAAAGGGCAGGGGTTAATGTTTTGCTATGCCCAAATGAGGGTTCCCAATTGCTAATTCTTCGCTGAGTGCCCCAGGGGCTGTTAAATGGAAGTGCCCAAATAAAAATAGAATTCTTATAAGCAAGATAAAGGGAGGAACATTGGGGCCTTGCAGACTGAAGGGAACCCCAAACAAAACCCATAAACAGCCCGCCTTAGAAAAGGGTTAAGGTAACCCAAACCATCCCCTTAAGTGAACTAAAATTTTTTTTTTGCTGAGAGCAAAAGCGAACTCGGATATGCAGTTGGGGTTTGTTTTTTCGTGTCCAGAAAAATAACAAAAAGCAAACACGGAGTATAAAAAACAACCCCCAAAATCAACTAAAAAGGAAAAGAAAGGGGGGGAAAAAAAAGTTTTTGACCCCCCTGTTTGTTTTTTGTACATTCCCCCCAATGAAAAAGGGAAATGATCAGTCTAAAAATTTTAAAAGGGAATTAGGGTTTATTTTAAAAAGGTGAGAGAAAAAAATAACAAAAACAAAAACCAAAAAAAACACATCCCCCAAAAATGTTATAAATTTGTTTTGGCATTTTAAAAAGGGGGAAAAAAAGTATTTGCCCCCTCTCCCAAAACAGGGACTTGAAATTGGTGGCAAAACCCTTGTTGGTAATCAGAGGTCAGAGTTTTGTATTTGGCCACCAGGTTGAACACATATAAAAGGAGGGTTTTTGTCCCACCCCTCTTTGCAAATTTTCCCCAAGTCTTTAAGGTTTCGGGGTGAGTTTGGCAACTCGAACCTTCAGTTTCATACTTTTAAATTCAAAAAACTTTACGGGCCCGCTCAGACGGGTGAGGGCACCAGCCAACTGTTTCAAGGGCCTTTCCCTAGACGGATTTAGGGCCCCAAAGGGGGTTTTTACGGGTTTTAAGGGTTAACTGATAGATAATACATGTAAAAAAAAATTTAGACTTTTAGCACCCAGGTGTGTGATGGTGTGTGTTTTGGGGGTTTTTTGGTGGTTTTGGTGTGTGTGCCCCGGGTTTCTGGGATGAGGGGGTTGATGGACCCCAGGAAACCCTTTTAAAAGAAATTTCTTTGGTACAGAGGGAAGTGCTAGGGACGATAGTCTTTAAGCCCGGGTTCCCTTGGGCCCGTTTTTTGGGCCCGGGGAAACAAGACGGTTGTTTGAAAACATGTAGGTATTACGGGACGGGCCAGGGGGGGGTGAAAAACACTTGCCAGGAAAGCAGTGCATGTTCCCCCCGGTACACACCTGATTTTCCGTCGGGCCCGGGGCCCTTTGTGAATTGCCCTTTTTAAAAGGTTTTTACTCACATCAGTACGGAGAGTGTGACACACGGGTTTTGGGAAAAACAGCGGTGCTCTCTTTGGCAGGGTTTCAGTGTGTTTGGCCTCAAAGGGATAGAAGGCTTTTTCGATTTTCCGCGTGGACAAGGGCCCCAAACATTTGGCCAGCAAAAATACGAGCCCCCAAAGCAAAAAATTAAACTTTTTACCCAGAGGAGTTTGAAATCAGGTTAAGATCCCTTGCATATGCACATGATGAACCCAAATGCATGATAATTTAAATGAAATTGCTTAAACTACCGGATATGGGGTTTACTCCTAAGGGATGCCTACCCTGAGCTTCATGATCCAACACAGCGAGAATAAAAGTTGAAAAAACCCCTGAAAAATTTTTATTTTTTTATCCTTTTAAGGGCCCTTCTGGTATACACCGAGACAATAACCCAAAAATATGATCCCTGGGGGGGGGAAAAGCTGGAAAATTGACCACTAGTATAAAAGGGACGGCTTAGGGATGAAAAAAACCCAAAAAAAGGCATTGTAAAAAAAATAAAAGATAGAACTATATTAAATTTGATTCCCACCAGACAATAATACTCACAATAAAAAACCCAATAAAACAGTGACACCCCAAAACTAAAGAAGCCAAACGCCCAATAAAATGTAAAAAAAAGGGTTCATGAAAAACCCCTCATTGGGGGATGAAAACGGCGAAAACACCCTTTTGGGCACCGGGAACCAGTCCCCAAAAACCCAGACCAGCCCAAAAACCCAGACCGGGTTCACACTAACCCAGCCCAGCCAACACCCAACCCAGCCAAAACCCAAAAACCCAGCCCCACCCCAGACTAACCGGGACCGGCCAGAAAAACCCCAAGCCCGGCCCAAAAGCCCAACCCAGCCCCACCCTGACAAACCAAAACCCGGCCGGGACTAACCCGGGACCAGCCCCCAAACCAACCCAAAAAACCCAGCCTGACAAAACCCCCGCCCAAAGCCCAAAAACCCAAAAACCACCCACACAAACCCCAAACCGGGCCACACAAAACCCAGACCCCCTGAAAAACCCCCGACCACCCCAAAACTAACCCAGCCCAAGCAGACCCCCCAAAGGACCAGCCAGACAAACCCCGGGACCAGCCAGGAAATAACCCAGCCCACCCCGCCCAAAAACCCAGACCCCCCCCGACAACCCAGACCAGCCCCATGACAAACCCAGACCACCCAAACACTAACCCGGGACCAGCCACACAACCCAGCCCAGCCACACTAACCCGGGGAACCGCTGAAACCCAGACCCAAGCCACACTAACCCAGCCCAACCCTTGACAAACCCCAGCCCAAGCCAGACAAAACCCAGCCCCCGGGGAAAAAAAACCCGGGACCAGCCAGACTAACCCGGGAACCGGGCCACATAACCCCCCCAGCCCCCACAAACCCAAAACCGCCCCACTAACCCAGACCAGCCCCCAAAAACCCCAACCCAAGCCAAAATAACCCAAAACCAGCACAAAAACCCCCAAGCCCCGCCACACAAAACCCCAGCCCAGCCTGACTAACCCCAGCCCAGCCACACTAACACAGACCAGCCACACAAACCCCCCAGACAGCCAAAACAACCCCCGGGACCACCCCACACAAACCCCAGACCAGCCCACAAAAAACCAGACCGCCACACAAACCCACAGCACCCCACCAGACAGCCACACACCCCACCCCCACCCACACTAACCCGGGACAGCACCCCAAAACCCCGGGCCCAACCCCACACTCCCCCAGCCCCGCCACAAAAACAAAAAAAAAAAGAAAAAAAAACAAAAAAAAAAAAAAAAAAAACAAAAAAAAAAAAAAAAAAATAAAAAAAAAAAAAAAACAAGAAAAAACAAAAAAAAAAAAAAAAAAAAGCAACAAAAAAACAAAAAAAAAAAACAAAAAAAAAAAAAAAGGCAAAAAAAAAAAAAAAAAAAAAAAAAAAAAATGAAAAAGCAAAAACCACAAAACCAAAAAAACAAAAAAAAAAAAAAAAAAAAGCAGCAAAAAAGCAAAGACAAAGCAAAAAAAAAAAAACAAAAACAAAAGAAAAAAAAAAATAAAAAAAACAAAAAAGCAAACAAAAAAAAAAAAAAAAAAGAAAAAAAAAAAAAAAAAAAAAAAAAAAAAAAACCCAAAAAAAAAAAAAAGCCCAAAAAAAGGCAAAAAAAAAAAAAAAAGAAAAAAAAAAAACAAAAAAAAAAAAAAAAAAAAAAAAAAAAAAACAACCAAAATAAAAAAAAAAAAAAACCAAAAAACAACCCAACAAAGAAACAAAAAAAAAAAAAAAAAGAACAAAACAAAAAAGAAGACCCACAAAACGAAAAAAGCAACAAAGAAAAAATAAAAAAAAACAAAAAACCAAAAAAAAGAAAAAAGAAAAAAACAAAACACACAAAAAAAGACAAATAAAGAAAAAAAAAAAAAAAAAAAAAAAAAAGCAAAAAAAAAAAAAAGCAAAAGCAAAAAAAAAAAAAAAAAAAAAAAAAAAAGAAAAAAAAAAAAAAAGCAAACCAAAAACAAAAAGAAAAACAAAAAAAAAAAAAAAAAAAAAAAAAAACAAGAAAAAAAAAAAAAAAAAAAAAAAAAAAAAAAAAAAAAACAGAAAAAAAAACAAAAAAAGAAAAAAAAAGAACAAAAAACAAAAAAAAAACAAAGAAAAAAAAAAACAAAAAAAAAAAAAAAAAAAAAAAAAAAAAAAAAAAGACAAAAAAAAAAGGCAACAAAAAAAAAAAAAGAAAAAAAAACAAAAAAAAAAGAACAAAAAAAAAAAACCAAAAAAAACAACAAAAAAAATGACCCCCCCAACTAAAAACAAAAAAAAAAACAAAAAAACAAAAAAGTAAAAAAACAAGAAAAAACAAACAAAAAAAATACAATATATATAAAAGGCAAAAACACAAAAAAAAGAAAATAAATAAAAATAACAAAAAAAAAAAAAAAAGGCAAAAAAAAAAAAAATAAAAAAAGAAAAAAAAAAAAAAAAAAAACAAAAAAAAAAAAAAAAGCAGCAAAAAAAAAAAACCAAGAAGCAAACCACATGCAAGCACACAGCAACACCCAAACAGAAAAAAAAAAAAGAAACAAAAGCCCAAACAAAGGACAAAAAAACAGCCAAACAAACAAACAAAAAAAAACGCAAAAAACAAAACAAAGAAAACAAGCCCCAAGAAAAACAAAAAAAAAAAGACCACAAAAAACAACAAAATAAAAAAAACAAAAAAAGCAAAAAAAAAAAAAAAATAAAGCAAAAAAAAAAAAAAAAAAGAAAAAAAAAAAAAAACAAAAAAAGAAAAAAAAAAAAAAAAACAACATCAAAAAAAAAAAACAAAAAAAAAAAAAAAAAAAGAAAAAAAAAAAAAAAACAGAAAAAAAAAAAAAAAAAAAAAAAAAAAAAAAAAAAAAAAAAAAAAAAAAAAACCAGAAAAAAAAAAACAAAAAAACAAAAACCCAAAAAAAAAAAAAAAAAAAGCCCAAAGAAAAAAAAAAAAAAAAAAAAAGACAAAAACAAAAAAAAAATAAAAAAAAAAAAAAAAAAAAAAAAAAAAAAAAACAAAAAAAAAAAACAAAAAAAAAAAGAGAAACCAAAAAAAAAGAAAAACAAAAAAAAAAAAACCAAAAAAAAAAAAACCCCAAAAAAAAAAAAAAAAAAACAACCAAAAACCAAAAAGACCAAGCCCCAACAAAAAAAAAGCAAAAAAAAAAAAAAAAAAAAAAAAAAAAAAAAAAAAAAAAAAAAAAAAAAAGGGAAAAAAAAAAAAAAAAAAAATAAAAAAAAAAAAAAGCGCTGTGATAATAAAAAAAAAAAAAAAAAAAAAAAAAAAAAATACCAAAAAACAAAAAAGTAAAAAAAAAAAAAACAAAAGCAAAAATAACGAAACAAGAGAATAAAAAAAAAATGAACAAGAAAAACAAAAAAAAAAACAAAAAAAAAAAAAAAAAAAAACAGCCCACCAAAAAAAGCCAAACAAAAAAAAAAAACAAAAAAAAATAAAAAAACCCTAAGTAAAATAAAAAAAAAAAAAAAAAAATCAGTAAAACAAAAAAAAAAAAAAATGATAATAACGAAAAAAATAAAAAAAAGAAAAAACAAAAAATAAATAAAAAACAAAACAAATCGCCAAAAAAAAGCCCAAAAAACAAAAAAAATAAAATAAAGAAAACACATACAAAAAAAAAAAAAACACCAAAATAAAGAAATAGCCAAATGAAAAAAAAAAAAAAAAAGCCCTAAAAAGGATAAGACAAAAAAACCCAAAAATAGAAAAAAAAAAAAAAAAAAAAAACAAAAAAAAAATAACGAAAAAAAAAAAAAACCCCCAAAAAAAAAAAAAAAAAAAAAAAAAGAAAAAAGAAAAAACAAAAAAAAAAAAGAAAAAAATAAAAACAACAAAACTCAAAAAAAAAAACATAAACAAAAAAAAAAAAAACTAAAAAAAAAAAAACAATAAAAAACAAAAAAGAAAACAAAACTAAATAAATAAAAAAATGAAAAAAAAAAAAAATAAAAAAAAAAAAACAAAAAAAAAGAAAACAAAAATAAACAAAAAAAAAAAGAAAAATAAAAAAAAAAAAAAAAAAAAAACAAAAAAAAGAAAAGCTTAAAAAATTGCCATAACGGCACCAGCAAAAAAGCCACAAGATGGAAAAACTCGAGCAAAGTAAAGCCCAACCCAAAACCCAACCCCGGGCCCAAAACCCAAAACCAGGGGCCCAAAACCCCAGACCAGACACAAAAACCCAGGACCAGCCACACAAAACCAGACCAGCCAACAAAACCCAGCCCCAGCCAGTTTAACCCCCCGGGGGAACCACCCAAGCCCAAAACCCAAAACCAGCCGGGAATAACCGGGACCAGCCGGGACTAACGGGCCCCGGGCCGACAAAACCCAGACCAGCCAAAACTAACCCAAAAACCACCCAAAAAAAAACCCAAGGAACCACCCGGGACTAACCCAGCCCAAGCAAGGGACAACCCAGCCCGGGCCAGACGGGGGTTTAAAAATGAATCTGACTGCCATCGTACTGCGATGCTCCAGCAGATTTTGGGGGAGGGGGGGCTAGGGGTTGGCTCCGTGATTGGAAAAAGGAAAAATCCCGCCATGCAAAGGCACTACCAAAAAAAAATTAAAATTTCCCGCATGAAGAACTAGAATGGACATGAAGATTAAAAGCAACCCAGATATAAAAATTATTTACAGACCCAAAAACCGGATGAAGTGATCCCCACAAGCAAAAGAACATTTTGATTAATAGTAATCTGCTGTCAGTGAATACATACAAAAGATGCAAAAGGGGGCCCGGAAAAAGGGGGGGGGATTTACCTACCCCCCAAAAACCACCCGGGGGACTAACCCGAACAAACCCCCCAGACAAACCCCTGAAAAACCCCAGACAACCCTGACTAACCCCTGACTTAACCCCAGACAAACCCAAAGACCACCCAAAACAACCCAGAAAACCCTGAAAACCCCGGGACAAAACCCAGACAAAACCCGCCCAGCCAGACAAACCCCAGACAAACCCCAGACCAGCCGGGGACAAAACCCGGGACTAACCACACAACCCAGCCCCCCCTGACAAACCCCAGACCACCCTGATTTCCCCCAAGGACCAGCCACCCCAAACCCAGACCGGGCCTGAAAAACCCAGCCCCACCCTGACTAAAAAAAACCAACAAAGAAAAAAAAAAAAGCCCACAGAAAAAACAAACCAAGAGACAAAAAAAAAAAAATAAAACAAAAAAAACCAAAAAAAGACAATGCCCCAAAAAAAAAAAAACCAAAAAATAAAAAAAAAAAAAAACCAAAAAAAAAAAAAAAAAAGCAACAAGCAAAGACCAGGCAAAAATGCCAAAAAAAAAAAAAAAAGAATAAAAAAAAAGCCACGCAACAGCAAAACACACCACAGGCACCCCCACCAAAGAACAAAAAAAACAGCCCCCTAAAAAAAAACATTTACTTTAACCCAGCCCAGTAAACCACAAACCCCGGGAACAGTAACTTTAAAACCCCAGACCAGCCTGACCAACCCAGACCAGCCGGGAAACCCCCGGGGACCGGGCCAAAAATAACCCAAAACCAGCCGGGAAACCAGCCAGTCGGGAAAAAACCCAAAAACAGTAACTTTAAACCAGACCAGTCAAAACTAACCCAGCCCAGCCTGCCCAACCCAGACCACCCTGACAAACCCAGAACCAGCCACCCTAACCCAGACTCCCCCAAAGGCCCAAAGTCTGCAGTTTAAACTGGGGAAGAATAGGGTTAGTAAAGTCCCATACTAATTTTTTTTTTTTTTATACGGGCCCCCTTTGGGGGAAATTTCGAACCCAAAACCCCGGTTTTCCCAAAGCCTTTGCTCCCAAACCCTGGCTAAATCTCGGGGGGGCCCAAATTCCCTCTCCTCCCCCCCTGGACGACGGGGGCCCAATTTGGGTGTCCCGCCATACAACAATATTACACTGATTTGCGGTAGAGGGCCCTTAGTTGAATTGGGGAAGGGGGGTTCTTCGGTTAGGGTTTCTTCACATTCCTCCCCTTGAGGGAGGGGCTCCGAAAAGGAGTTTATTTTAGAGTGGCAGATTGAGAAGTATGGAGGGGGAAAAAAAAGAGGGGGGAGGAGACGCGCGGGAAAAACGTGAGGGGGGGATTAGAAGTGGGGAGAAACGGGGGAGGGTTTAGAAGGGTATGGCACCCCCTCTTCTTGTGTGCCCCAGTTTTTCAAACCCGGGAGAGGTTCCAGTGGCCCGCAGCTATTGAGAACAAAGCCCCCGGGTTCAAATACAGCTATACAGCAGACACTAAACGGGGTTTTAATACAGCTATAGGAAAGGGGGCCGACCGGGGTTTCAAAACAAACATATAGAGCAGGGGTTGTCAAACTAATTTTAGTCAGGGGCCAAGGGAGGAAAATCTTACCCAAGTGGGCCGGACCCGGAAAAAATCATGGTTTTAACTAAAAAAAACAATTTTAAATTTGTTTTTTTTGTTTTACGAAAACAAAAAACTAAACTGGAGCCTGAGGACTGTGTCCAAAATGACGCACAACTCACTAAAAACATAAAAACTAAAGTTTATTAAAAATTTCAAAAAAAAAGAACACAAAAAACACGCCTCAGTGTTTAAACAGAACTTTTTTCCAGATCACAAATAATCAGGGTGTCATTTTCTCGGGCAAAATTAGAAAAAATTAAAACCCCTTCCCCCCAAACAAGGCAAGAACCACAGAGTCAAAAATGGGTTTAAATATACAAAAAAATAAAAATAATTAAAACTAGCAACAAAAAAAAAAACTAAAACAAAAGCTGGAGCCTGGGGAAAGTGTCCAAACCCAAACATCACATTAATTTAAAAAAACACCTAAAGTTTTTTGAAATTTGGGGACAAAAAAAAACCACAAGGGTCAGTGATTCACAGAAGTAATCACGATCACAGAACTTATCAGGGGTCATTTCTCAGCAGAAAGTAGATAAAAAATAAAATCCTGTTCCCCAAACAATTTCAAGAACCACAGAGTCAAAAATGGTTTAAAATATAAAAATAAAACAAAAAAAAAACAATAGCATCAACATAAAAACCTAAACAAAATCTAAAAGCGTTGCCAAAACTCCTAACGCCCCTTTATTTATCTTTAAACCCTTTATGCTCCCACATTTTGGGGTCCCCACACTTTTTTTCAGACAGGGGAAGGGCGCATCACCCCCCGGCAATTTCGTTCCCACAATGACAGTTTCAACTAAAAAGAAGTATGCTCATAATCTCGTGACAACTTTGTTGGCCCCTTGCAGCTTTTTGTCAAGTTTTCAGGTGCTCTGTAACATCCACCAAAAAGCAAGGTCCTGCACCCATTGGGGAAATGAAATTCTAACACTGGTTTTGCCCTTTTTTCCATAAACTGTTCAATTTCTTCCGTAAACCCAAGAAAACGCCTCACAAGCACCTCGGCTTAACCATTTACCTCAGTGTGGATGCAGGCCATAGATTTGGTCTTTCTCTTGAAAAGGGTAAAACGACGGTGATTCAGGTTTCTGGATGGGATAAATTAAAGTTTGGAGACACCTTCAGACGTTATCCATTTTTAAGACTTGCAAAACAAAGCCTCCGGTGCAAAAACGGAAAAAAGTCAAAAACCCACGTCCCCCATTTGCAGATTGCACTTTCTCTCGGAAAATTTTGTCACAGCCTGCTTTTTCCCGATCTTGGGGGGCCCCCACGTAGCCAGGCTGACAGCGCGGGCCCAGTCCATCGACCTGCCAAGCGCGCCAAAACCCGATGCGGTAAAAATTCAGTGCTGTCGTGTATCTGTCATCGGGCCCAATCCACAACCTGGGTGACGGTCAATTGCACAACTCCGGGGGATAAAAATGGCCAGTGTGCAACATTTTAATTCCCGTGCTTCATCAATTGCAACCGAAAACGCAAAAAATGACTTTACTTTTTGCTTAACTGGCTGCCCAAAATCCACAAAAGATGGGAAACCCTGTCGCAACTGTGTTTTTTGCAGGGATATTTGCAAAGCCTCCCGCTTTTCGGGGCACAAAATTCCGCTCCCTTCATATGATTTTTTTAAAAATTTACCCTCCTAAAGGTTTTGAACCCCACTGCGATTTCATTAGAAAATGGGGTAGCTACTTTCACTGCAGCGCCTGAGTTCGGCTTGATAAACACAGACTGGTTTTTCTTCAGCCCGCCAACATTCATTCCCTTCCTTTTATCTCCGCTGTCCTTTAAAAATTGTCATATTTGTCGGCATGAGACTCAATAGTGGCGACGAAGGGGTTATATTATTTCAGCACGCAAAAATGCTTGCAACCCAAAAACAGCTTTCCCATTCAATTCCGTGAAAAATGGATGACAAATTTTTTTGGAAAACTGCACCCGCGTCACTTTCTCTTTTTTTTAAGAGACATATGGGCAATAAGGGGCCAAAGCACATAAGTTAAAATAGAACCGTAAAAAAAATTCGCGGGGAAAAAAAAAGTAGTCAGGCGCACTGCTTGACCTACTTTTTTCCCCCCGGGATAAACATTTTTCTTGCTTAACACAATTTCCCCACCCTGGACGCAATTGGAAAAGCAGTTTTTTTTATTTAAAAAAATTTCAGCCCTTTTTATACTTACAAATTTTTTTTATTTTTTTATTTTTTTTTTTTTCATCTCGGGCGGCCTTAAAACCCCTTTGCGGGCCTATCCGGGCCTAGGAAAGAAAAAAAGGCAGACCTGGGGTTTAAATACGTTTAGAGACGGAAAAAGGGGCCTGGGTTCAAACAGTTATAGAGAAGGGAAACAACCCGGGTTCAAAAAAGGTTTGAGACGGAAGCAGACCTGGGTTTAAAATTTCCCCCCCCCGGAAAGACCTCCCTTACCCCCCCCCAGGGTATTAAGACCTAAACCCTTACCCCCCCCCAGTGGTATTTTTGCCCAACCATTTCCCCCCCCGTGGTATTATAACCTAAAAATTCCCCCACCCCGTGGGGTTATAGACTAACCCCCTTTCCCCCCCCCAGTGGATTATAGACCAACATACCCCACCCCAGTGGTATTATAGATAAACCCTTACCCCCACCCCCCCAGTGGTATTAAGACCTAAACCTTACCCCCCCCCAGTGGTATTATAACCTAACCCTTACCCCCACCCATGGTATATAGACCCAAAACCCTTACCCCCACCCCCCCGGGGAATTTAGACCTACCATTACCCCCCACCAGTGGTATATGACCCCAAATTACCCCCACCCAATGGATTTTAAAACTAACCTTCCCCCCCACCCAGGGTATTATAGAACCCAACCCTACCCCCACCCCGTGGGATTAAGACCTAACCATTACCCCCCACCCCTGGATTATAGACCTAAAAATTACCCCCCCCCCAGTGGATTTTAGCCAACCTTACCCCACCCCCCGTGGGTTTTAAAACCCAACCATTTCCCCCCCCAGGGGATTTTAGACCCCAACCATTACCCCCACCCCCGTGGTATTATAGACCAACCATACCCCCCCCCCAGGTATTATGACCCAAACCATTTCCCCCCCAGTGGATTTAGGGCCCACCATTCCCCACCCCCATGTATTATAGACCCACCATTCCCCCCACCCAGTGGTTTTTAGACCAAACATTTCCCCCCCACCCAGTGGATTATAGACCTAACCATTACCCCCCCCCAGTGTATTATAACCTAAAACCCTACCCCCACCATGGTTTATAGACCAACCATTTCCCCCCCAAACCCCGGGGTATTATAGACCAACCCCTTACCCCCCCCCAGGGTATTTAGACCCACCATTACCCCAACCCTGGGATTTTAGCCCAACCTTTCCCCCCCACCCGTGGTATTATAGACCTAACCATTACCCCCCAGTGGTATTATAGACCCAAACCTACCCCACCCCACCCATGGGATTTTGACCTAACCATTTTCCCCCACCATGGTATTATAGACCTAAACCCTTTCCCCCCCCAGTGGATTATAGACCTAACCTTCCCCCCCCCCAGGGTATTAAACCTAACATTACCCCCACCCGTGGTTTATAGCCTAACCATTACCCCCCCACCCAGTGGATTTAGACCTAACCATTTCCCCCCCCCACCCCCTGGTATTATTCCCAACCATTACCCCCCCCACCCCGTGGTATAAGACCAACCATTACCCCACCCCCGTGGGTTTTTAAAACCCAAAACCATTAAACCCCCCCCCAGTGGGATTTTAAAACCCAAACCATACCCCCCCCCAGTGGTATTATAGAACCCACATTCCCCCACCCAGTGGATTATAGCCCAACCTTTTCCCCCCCCCCCGGGGATTATAGACCTAACCCTTACCCCCAAAGTGGTTTAAGCAACCCATTACCCCACCCCAAAACCCAGGGTATTATAGACCCAAATTAACCCCCCCCCCCCGGGATTATAAAACCAAAACCCTTTCCCCAAACCCCCCATGGATTTTAGCCAAAACCCTTACCCCCCAACGGGGGTTATTTAGCCCCATTTTAACCAATTAAAAAACCCCCAACCCCAATGGTATTATAGACCTAACCAACCCCCCACCCAGTGGTATTAAAAACAAACCAAAACCCCAACCCAGGGATTAATAACCCTAACATTTCCCCCCACCCAAGGGTATTTAAAACTAAAAACCAAAAAACCCCCACCCACCCAAAGTGGTTTTGCCTTCATACCCCCCCAGTGGGTTTTTATGACCAACATTACCCCCACCCACCCCATGGTATTATAGCTACCATACCCCCACCCAACCCACGTAGTTTTTTTAGACCTAAACCATTTTTTTCCCCCCCGTGGGGTATATAGTCCAACCTTCCCCCCCCCCGTTTGATTAGCTAAATTTACCCCCACCCACCCAAAAGGGGATTAAACCCTTTTAAAATAAAAGTGGTTTTAGACCTAAAAAATTTCCCCCCCAACCAGGGTAAATATATAACCATTACCCCCCACCCCCAGTGGATTTTGACCTAACCATTACCCCACCCAATTTTATTATAACCTAAATACCCCACCCAGTTATTTAGCCTACCATTCCCCCCCCCATTTTTTTAACCAAACCAACCCCCACCCAGTTTGGTTATTAGCCTAACCCAAACCCCCCCCCAAACCCCTGTATTTTTAGATAAACCTACCCCACCCCGTGGTATTATGACCCCAACATTTCCCCCCACCCAGGGTTTATGACCTAAAATTACCCCCCCAGGGTATTTAGCCTAAACCTTACCCCCACCACCATGGTATTATAGATAACCATTCCCCACCCAAGTGGTATTATAGAATAAAAATTAAAGTTTGGTTAAGATAAATTACCCCACCCAGTGGTATTATAGATAAAAAACCCCCCAAAAATTGGTTTAGGATAACCCCTTTCCCCCACCACCCGTTTATTAAGACCTAACCATTCCCCAAACCCCGGGATTTATAGACAAAACCTTCCCCACCACCCAGTGGTATTTTTATGACTAATATTAAACCCCACCCAGGGGGAATTAAAGACCAAAAAATTCCCCCAAACCCACCAGTTTTGGTTTTATGCCCAAACCATTTTCCCCCCCCCACCCCGTGGAATTAAGACTAAAAACCAAATGTTTGGGCCCCAAGGCCTGTAGTTTCCTATATTTTCCAAACAGCGTGTCGGTAAACCCATTGGCCCGGGCTGCTGGCGAGCTGCCATCTCTTCTCTAAAAAAACCCCACAAAAAACATCCTTTTATCTTCCCTCTCAGCTGCAGACGGGGGGTCTGGTTTCATGCTAGGGGCTTAAAAAGGAAACCCAAGGGACTCATGAAAATTGTGGGTCAAAAATTTGGAAAAGAAAAGAGGTTTGGCCACCCCAGACCTGGGTTAAATGCTATTTGAAACCTAATCTTTAGTGTTTCCTTAAACCCGTTTCAAAAGCTTTTCTATTATTCTGTACGAAATTGGGGACCCCTCCTTTTAGAATAAATTTTTAACGTTTCTTTATGGTATGCTTTTAAATTTGTGGATATCCATCCCCAAATTTTTGGATGTATTTTTAGAATTACAATTTGTATTATATGTTACGAATTTATTTGGGGGCAAACTTTTTGGGTTTTAGGCTAGGTTTTGGGGGTTAGGGTTAAAGTAAGGGTTAAGTTTAGGAGTTGGGTTAAGGGTTTAAGGGTTTAGGGTTAGGGGAAGGGTTAGCTAACATGCTAAGTATTTGGAAAAAGTAGCAAAAAAAAGTAGAAAGAAATTAAAAAAACCCAAATTTGAAAAAAATGTAAAGTTGCCCTTTGATGAGTTTTAAACCCCCCGCCCAACCCCAACCTTTTTTTTTTTCCAAGTAACCATCTGCCCTTATGAAAACCGTCCCAAAAAAGTAACAATCATACAAATTTTTAAAGTGTTTTTGGTTTTTTCATTATTTTGGTTACGGGGAGTCTATGAGTCGGTTTTCCCTTTAGCTGCCTGGGGCTGTCTTTTTGGGCGGGGTTTTTGCACTTTAACGTGTTTTGATTGAGTTTGCTGATCCCAAAGGGAAACAAAAAGAAAAAAAAAAAGATTAAAAAGGAGTACATGCACCCGGTCTGGGTCAACCAAAGGGAAACTAAAAAACCATGTCTCATAAATTGGTTTTTGCCATTGGTTGTTTTTTTAAAATTTTTTAAAAATGGGGGGTTATGGAAATTTAGTCTGATTTCCCCCAGCAAAAAATTTTTTGTTGAAGATGAAGGAAACCGTCTCAGCAGATTCGCCCCCCTTTAAGGCGAAAAAAGAATTAACAAATCTTCATTTCCCCCATTTTCTACAGCAGGAAAAAAAAATTCTGCGGCAAAAAGGAAAAAGGGTGAATTATTTGTGGACATTTCTGTGGGGGCATAAAACACCCTGCAAATTTCCGGAAAAAGGGAGAAAAAAAAAGGGGAGGAGTGTTTTCGTTCTCTTTTTGTGTTTCTTTGACGGGGTTTGGTCCCCTTTGGGCCTAGGAACATAAAGAAGCGGGGGGTTTGGTCCCCTTTTGGGCCCTAGGAACTAAAAAAAGCGGGGGGTTTTGGTTTCCCCCTCGGGCCCCTGGGAAAACAAAAGGGAAAGGGGTTGATTTACAGCGGGCTTTGTGTTGAGTTTGGTCCCCCAAAAATGGGCCCCCTTTTTTTTTTTTTTTTATTTCCCTTTTTTTAACCAGGGTAAACCAGTTGAGAAAAATTCCCT
>CM072220.1:1599870-1644208 GCA_036851935.1 Coregonus suidteri
AGTCTCAAAAAAACAATTATCTCAAAATTTTGCGCACGATGCCTTTCCTTCTGGACATAGGCAAGAGTTTTAAAACAACCACAACAATACAGGGGGGAAAAAAAAAGTATTTAGCAGCCCCCAAATTTGGTGCAAGTTCCCCCAAATTTAAAAAGATGAGAGGGGCCCTTTTTAATTTTTTCACATGGGGACACGAAATATGACAGAAAAATTTGAAAAAAAAAAATCCAGAAAATAACTTTTGTAGGATTTTTTATAAATTTATTTGAAAATTTATGGGGGAAAATAAGTATTGGTCACTAGAAACAACAAGTTTTCGGCTCTCACAGACCTGAAAAATTTCTTCTTTAAGAGGCCCCTCTGTCCTCCACTCGTTACCTGTTTTAATGGACCTGTTTGAACTTTTTACCAGTAAAAAAGGGCACCTGTCCAAAAACCTAAAACCCTTTCACACCCCAAACTCCACGGGGGCCCAAAGGGCCCAAAGAGCTTTTCAAAGGTCACCAGAAAAAAAAATTTGTAAAACCTGCCCCCAGTTTTGGGAAGGCGAATCAAAAATGGGTAAGCAGTTTGGGTTTAAGGAAATCAACTGTGGGAGCAATTTTTTAGGAAAGGGAAAAGACATACAAGACCACTGAAATCTCCCTCGATCGGGGCCCCAAAGAAAAGATCTCCCCCCCGTGGGGTAAAAATGATAAAAACAAGAACGGTGAGCAAAAATCCCAGAAACCCCACGGGGGGGCCCTAGTAAATGCCCTTGCAGAGAGTGGGCCCAAAGAAAACCAAAACCCTCCCACCCATTTAACCCCACTACCCCGCCGGGGCCCAAAACCCTGCAGTGCGGGGACGGTCCCCTGTTTAAGCGTACATGTCCGGCCCCGGCTAAATTTTGCTAGAGTGCATTTGGAGATCCAAAAAGAGGAGGAGAGAATGTCAGATGGCCCAGATAAAAAACCAAATAAAAAACTTTTTCGTAAAAAAACTCAACTCGCCCGTTTTTGGAGGACAAAGAATGCTGAGTTGCATCCAAAGAACACCATACTACTGTGAAGCATGGGGGTGGAAAATTCCATGATTTGGGGCGTTTTCTGCAAGGGACCCGGACGACTGATCGTAGTAAAGGGAAAGAAGAATGGGGCCATGATATCAGGAGATTTTAAGTGAAAACCTCCTTCCATCAGCAAGGGCATTGGAAGATGAAACATGGCTGGGTCTTTCAGCATGACAATGATCCAAACACACCGCCCGGGCAACGAAGGAGTGGCTTCGTAAGAAGCATTCACGGTCCTGGAGTGGCCTAGCCAGTCTCCCACGATCTCAACCCCATAGAAAATCTTTGGAGGGAGTGAAGAACGTCTGTGTGTGTTCCCAGCGACAGCCCCAAAACATCCACTGCTCTAGAGGAGATCTGCCATGGAGGAATGGGCGCCAAAAATACCAGCAACAGTGTGTGAAAGCCTTGTGAAGGACTACAGAAAAGAAAAAACGTTATTGTACCTTGTGTTCATTGCCAACAAAAGGTAATATAACACAAGTATTGAGAAACTTTTGTTATCGACCAAATACTTATTTTCCACCATAAGTTGCCAAATAAATTCATCAAAAATCCTACAATGTGATTTTCTGGAATTTTTTTTTCTCATTTTGTCTGTCAATAGTTTGACGTGTACCTATGAGAAAAAATTACCAGGCCTCTCTCATCTTTTTAAGTGGAGAGACTTGGAGCACAATTGGCTGGGCTGGACTAAATACTTTTTTTCCACCACATGTATATAGTTTAAAGAAGCTAATGACATGAGCCTCTGTGGCCAAATCATGCTTTAGTGGGCCTATTTTGGAATGACTTTTCCATTTTAGGCTCATCAGGCTACATCCCTTGCATTCAATGCTACAGGGCGGCAGCAGTGTCATATTATATAGAACTAGACAGCATCAGGAGAGATTCAGTAGTTACCAACACTCTGGGGCGTGCCCCTCCTAGGTGGTGGTGCGAGGGGTCTGGTGTGGGATCGGAGTGGGCGCGCAGGGGTCATTAATGCAAGTTGTTAGTTTATTGATTTATTTCAGGACCATTCACAATTTAGCTCAACGCTGATTGGCAAAATTAAATAATGTTTTATGATCAAGGAAGGCCAAATTTAGCATTTCAATGGCTACAGGGACGGCAGCAAAGTCATCATACTCTTTTTTAACCAGGCTACAGCCATCAGATAGAATGGCCTCCACATACAGAGGACAGAGGGGCACCGTTTTCACTCGCTCAGATGCTTTCCTCCGGTGAGGCACATTCACGCCTCTGCTAATGAAGGAAAATTATAAAACACAGAGATGAACGATACATTAATTTTATATGTTTTTTTCTTGGCATTTTTGGGGTAAGCCTGGCTTCCTTTGGCAAAATTCCATGAATACACGCCACTGCGGAGGTTAGGAGAAACTAACCTAGCAGGTTAAGATCATTAACGTGGGAGGTTAGGATAAATAATGTAGCAGGTTTAGAATAACTAACGTGGGAGGATTTAGGATAACTAATGGTAGCAGGTTAGAATAATTAACGTGGGAGGTTCCGGCAAACTAATGTGACAGGCTTAGGAGAAACTAACGGAGCAGGTTAAGAGAAACTAACCTAGCCAGGTTAGGAGGAATTAGGTTAGCAGGAGTTAGCGATAATTAACGTGGCAGGTCAGATAATTAAACTTAGGCAGGTTAGGAGAATTAACGTGGCAGGATAGGATCATTAACGTGGCAGGATTAGGATACATTAACGTGGCAGGATAGGATCATTAACGTGGCAGGATTAGGATCATTAACGTGGCAGATAGTGAGAATAACGCTAAGTAGGGTAGCGCGGTTAGGATAATGAACGTAGCCGAATTAGAGAGAATTAACGTTCAAGTGGTCGTGTGAGTCAGGTTTTTCCATATCAATCAGGAAAGTAAATAGGGAGTGCTGCTGATCTAACTGTAAGTCGCTCTCGGATAAGAGCATCTGATAAATGGACTCAAATGGGAAATGTAAAATCTAGGATCAGTTCCCCACTGTCCATGTAATGTTATTTCATTATGATCTAAAAGACAAAAGGGGTCTTAGATCAACCACTCCTACTCTGAAACTCTTTCATGAATACAGGCCTAGCTAGATATGAATGGACCCATAAACCTTGATAAAGGATTGTTTTTCCCACCGTTTTAGATCCTGGGTTCAGCAGTGTTAGTTCTGTAGTGCAACCCTGGCCCAGACTGGTGGTAAACACCTCCATCTCGTGGACATTTAACTGCGCATGGACAGGAAGACAAAAGGGACCCTATTCACTAGCAGTGTTTTCCCAACCAGGGGTACTAGGACCCCTGCGGGTACTTGGACTATCCCCACAGGGGGTACTTGAGAAGACTCATGAGACCAGAGGGTTACTGGTTAAAATGCACATGAGAGGGTCCTCTGGGTAACTGAAAAAGGGTGGGGACCACTGCCTATACAGAGCAATAGTAATGGAGACTTTTTGTAGGCACTAACTCCACCTCGGTTCATTGGACAAATACCTACAGGGAAATTAATGGACGTTTTTGTGAGTTTTGGATAAATTCCGACCACATAAGGTCTGTGGTAAAAACACGGGCTTAGGAGATCTTAGAGCCTACGTTTTATTATATGAGATAATCTTCATCAGCTAATGTCACTTTTTGTGAAATTTTGAAGCATTACCCTTTAATCAGAAAAGCCCATAAAGCAGGGTCTTCAATCCGGTCCTGGAGGGCGAAACACCTCTGTTTTCATCCTTCATCTTCTAATCAGGGGGCTAAATTCAGACCCTGGGACACCAGGTGAGTGCACATTAACTACCAGGTAGAAATAAAAAACAGAAGTGTTCGGCCCTCCAGGACCGGAATTGAAGAAACCTGCCATAAAGGCTTCATAATTCATTAAAGGTTCATGTTACCTGACTTGATATTATCTCATAGAACAAAACATAAAGGCTTGATAATTCATAAAGGTCATGTTACCGACTGATATGTATCTCACAGAACCAAAACATAAAGGCTTCATGAATTTCATTAAAGGTCAGTTACCTGACTGATATTAACGTCATACAACAACAAAAACGTATAAGATCTACTAAATCTGTGTTCATCTCAAGAACTTATTTTCAGCGGTTATCCCAAAACCTAGTCTTTCCCTATTCATTTAGGCTACAGCTGGCGAGCTCTATACAGTGCACCACTACTTTATGGCACCCTTTCACAGTCATGGGGAGAATCTCAATTGCACACTCTCGCCTCCTTCTCAAAACCCATTGGATGAGAAAGCCAGAGAGTCCAGCGCCCCGTCTTTGACCTGACCTTCTCCTCCAATGGGTTTTAGAGGAGGTGAAGAGAGAGAACGGGAGGAGTATTACAATGAGATTCTCCCAGAGGGTAACTGCATACATGGGTGTGTCTGAAAGTGTGGTTATTGCTAAAAGAAGTGGGAGGATCAACAGAAGAGGGTGTATGGAAACTTAACAGCTAATTGGGCAGATTGGTTGCCACTCAAGACCATTCTGTTGAGTGGCTGCTGCTGCTTCCTTGTAGCAATTTAGCTAAAAAACCTAACCCTAACTCTCTTTCTAATCTTAAACCTCATTATCCTGATCTGCTAGGTTACTCCTACACCCTGCCACGTTAATTATCCTAACCTGCCACGTTAATTATCCCAACCGACATCGATTAATTATCCTAACCTGACACACATAATTATCCTAACATGTTAATTATACTAACCTGCCACCGCTTAATTATCCCAACTGACACGTTACTTACATTTACATTTAGTCATTTAGCAGACGCTCTTATCCAGAGCGACTTTACAGGAGCAATTAGGGTTAAGTGCCTTGCTCACAGGGCACATCGACAGATTTTTTCACCTAGTCGGCTCGGGGGATTAGAACCAGCGACCTTCGGTTACTGGCACAACGCTCTTACCCACTAAGCTATCCTAACCTGATATGTTAATTATACTAACCTGCCACGTTAATTATCCTAACCAGCTAAGTTAGTTCTCCTAACCTGCCACGTTAATTATCCTAACCTGCCACGTTATTTATCCTAACCTGACACGTTAATTATCCTAACATGACATGTAATTTATCCTAACCTGCACGTGTAATATCCTAACCCTGCCTAAACCCGCTTAACTAATAAATGCAACAAGGAAGCAGCAAGCAGCCACGCAAAACGGTTTTGAAAAAAATGGTCTTGAGTGGCAACCATCTGGCCCAAATAAGCTGTTATGTTTCCATACACCCACTTCTGTTGATCTCCCACTTAGTTAGCAACACCACCTTCAGATACCCACACTTGTTTTTCCCTCTCACTAATGAGGAGATTCTCAATTTGCATAATCCTTGCGTCCTCACTACTTCTCTCCTACGACTCCTTCTCAAAAACCCATTAGATGAGAAAGCCGGAGGGTTTCCCCTATGACCTTCTCCTCCAATGGGTTTTGAGAAGGAGGCGAGGAGAGAGGAGAAGAGAGGAGGCCCAGGAGTCCCCACCTCATTTTCAAACGATGTTGAAAAACACTGACGCCAAACACGGAAAAGAATGGATCCAAACTTCTCCTGCCGCTCACGCATTATTATAATGTCATATGCAGTAGCCTGTTTCTCAGTTAGATGTATACATCATGACAAAATAGAGAATATTACTGTCCTGCTAATGTTCCTAGACCTTCTAGGTTTAAACTGCCGAGTAAAAACCCATAAACTGATCCAAATCAGGCAGGCTAGATGCCAGTTATTTTGAAATTAATATGTATTCAAAATGCCTGGCTTTTGAACGGTTATTCAATGAATGAACTGGGCCATTCACTGCAGTTTACAGCCTAGACTAGAGTTGTGTACTCACTTGAAAAACAATAATAACATTCCTTCATTAAATTGTGTGATGTAGCTTAGGTTAGAATACGTTTTCTTGTCCCTAACCAAAACTGAACAAAAAAGGGTAGGGTTTTTCGAGCTAGGAGGGAGTTCTGTCTGGACTCTGGCATCATAACTGAGAAAGAATGGAATAAGGGATGCTTTTAATCATCATGTTACCTCGGCAGGCTTTTTATTTGAGAGAAATGGTGGTTTAGTTGACCTGGTCAGTCAATCGACGGCTCTTCCTCTGTCAGCCTCTAGCTGAACTCAACGGTTGACCCGTCAACTTCTAGTCAATCTTTGTTCATTTCAACTATTTACTATCTGTGATGTGCTAGATGTCTTACTTAAGATGTATGTAAAAAAAAAAATCCACTGGGGCTGATATGCTTGATGCCTTTCTACTGCAGCTCTCTGCCCCCTTGATTGCTGAATCATCAACCCGTAACCTGACAGTTATATCTAGTACTATCTCCAAGGTTGGAAGGCGGCCCATGTACTCCCCCTTCACAAAGTTGGTGACCCCTTGTGACCTAAATAATTATCGCCTCTATTTCTAAACTTTTTTGCCTAGCTAAAATATTAGAATCCTTTTAATTAATTCTCAGCTAAGATGTATTCTAAAATGTCATCAGTGGGGTTTTAGACCAGTCATAGCACTATCTCTGCTGCATATCCCTAGTTATAAATGATGTGGTTAACTGTAAGGATAAAAGGCAACATTGTGCTGCCCTCTCATTGACCTAGTCAAAGGCTGTTATCACTCACTGCTAATTCAGAGCTTGGCTCAATTGGCCTAGACCAGGCTGCATGTAACTGGTAAAAAAATGGACTTGACAGATAGAACTCAATGTGTAGCCTACTGATGCGTGTTTAAAATCAGGCGACAGTGTGCTTTAGGACCATGCGGAGGGTTCTGAGCAGTTCGGGTAGGCTGTTGGAGTGTTTTTATCCAACTGGATAAAAACAAAAAATGAAAATAAATAAAGTTATGTGCTCCCCACTTCTAAAACCAAAGTGCACACTATGCTGGTTACAGTAACAATATTGACTTGTCTATAAAAAACTGTAACCTCCACTTGTATACAGTTGATAGTTGTTGTGTATGCTATTTCCCCCACGGTTGACCAGGCTCTATCTGAACTACAGTCTGCCTTTATGGAATTACAGAAAACTTATTGACCTTGAAATGAGCATTGAATGCAGGGAAAACTCAGTATATGTTGTTCTCTAGTGCACATCAATATAATGATTTAATGTACTTTGATTTTTTTTTTGGGTGTCCATATTGATTGTGTCCCTGCTGAATAAATATCTGGGAATCTGGATAGATGAAAAGGACTTTTAAAAAGCATATGATGTGATGAGTTAGTTAAGAAGCTGAGAATAGAAATGGGCCTTATTTCTATAGAAACAGGTTCTGCCTCTCGCTAAACAGTAGAAAGCAGATTTTTCAGTCAACGTTCCTATCGGTCATAGACTATGGTGACATATTTACATTTACATTTACGTCATTTAGCAGACGCTCTTTATCGATTTACAAAAATTGGGGCATTCACCTTATAGCCAGTGGAACAACCACTTTACAATATGTTTTATTTTATTTTGGGGGGTGGGGTAAGGGGGGGTAGAAGGATTACTTTATCCTATCCCAGGTATTCCTTAAAGAGGTGGGGTTCAAGTGTGGTCTCTGGAAGGTGGGAGTGACTCCGCTGTCCTAGCGTGCACGTGAGGGAGCTTGTTCAAACCATTGGGGTTGCCAGAGCAACGAACAGGTTTTGACTGGGCTGAGCGGGAACCTGCTGCTCCGACAGAGGTAGGGGGGCCAGCAGGCCAGATGTGGATGAACGCAATGCCCGCGTTTGGGTGTAGGGACTGATCAGAGCCTGAAGGTACGGAGGTGCCGTTCCCACACAGCTCCGGTAGGCAAAGTGTTGATAATCACAAGTTTACTGGAGAACTGAGACCAAGTAGAGGACTTTGGACAGGGTGGATATGGTATAATAAAGGCAGTTTATTCAGAGGTAAAGATATCTGGGAAAAGGCGTGCTGCACGGACTCGTTCGTCAAAACTCGTAGGGAGCGATCTGAAGAGAGCCCCGAAACATTGTGTGCAGAAAGTTTATGCAATAAATGAGTAGGTTGAATCTAGTAGTTCTGATCTTCTGATTGGTCCTGATGAGTTGGGCGACGGTCCCCTCCAGGGCTAGTGTCACTGTTGCATTGGCTCTGAGTGTGTTTTTTTTTTTTAGAGTTCTTTGTCTTCAAATGTTCAGCCTAAAAGAGGGGATTTTGTGTGTGTGTGGGTAGTGTGTGCGTGTTAACAGTGATGAGTGTGTGTGTGCGTGTGCGTAGGTGGCGCGTGTGTTAACAGTGATGATGCGGTGTGCGCTGTGTGTAGTGCGCGTGTGTGTGTTCTCAAGGGAAGACTCGTGGGGAGCAACCAGTGATTGGGCCCTGTGGCGTGTGGGTGTAGTCCTTGAGAAGATTATGGTTCTCTGTCCATTGTTCTTGCATAGGAAAGCATTGATTGAAAACAAACGCCCAACACAAAATGGGTCATGCACAAGATTTTAGTCAGACCAAGCTTATAACAAATATATTTATTACGACAAAATGCACCATGGTCTTGTAGCAGATGCGAGCTTCAATGGACCAGTGCCAGGGGAGTGTGCGGAGGAGCCGGGGTGACGTGAGAGAACTTGGGAAGGGTGAAAAGAGGGGAGAGGTGCGCTGTGAAGGTTGGAAAACATTTTTGTGTACGTTTTTTCCCGAATTGGTTTGAACTGCACTCTACTTACTTACCTTAACAAAATAAGATGTATAGTTGAATATTTTAGAAATGAGTCGTCTCAATTCGCTTGCTGCTTGGCTGTATTGACGAAGGTTCCAGTGCCCTGGCAGTTAGGCTGTTCGGGAGTTGCTTGGGTTCGTCGGATCGGAGCTGGATGAGGACAGTTAGTCTGAGGTCATTTAAGGGGATTCGGGGACCTGGACATCGTTTTTTCGGATGCATGCAGGGCACTTTCTGCCTATTGGATTATAAAATAGTCAACTGTTGGTTTCAAGGGCTTTCTACCGTGATAACTGTGGGGTTAGACTGTTTGTTTTTTATAGGCTCCAACGGCGCCAACGAACATTTTCAGTTTAGCACCCGGGGGGTTATCTTAAAATATTATTGTATTGTGTGTATTGCCAATTGTTTGCAAGTGGATCATTCATTATTCATTCTTTTTATATACACATTCTATCTGTAGGTAAGAAAACCCTGGTCTCTTTGGTTTTTCCTTAGCGAGTTTAGTCATACCAGGTTTATTATGTACTGAGTGGACCTTTTCACCATACTTTACTCGATGGATTTTATCTGAGCTGTGGAGTGATAGGGTTACATCAACATTATAAATATGTGGAAAACTCCCACTAGTCCATGCCTCCACCATCCAATGCTTTTAGATTATGGGAAGTAGTGAACAAGTGCACACTTCAGGAGAAAGGAGATATTATGGGACCACATTCAGATGCCTCTGTTAATCAACCACATTGGTCTACCACAAGGCTTCCTTGGTTCAAACTGTCAGATTATTGTTATAATGTTGTTTGTAGTATCAGAGATAATGATGTTATTGATTATCAATGTTATGATATTGATTATGATGTAGAGTATTGTTATGATGTGTTGGTAGTATATAGATAATGATGTTATTGATTACAAAAATGCGGAGGGGTGTATTCAGTTTTGTGAGATACTGTATGTTAGAGCAGGAGTAGGGGGGTAGAAGTTAGAGGTCTGTTACCTGAGTCAAGATCAACAGGAGGGAGGGAGAGGGAGGGAGAGGGAGAGGGAGGGAGGGAGGGGGAGAGAGAGAGAGAGAGGGAGATAGAGAGAGAGAGAGGAGAGAGAGAGAAGAGAGAGAGAGAGAGAGAGGGAGAGGTTAAAATTAACATCAACAGACTAACATGCAGTCAACTTTTTGAATATCTTTTTATCACTGACTTCTAACCAGTGATGTCATCACAACCAGTAACCTTTTCCACTCTTCCACTTTTGGTCCGGCTCAGCTTGACCTCTTACCTCTGAAATGGAAGGATTTCAAAAACAGACTAAGCAAAGGTATTAAATTAGATATAAAAATCATCTGCAAAGAGAGTTACACATTTCCATGGAAAAAGGGAATGTACACTAAATGACCAAAAAAAGTATGTGGACACCTGCTTGTCAAAAACCTCATTCCAAAGTCATGACCATTAGTATGAAGTTGTCCCCCTTTGCTGCTATGACAGCCTCCACTCTTCTGGGAAGGGTTTCCACTAGATGTTGGAACATTGCTGCAGGGGACCTGCTTCCATTCAGCCACAGAGCATTAGTGAGGTAATGGTAAATATACATTGCTGCGTGGATTTTCCTTTGGACTGCCAGATGGTGAAGCGTGATTCATTCACTCCAGAGAACGCGTTTCAATGCTCCAGAGTCCAAAATGGCGGCGGGGGCTTTACACCTCTCCAGCCAATGCTTGGCATTGTCATCATGGTGATCTTTGGCTTTTGTTCGGTTGCTCAACCATGGAAACCCATTTCATGAAGATTCCCGACTAACAGTTCTTGTGCTGACGTTGCTTCCAGAGGCAGTTTGGAAACTCGTAGTGAGTGTTGCAACCGAGGACAGACGGTTTTTACACGCTACCCTCTTCAGCACTCGGGCGGGTCCCGTTCTGTGAGCTTGTGTGGCCTACCACTTCACGCTGAGCCGTTGTTGCCTCCTAGACGTTTCCCTTCACAATAACAGAAACTTACAGTTGACCGAGGCAGCTCCAGCAGGGCAGACATTTTACTAAATTACTTGTGGAAAGGTGGCATCCTGTGACGGTGCCACGTTGAAAGTCAATGAGGTCTTCAGTATGGGCCATTCTACTGCCAATGTTTGTCTATGGAGATTGCATGGCTTGTGTGCTCGATTATTACACCTGTCAGGAAGGGGTGTGGCTGAAATAGAATCTCCACTAATTTGAAGGGGTGTCCACATACTTTTGTATCTATAGTGTGTGTACACACGTGTGTGTTGCATCAACCATCGATAAGCCTATCTTCCCCATCACATCATGAAAGGTCATGTTGATGTTCATTTAACAACCTCAGCCTCCCTCTCTCTCTCTCTTTCTCCTCTCTCTCTCTCTCTCTCTCTTCTTCTCTTCCCTCTCTCTCTTCAGATCTCCAGGCTCAAAGCATCAGTCCACCAGGTAGGTAGAGTATAAATCTACAGTGATTATAGCAGTTCAATATTAGTCAACTTTATTATCCCACATGGAGAAATTCATGGGTCGATACACACCATTCTAAAATCCAATAACAAGTACTGTTTTATGGAACTGCTAATACTTGTCAACCACAAAGCATTACTGCTGTTAGAATAACAGAAGCCCTGTCATAATCTGTCCTCACCACTGTGTTTTCCTCTCTGCTGTTTACAGCTGAAGAATCAGTCAGACTGGTGAATGGGACCACTTCCTGCTCTGGGACAGTGGAAGTATTTTATAAAGGAGAGTGGTTTGGTCTACGTCCTTGGTTTGGGAGTAAGATGAAAGAGGCTAAGGTTGTGTGTAGAGAGCTGGGCTGTGGGAATGCTGTAGCTGAATCTAGAGGACCTCTGGTTGAAGATGGAAGAAGACTAATCACATTATGGAGTATGTGCAGAGGAAATGAGTCTACAATTAGAGAGTGTAACACCGGTGGAGCAGGACCTGGTATCTCTTATGGTTGGATATATCCATCATGTGATCTGTTCAGGTAAGACACTGGTAATATTTAGATATTTAATTGGTACATTATACAAGATTTACATGTGTCATGTTTTATGTGTTTTTCATTTCATTTAAAGAGAGGGAGAGATGTTAGATGTATTTAAACATTATATTTGTGTTTGTCATATTGGTTTATGGGAGATGTGCATGGGCAGATCATTGTAGTTCAGATGTTACTGAAGTGAAGCTGCCCTGATGGATGTCCAGCTGTTTATTTCTATAAAGTTGTGAAGTGAACTTATTCCTGTCTCCTGCCTGCATTATTCCCAACCTGTCCTGAGTGACTAAGAAACCCATTTCTACCTCTTTACAGTATCAAACATAGCAACCTACAATCTTTTATCCAACATATGTGTGTTTAGTCCCTTGACAGTGTCATCAACAAAACGGATTGAATGTCAATCCAACTCTTTTTCTCTCAGAGTCTGTGCAGCTTGTGGATGGAGCTGGTGTCTGCTCTGGGAGACTGGAGGTGAAGTCCAATCAGTCCAGTCAGTCCTGGGCCTCAGTGTGTGTGAAGCTGACTTGGGGACCAGCAGGATGCAGAGGTAGTTTTTTCTTCTGTGGGGGGAGCTGGTGTGGGGCTCCTGCAGCTCTACAGGGGGGGCTCTATGGAGAAGGTGAGGGCAGACCTGGGATAAAGAGTTCAGTGTAAAGGCAATGAGTCTCTTCTCCTGGACTGTGACAACTCAGGACAGAAAAAAACAAACACCTGCCTACCTGGTAATGCTGTTGGGACTCAACTGTTCAGGTAAGAAACAGTTTGTCACTAACTCAATCAACATTGTTTCTCACATGGAGTGAAGAATATGAGAGGCAATATAGGTGTGTTTTAGTGAGAAAATAGTAAGATTACTGTCTCTCTCTCTTCTTTTCTCAGAGCCTGATGATGTGAGGCTGGTGGGAGGAGGCAGTCGCTGTGCTGGTGGAGTGGAGCAGTACGACGAGGGAGAGTGGAGGACTGTGGGAGCTGGAGGCTGGGCCAAGGCTATAGCTGCAGTAGTGTGTAGAAAGCTGGGTTGTGGCTCCACTGTTTCAGTACTACCTGGAAACACCACTAGAGGGTTTAGAGTTGACTGTTCTGGGTCTGAGTCTTCACTGAGGGAGTGTGGGACATCGTATTCAACTTATGATCTCCTTCTTGGATTCACAGTGATCTGCTCAGGTAATAACAAGCTACACTTTATGGCCAAAAATGCAGTGGTCTAAGGCCAATCTGTGCCACTAGAGATCCTGGTTCGAATCCAGGCTCTGTCGTAGCCGGCTCCAACCGGGAGACCCATGGGGCGACGCACAATTGGCCCAGTGTCGTCCAGGGTAGGGGAGGGAATGGCCGGCAGGGATGAAAAAATAATGTATGCACTCACTAACTGTAAGTCACTCTGGATAAGAGCGTCTGCTAAATGACTAAAATGTAAATGTAGTGGATTCAGCTATTTCAGCCATACCTGTTGCTGACAGGTGTATAGGATCGATCACACAAAGCCATACAATCCACAGACCACCATTGGTAGTAGCTTGTGTGGCCTTACTGAAGAGCTCAGTGACTTTCAACGTGGCGTCTAGGAGCAACATTGGCTCAGCCACGAAGTGGTAGGCCATATAAGTGATCTGCTCAGGAAATATCAATATATGATCATTATATTCCACTGATTCCCTTTATTCATTCAACTTCCTCTGCCCCTCTAATGATGACTGTTTGCTTGTAAAGTCTGCAAAATAAATCACTCAGTCAAGTAGGAATCAAATACAACTTAAAAAATCCCAGAATGCTTTTGTATTTGAGTTTATCTCAGTGAACGTCTCTACCACTGCCACTGTCACATGTCATGTTATTGTCATATCTAAATGAGGAAAGAAAGTAGTTGAGGAGCTACGTTTTCTTTTTCTCTCCTCTTGTTCCAGATGTACTCATTCAGGCCTGATATCAACATATGTTGTCTCAGTGACTGTAGGCCCACTCACTCACGTGCCCTGTGAGGGAGGGTGGCTAGCACTGTAACATGATGATGTTATTGTCATATCTATAGGAAAACTAGTTGAAGATGTTTTTCTTGTTTCTCTTTATTGTTACAGATCTCCTGGTCCAGCCTGATATCTTCCTGACTGACTCAATGGGAGGGATCTCCAGGGGCCACCAGGGGGCCTGAAGTTTTTAGGGGCTACAACTTCACCATCACCTGCTCCACTCAGGCCACAGTACCCAGGAGGCTCACTTCCCTGTCTCACGTCACCGGCTCCAACAGAACCCAAGACCCAGCCAGCTGTCAATCACTCTGCCTGCCTTCCCTCTTCCCTGCTGCAGATGGCTCCCACCAAGGGGAACTACAGCTGTGTTTTATGACAATTGTGTTTTCTCTCATAACTTCTCCTCTGAGAGTGAGCTCCTCACCCTCACCGTCACAGGTAACTAAAACATGAACCAGCAAATTATAAACTTTGTCATTGACAGATTTCCAACAGATCTATGTGATGATGATCAGTCCCCTCATCAAAGGTGTTTTCTGTTTGCAGCCTCTACTCTGCCAGCCTTCATCATCAGACACGTTGGTTTGTTGTAGTGCTGCTGCCCTACTGACAGCCATCACCACCATCTACCATGTACTACAAGGTAAAGACATTTACTCAGACGTTACAAGTCATTTTAAATGTTTGTGTCTATGAGCAGGGTTCAGATTCTCTACATTGGTCTATATATGTGTTTAAGTTGTGTGATTAAACCAGAATGAGAATGAGAGGCGCGCCCCGCAGAGAAATGAGACAGAGGACACACACACAGAGAGAACGAGAGACCGGGGATTTTAATAATAGCTGAAAAAGTTCAGAATTAGTTTATCTTTCTAGAACCTTGAAGACATTCGAAAAAGAGTGACAGCAACCACCATGATTCCTTTTAGTTTGTTTTTTTGCAACCATGGTAACATGAGGTTATGGTAAACATGGGGTTTTGGTAACATGGTTGTTTTGGGTAACATGGGGTTTTGGTAACATGGTGTTTTGGTCAACATGGGGTTTTAATTACTTTTAGAGAGTAGCTCAATTACGTTCTGTTTTGTGTTCAGAATGTATTGCTGCTTTTAGCGCTTTGTCTTCATGTCTTTATCTTATTTAGTGTTTCTCTTAGATTCTTTATCTTGAAGGGTTTCCATTATTAGTACATGACTGACTGACTCACTCACCTCTTGGTGCTGTGTCTCCCTAGACCACCAGGAGGCAGAAGAGAGTGAACAGGGTGAGCAGCATGGATCTTATTTGTTGATGCCAATGCCATGGAGATGGTCTCTGGTCTGAGCTCCAGAGCTGAAGCTGGACCGGGGAGAGGAGAGAGCAGCCCAGGGGACATGAGTAGGAGTAGAATGATGCTGACCCTACATTGCTGATCTTAGGTCAGTTTGTGTTTTAAATCTATGGTCAGCAGTGGACTGGTGTTTTAAAATGTGGTGACAAACCTTAAGTGGTTCTAATTTTAATAAACATGTTCAGAATTAGTTTATCTTTCTAGAACACTTGGAAGAAATCTAAAAGGAGTGACTGCCAACAACCATTATTCCTTTTAGTTAGTTTTTTGATACCATGGTAAACATGGGGTTTGGGTAACATGGGGTTTGGGTAACATGGGGGTTGGGGTAACTTTGGGGTTGGGTAACTTGGGTTTGGGTACTTTGGGTTTTGGGTAAAACATGGAGATTGGGTAACATAGTGTGTTTGGTTACGTGGGGTTATGGTAACATGGGGATTGGGGTAAAACATGGGGTTTGGGGTAAACATGGGGTGTTTTGGGTAACATGGGTTTGGGGTAACATGGGGGTTTTGGGTAACATGGGGTTTTGGGTAACATGGGGTTTTGGTTACATGGGGTTTTGGTAACATGGGGTTATGGTAACATGGGGATTGGGTAACAAGGGGAATGGGGTAACATGGGGTTTTTGGGTAACATGGGGTTTGGGTAACATGGGGTTTTGGTACACATAAGGGTTTTGGTAAACATGGTGTTTTGGTAACATGGGGCTTGGGGTAACATGGGGTTACGGGTAACAAGGGTTTTTGGGTAGCATGGGGTTTGGGTAACATGGGGTATGGGGTAACATGGGGTTACGGGTAACATGGGGTTTTGGGAAACATTGGGTTTTGGGTAACATGGGTTACGGGTAACATGGGGTTTTGGTAACATGTGGTTTTGGGTAACTTGGGGTTTTGGTAACATGGGGTTTTGGGTAACATGGGATTTTGGTAACATGGGGGTTTGGGTAACATGGGGTTTTTGGTAAAACATGGGTTTTTGGTAACATGGGGTTTTTGGTAACATGGGGTAGTTTTGTTACGTGGGGTTTGGGTAACATTGGGGTTTTGGTTACATGGCAGGGGTTTTGGTAACATGGGGTTATGGAAACATGGGGATTGTGGGTAACAAGGGGAATGGGGTAAAATGGGGTTTTGGGTAACATGGGGTTTTGGGTAAAACATTGGGGTTTTTGAGTAACATGGGGTTTTGGTAACATGGGTGTTTTGGTAACATGGGGTTTTGGTAACTTGGGGTTTGGGTAACATGGGTTTTGGGTAACATGGGGTTTGGGTAACATGGGGTTTTGGTTACGTGGGGTTATGGTAACATGGGGTTTGGGGTAACATGGGGTTTGGGTAACATGGGGTTTTTGGTAACATGGGGTTTGGGTAACATGGTGTTTTGGTAACATGGGGTTTTGGTAACTTTGGGTTTTGGGTAACATGGGTTTTGGGTAACATGGGTTTTTGGGTAAACATGGGGAATGGGGTAACATGGGGTTACGGGTAACATGTGGGTTTTGGGTAACATGGGTTTTGGGTAACATGGGGTTTTGGTTACGTGGGGTTATGGTAACATGGGGATTGGGGTAACATGGGGTTTGGGTAACATGGGGTTTTTGGTAACATGGGGTTTTGGTAACATGGGGGTTTTGGTAACATGTGGTTTTGGGTAACTTGGGGTTGGGTAACATGGGGTTTTTGGGTAACATGGGGTTTTGGTAACATATGGGTTTTTGGTAACATGGGGTTTTTCGTAACATGGGGGTTTTTGGTAACATGGGGTTTTTTTTGGTAACATGGGGTTTGGGTAACATGGGGTTTTGGGTAAACATGGGGTTTTTGGTAACATGGGGTTTTTAATGTATTTTAGAGAGAGTAGCTCAATTACGTTCTGTTTGTGTTCCAGAATAATGACTGCTGCTTTAGCTTTTGTCTTCATGTCTTTATCTTATTTAGTGTTTCTCTAGATTCTTTAATCTCTGAAGTGTTTCCATTATTAGTCCATGTATTATTATAATCATCTGTTCATACTTAAATCAAGGGATCAACTTTTTCTCAGTAAGTCATATTTTGGTTTGTTGTTGGGGATTGTTGTGTTGTTTACTCTCATTATGTTATTGATTATAAATGTTATGATATTGATTAGGATGTAGATTATTGTTATGATGTTAGTAGTATATAGATAATGATGTTATTGATTATAAATGTTAGGATATTGATTAGGATGTAGATTTATGTTTATGATGTTGTTAGTAGTATATAGAGATAATGATGTTATTCTCTTATGATCTGTGGGTTACAGAGAAAGTTATAGTACTTAGTGCAGGTCTGATATACAATAGATGGTGTGTGTACAAATCAATCAATCAATCAATAAGTAACGTAAATGAATATTGTATTATATCAATGACATTAAAGTTATTGTTGGACAAGTGTTAATTCTACACTGAGTATACAAAACATTAAGAACCTGCTCTTTCCCAGACATAGACTGACCAGTTGAATCTGGGTGAAAGCTATGAAGCGTTATTGATGTCACTTGTTAAATCCACTTTAATCAGTGTAGCTGAAGGGGAGGAGGACAGGTTTAAAAAAAATGATTTTTAAGGCTTGAGATAATTGACACATGGATTGTGTATGTGTTCCATTCAGAGGGTGAAGCGGCAAGCAACAGATTTAGTGTCTTTGAACAGGATATGGAAGTTGGGGGCCAGGAGAAAAACCATTTTGAGTGTGTCAAGAACTTGCAAACGCTGCTGGGTATTTTACGCTCAACAGATTGCCGTGTGTATCAGAATGTCCTCCACCCAAAGGACATCCAGCCAACTTGACATAACTGTGGGAAGCATTGGAGTCAACATGGGTCCGCTTCCCTGTTGAATGGTTTTTGACACTTTTGTAGAGTCTATGTCCTGACAAATTGAGGCTGTTCTGAGGGCAAAAAGGTTGGGGTGCAACGCAATATTAGGGAAGATGTTTCTAAGTTTTTGTACACTCAGTGGATAGTTGATGTGAGTTCAGATAATGTTTTGTTGTTATGTTATTTACCCTTTCCAGATAAAGACCTGTTGCTCTCTAAACTGCCATGTAATCACTGAATGCTTTTAATAAACTCACAGGCTGTCAGTCTTGTGTGATTTCCCCTCCAGTTTTTTATTTCACAGTGTCAAGGGGTTATTGATCATAGTGATTCCATCAGTGACACCAGACATCAGCTCAGCCCAGAGGTTCAGCACCTTGACCCTTAGTGACCTCTCCCCCAGACAGACAGACAGACAGACAGAGCAGCAGAAGAATGTCAGAGGCAGTATATCACAATAACAGCTTTCTAATGTATCTGGAGGTGGTCTGAATATCGCTCACACAGGACAACGACTCCCATTGTTAGGGGCATAGACATGAGCATCTTGTCACTATATACAGATCTCTGGACGGGTGGATACACTTTTACACCTGCTACGTTAGGTTAGATACACACAGACCACATGACAAAGGAATGTACACACAACAACAACTACGAGAGGGACAGAGACAGTTGGTGAAAGTAGACCTCATCTACTCTGAAGAACTAGTAAAATGATTTGTTCAGACGGTTGTGCAGTATACTTAGACAGGCTAGCTAAACAGGATGACTAAAGACAGTACAGTATGGGGAACACATACACAACTGAAATATTGGATTATTTCATAGTGATTTCCTATTTTTCTATTGATCACTACCCAGTGTGGACCTGACAGGGACAATGGAATATTTTCAATGTTTTGGCAATTGAATGTTCAAATAAAGTATTGTGACTGAGTGTGTATATAGTGTGAATATATAGTATTGTGAGTGAGTGTGTATAGTAGTGTGAATATATAGTATTATGACTGAGTTTGTATATAGTGTGAATATATAGTATTATGACTGAGTGTGTATATAGTGTGATATATATAGTATTGTGACTGGAGTGTGTATATAGTGTGAATATATAGTATTATGAATGAGTGTATATATAGTATGAGTATTGTGACTGAGTGTGTATATAGTGTGAATATATAGTATTTTGACTGAGTGTGTGGATATAGTGTGAATATGTAGTACTGTGACTGAGTGTGTATATAGTGTGAATATGTAGTACTGTGACTGAGTGGTATATAGTGTGAATATATAGTACTGTGACTGAGTGTGTATATAGTGTGAATATATAGTAGTGTGAGTGAGTGTGTATATAGTGTGAATATATAGTAGTGTGAGTGAGTGTGTATATAGTGTGAATATATAGTAGTGTGAGTGAGTGTGTATATAGTGTGAATATATAGTACTGTGAGTGAGTGTGTATATAGTGTGAAATATATAGTACTGTGAGTGAGTGTGTATATAGTGTGAATATATAGTAGTGTGAGTGAGTGTGTATATAGTGTGAATATATAGTAGTGTGAGTGAGTGTGTATATAGTGTGAATATATAGTACTGTGAGTGAGTGTGTATATAGTGTGAATACATAGTAGTGTGAGTGAGTGTGTATATAGTGTGAATATATAGTAGTGTGAGTGAGTGTGTATATAGTGTGAATATATAGTAGTGTGAGTGAGTGTGTATATAGTGTGAATATATAGTACTGTGAGTGAGTGTGTATATAGTGTGAATATATAGTATTGTGACTGAGTGCGTGTGTATATAGTGTGAATATATAGTAGTGTGAGTGAGTGTGTATATAGTGTGAATATATAGTAGTGTGAGTGAGTGTGTATATAGTGTGAATATATAGTACTGTGAGTGAGTGTGTATATAGTGTGAATATATAGTAGTGTGAGTGAGTGTGTATATAGTGTGAATATATAGTACTGTGACTGAGTGTGTATGGTCAGTTGCAGATAGTTCAAGTAGTCATTAATTCACTATTTATCAGTCTTATGGCTAATTAGGCAGGGTTTAGAGTTAGGTTTACCTGAGTCCATAGAGGAAACTTCACTATGTTAAGAACTATTAACCATGTTGGTAGTCCAAGCACCTGTCTCCTGCTGCTGCCCCCTAGGGGTGGGATGTTGCTACAGGAAATAGACTGTCTTAATGTGGTCTGAGCTCCAGGGTTTTCCCTAGGCACATATCAGGATCAGCTTCCCCAAAAACCCCAAGGTCATGGCAAGGACAAAATCCAGCTTCTGTCAAATTAACATCAAAAAAGTTGATAATCTTTTGCATTTTAGCTAATCCTAACACTTTTCCTAACCTTAACCTAATCATCCTAACCTGCTACGTTAATTCTCTTAACCTGCTGTACAAATTCTCCTAACCTGCTATGAAAAGTCAAATCTGGCGTTAATCTGACAAAAGCTGGATCCCTTCTAGCCATGACCCAACAGCAACACCGTCAGAACAATAGCAGTCTTCATTCTGAAATGAGTCTGGTCTTCTTCAGAAGTAGTGTAGTAGTCTACAGGGTTCAGGACTCACCTTTTTAAACCACTTCTTATCTCTCATATCATGAGGTTTCACATGTGTTTGGTTACATAGTGCCCAATGCTCTTCTTAGTGATAAAACAGCACACATTAAGAGTGTTTACTTATCAGACCCCACATATATAATAAATATACTAGAATATAATATACTATATTCATATGCTTTTAGTACTCACACATGAATCATATCATGTATGCAGGTCATGTGTTGTTTTGAAGACAGCAGTAAAAACATACTGACAGGACAGTTCTCTTATGGTAATCTGGTGTCAGACAGACGCATGACTGCAGTCTAGAACGATGCATTGTCCCCAATTATGTCTCCTTTCTCCTAAAGTGTGCACTTGTTCACTTCCCTCTAAACTGAAATGACTGGTATACTAAATATGGTGGAAACTCCCACTTGATAAACAGAAGGTATAGTCCCACGGGTGGAACAGTGGGAGACGAACAGTACTGTCACACCCTGGCTCTGGGACTTGCTATGTTGAGCCAGGGTGTGTATATTCTATTCACCAAGACAGGGGGTGCGCATCGTCAGCCCGGTCCGGCCCGTTCCTGCTCCACGCACCAGGCCAGGGGTGCGCGTCGTCAGTCCGGCACGACCAATTGCCTGGGTCACCGGTGCCTGGTCAGGTACCGGTCAGCTGCTCCACACCGGGAGCCTGAGCAATCCGCTTCTACGATGTCCAGTCCAGCTCCAGCCAGCGGGGCCAGACGGACCAGGGGCGCCACGGGGGGATGGTTGAAGGGTGGTGGTCAAGCCCGGAGCCGGAACCCGCCTCCGAGGAGGAATGCCCACCCAGCCCTCCCCTGTTTGGTTTATGTTTAGGCGCGGTCGCAGTCCGCGCCTTTGGGGGGGGGGGGTACTGTCACACCCTGGCTCTGGGGACTCTATATGTTGAGCCAGGGTGTGTAGATTCTATGTGTTTGTGTTCTGTGTTGTAGATTCTAGTTGTTCTATTTCTATGTTGGCCAGAGTGGTTTTCAATCAGAGGCAACGAGTGTCAGCTGTTGCTGGTTGTCTCTGATTGGGAACCACATTTAGACAGGCTGTTTTCCCACAGTAGTTGTGGGATCTTGTTCCAGTTGGTTTGTGTTAGTACCGTTGGACTTCACGTATCGTTTGTTGTTTTGTTTATCGTGTGTGCACTTAATAAAATAAGATGTACGAATATCACGCTGCGCCTTGGTCCTCCTTCTTCGACGCTCGTGACACACACCTGCTCATTCAAGGGTTTTCTTTATTTTTACTATTTCTACATTTTAGAATAATAGTGAAGACATCAAAACTATGAAATAACACATATGGAATCATGTAGTAACCAAAAAAGTGTTACACAAATCAAAATATATTTTATATTTGAGATTCTTCAAAGTAGCCCACCCTTTGCCATGATGACAGCTTTGCACACTCTTGGCATTCTCTCAACCAGCTTCACCTGGAATGCTTTTCCAACAGTCTTGAAGGAGTTTCCCACATATGCTGAGCACTTGTTGGCTGCTTTTCCTTCACTCTGCGTCCAACTCATCCCAAACCATCTCAATTGGGTTGAGGTCGGGGGGATTTTGGAGGCCAGGTCATCTAATGCAGCACTCCATCACTCTCCTTCTGGTCAAATAGCCCTTACACAGCCTGGAGGTGTGTTGGGTCTTTGTCCTGTTGAAAAACAAATGATAGTCCGACTAAGCACAAACCAGATGGGATGGCGTATCGCTGCAGAATGCTGTGGTAGCCATGCTGGTTAAGTGTGGCCTTGAATTTCTAAATAAATCACTGACAGTGTCACCAGCAAAGCACCCCCACACCATCACACCACCTCCTCCATGCTTCACAGTGGAAACACACATGCGGAGATCATCCGTCACCAAACTCTGCGTCTCACAAAGACACGGAGGTTGGAACGAAAAATCTCAAATTTGGACTCATCAGACCAAAGGACAGATTTCCACCGGTCTAATGTCCATTGCTCGTGTTTCTTGGCCCAAGCAAGTCTCTTCTTATTATTTGTGTCCTTTAGTAGTGGTTTCTTTTGCAGCAATTCGACCATGAAGGCCTGATTCACGCAGTCTCCTCTGAATAGTTGATGTTGAGATGTGTGTCTGTTACTTGAAGTTTGTGAAGCATTTTATTTGGGCTGTAATTTCTGAGGCTGGTAACTCTAATGAACTGATCCTCTGCAGCAGAAAATAACTCTGGGTCTTCCTTTCCTGTGGCGGTTCTCATGAGAGCCAGTTTCATCATTGCTCTTGATGGTTTTTGCGACTGCACTTTAAGAAACTTTTCAAAGGCACACCTGTTAATTGAAATGCATTCCAGGTGACTACCTCATGAAGCTGGTTGAGAGAATGCCAAGAAGTGTGCAAAGCTTACATCAAGGCAAAGGGGTGGCTACTTTGAAGAATCTCACATATAAAATATATTTTGATTTTTTTAAACACTTTTTTGGTTACTACGTGATTCCAAATGTGTTATTTCATAGTTTTGATGTCTTCACTACTATTCTACAATGTAGAAAATAGTAAAAATAAAGAAAAACTTTTGACTGGTACTGTATATACAGTGGGGGAAAAAAGTATTTAGTCAGCCACCAATTGTGCAAGTTCTCCCACTTAAAAAGATGAGAGAGGCATGTAATTTTCATCATAGGTACACGTCAACTATGACAGACAAATTGAGAAAAAATATCCAGAAAAATCACATTGTAGGATTTTTTATGAATTTATTTGCAAATTATGGTGGAAAATAAGTATTTGGTCACCTACAAACAAGCAAGATTTCTGGCTCTCACAGACCAGTAACTTATTCTTTAAGAGGCTCCTCTGTCCTCCACTCGTTACCTGTATTAATGGCACCTGTTGTGAACTTGTTATCAGTATAAAAGACACCTGTCCACAAACCTCAAACAGTCACACTCCAAACTCCACTATGGCCAAGACCAAAGAGCTGTCAAAGGACACCAGAAACAAAATTGTAGACCTGCACCAGGCTGGGAAGACTGAATCTGCAATAGGTAAGCAGCTTGGTTTGAAGAAATCAAACTGTGGGAGCAATTATTAGGAAATGGAAGACATACAAGACCACTGATAATCTCCCTCGATCTGGGGCTCCACGCAAGATCTCACCCCGTGGGGTCAAAATGATCACAAGAACGGTGAGCAAAAATCCCAGAACCCACACGGGGGGACCTAGTGAATGACCTGCAGAGAGCTGGGAACCAAAGTAACAAAGCCTACCATCAGTAACCTGCAAATCCTGCAGTGCCAGACGTGTCCCCCTGCTTAAGCCAGTACATGTCCAGGAGTCCTGAAGTTTGCTAGAGTGCATTTGGATGATCCAGAAGAGGATTGGGAGAATGTCATATGGTCAGATGAAACCAAAATAGAACTTTTTGGTAAAAACTCAACTCGTCGTGTTTGGAGGACAAAGAATGCTGAGTTTGCATCCAAAGAACACCATACCTACTGTGAAGCATGGGGGTGGAAACATCATGCTTTGGGGGCTGTTTTTCTGCAAAAGGGACCAGGACGACTGATCCGTGTAAAGGAAAGAATGAATGTGTCGTGAGATTTTGAGTGAAAACCTCCTTCCATCAGCAAGGGCATTGAAGATGAAACGTGGCTGGGTCTTTCAGCATGACAATGATCCCAAACACCCCGCCCGGGCAACAAAGGAGTGGCTTCAGGAGAAGCATTTCAAGGTCCTGGAGTGGCCTAGCCAGTCTCCAGATCTCAAACCCATAGAAAATCTCTGGAGGGAGTTGAAAGTCCGTGTGTTGCCCAGCGACAGCCCAAAACATCACTGCTCTAGAGGAGATCTGCATGGAGGAATGGGCCAAAATACCAGAAACAGTGTGTGAAAAACCTTGTGAAGACTTACAGAAAACGTTTTTTTGACCTGTGTCATTGCCAACAAAGGGTATATAACAAAGTATTGAGAAACTTTTGTTATTAACCAAATACTTATTTTCCACCATAATTTGCAAATAAAATTCATTAAAAATCCTACAATGTGATTTTCTGGATATATTTTTTTCTCATTTTGTCTGTCATAGTTGACGTGTACCTATAATGAAAATTACAGGCCTCTCTCATCTTTTTAAGTGGGAGAACTTGCACAATTGGTGGCTGACTAAATACTTTTTTCCCCCACTGTAAACAAAAAAAGTTGTTTTGTCTTATGAGAGACCGCAAGTGTTTATATTGGAGAATCCCCACATTATTGAACAAAAACAAAGTGATGTGGGTTCAATTGAGTTCAACTCAAGAACTGCCAGTAATTTAGTCTTGGCCCTGATTCAACCAGTTCCCATCACCATGACTGTCTGGTTGCATCCCAAATGGTACCCTATTCCTTATATAAGTCACTATTTCTAGAAGTAGTCACTATGTCACTAGGGGATAGTGCCATTTTGGACAGAGACTCAGTTTACTTACCTTGACCCTGTTCCTGCCACCCACTCACTCCTCCCTCTCAGTTCAGCAAATAGAGACATCCGTAGGCGTTCACTATCAGTTCATTGGTAAACACCACCATGAGCAGTGGCGATTTTAGCATGTAAATCTTGGTGGTCCAAAAAAAAACAACGAATGGATGCATGCCAGCAAAGCCACACCACAACACTAAACAATACATTAATTGCACTATAATGGTGACAACCGGTGCCCACAAACTGTTAGGGCCTACATAAAGCTGTCCCAACACCTTACCACTGCTACACCTGGCTATCAGCGGAGCCTTGTCTGGCATCGAAACAGTTCATTCAGCCAGTTCGTTTGTCAGTTTGCTCCACGGTAGATTCATTTATTCCAAGCAGGAAGACACCCTGTCATATAAGATAGAGCCACTGGTTGTTCCCATCATTCAGAGTCCACTTTTCTCATTTTCGCAGCACTCATTTTTCACGTCAAAAGTCGTCAAGCAATGGTGGCTATGATGACTGAGCGCATTCTGAATCTGACTGTAGGCCCACGGGCCAGATACATTTGTAATGTATAAAATATTATTATATTTGAGTTATGATTTTTGGCCTAAAATGACTAATTCCAAGATATACAAACAATCTCCAATAGATGGCGCTGTAGCCCGGCAGCACGCTCTGTATTTGGGCCTACAGTCAGATTCAGAATGCGCTCAGTCATCATGCGCTCAGTCATCATAGCGGGCTCAGACTCAGTCATGCGCTCAGTCATCATAGCCACTTCATTGCTTGACGACTTTTGACGTGAAAAAGGAGTGCTGCGAAAATGAGAAAAGTGGACTCTGAATGATGGGAACAACCAGGGGCTCTGACTTATATGACAGGGTGTCTGCCTGCTTGGAATAAATGAATCTACCGTGGAGCAAACTGATAAACGTCACAACAGAAGGATCACCAAATCCAACCGGTAAAAACATTGGCCTACTAAAAAGATTACAAGACAAAGTAAAATAAGAAAGCCCTAACTCTGAGGAATTGATATTTCTTCACTGTATCATTCATCAGGAAGCCCTGTGTAAAAGTGTGTTAAAGCTGGAAAATGTTGTCAAAGTGGTTGTGAAACTTGTCAACTTTGTAAGGGCAAGGGGGCTTACCCATCGTCAGTTCATTCAGCTGCTCAATGACACAGAGGCAGAGCACCAGGACTTGATGTACCACTCAAATGTGCGCTGGCTAAGCCTGGGGAAAGTATTTCGCCGTGTGTGGGAACTGAGAGGGGAGATGGGTATGTTCCTTGATACAGTTGGTAAAGCTGACGACTTCTCTGAGTTGAAAGACAGACTGGCTGGGTGACTGCTTTCGGTGTGGACATATTGGGGCATCTGAACAATCTAAATGTGAAACTGCAGGGAAATTGTGTTTTTGTGCATGAACTGTATTCCAACGTGAAAGCATTCAAGGCCAAACTTATGTTGTTCTCCAGACAAAATGAGCAGCTGGTCTCTCGGTCATTTTCTGAAACTGGTCGCTCTGAACGCGCCCACATCGCAGTGCCGCACTGAGACATATAGTAGCACTTTGATCGACCTGCATGCTGAGTTTTCCCGCCACTTCTCAGACTTGACCAAGGTTGAGACTGAGCTGGAGCTTGTATCATGCCCCCTGTCTTTCGACAGTGAGAAAGCACCACAATTGGAGCTCAATGACATAATATAATAAATAATAATATGCCATTTAGCAGACGCTTTTATCCAAAGCGACTTACAGTCATGTGTGCATAAATGTTTACGTATGGGTGGTCCCGGGGATCGAACCCACTACCCTGGCATTACAAGCGCCATGCTCTACCAATTGAGCTACAGACATCCAATGTCCACCACAGTCGCCCCACACTCTTTCATCAGATATTACTCTCCTTATTCTCTGTCTTCCTCCTCCTCCTCCTCCTCCTCCTCCTCCTCCTCCTGTGACAGTGCTTTGAAGGAGCAGTACAAAAACAGCAACAACAGACCAGTTCTATGGCTCACTGAATGAAACAACAGTTTCCAAACATTAAAAAGCACGACCAAAGGATGCTTGTTTAATTCGGGTCTCACATATGTGTGTGAACAAACGTTCTCAGTCATGAATTACAACAAATCCCGTCACAGGTCAAATTTAACAATTGACCACTTGTCAGCTGTTCTGAGAATCTCTACATCAAAGATGACACCAGACGTTGATGCTCTTGCCCAGAGAGGTGACCAGACCCATTGTTCACTTTAAGACTCGAATAACCGTGACTGGGGAAGTCAAGGATTATGCTTTTTCATGGTGATGGTTTTTGCAGTGAGAATTATCCCGCAATGCACTTGGATACAGGTAATAACTACTCAGTCAGATTTGGGCTGAGGTGATTGGAAAACTGTAAATATGGCTCACAATGGAGATTAGAATTATTCTTTAATATGCTTTCAAAAACAGACTGTTCCAAATAAAATGGATGCTCTTCCCATATGTTTCACTCAAATTTACATTTTGCATGTCTCCAGTCATATAATATATATATATATATATATATATATATATATATATATATATATATTTTTTTTTTAAGTTTGCACATTGTGACTAAGTTTGATTGTACTTTACAAGGGTAGAGATGCAGGATCTGTGTGTGTGTGTTTGACTGTGTCTGTGATGTTATAAATTATATCAATTTTGTGAGAAATGTCTGAAAAAAATTTGTCACAAAAAAAAACAAGGGTAGAGATGGTACAAGGGTAGAATTGTTCTGCAAGCATATGAACACCTACAGTACACTAGTAGCTGCGTGTCAATGTGAAAATGAATAAAGGCTTCACATGTTTTGTCACTATAGTATGTGGCCCTTCACTTGGTTTCAAAAACTCAACGTGGGCCCTTGAGCCAAAAGGTTTGCCCACCCCTGGCATATGACGCGGATAAGAGGCAAATCTGTCATTACGATTAAGACATTAATGAGCAAGCCAGGACAGACATAGTCAATATAACTATTTTGTTCAGCACTTTTGAAATGTACAGCGACATAATTCAGAACATGGGCCGTTCTTACAGTGTTCTCCCTGTACACCAAGTCAGAACCGTGGATAAATAAAGGGGGGCATATAAGCAGACATTGAAAGCTTTTACAATATAGATGATTACATTTCTCTAAAACAGGCTTAGGCTACATGGGCACCACCGAGTCAGAACAGTAGGTGAAATTAAGAGGTGAAAATAGACCAAATTCTTAGGTGAGGCACATGGGCTACTAACAGCTTACTACACAACATATACTTAGTATTACTTTCTTAGCTACAGTATACATATCTCCCTGGCATATTACATAATTTATGCAGCAGCATATAATACATTTTTGGACTCACCTTGTTGTGATTTGCTCACTTGAACAGGAAGGTGGCACGACGATCCTTCGTTGGCAAATTTCGTCATCAAAGAAAGAGAAAAGAGGCGCCGGACATACAATTCCGAGTTGGATGACCGTTCAAAACGTATTTTCCCAGTTGGAGCTCGTTTATACCCGACGTACCAGTTGCAAAGCTTGCAGTTAGCCGCTGTCACCGATTCCTTCCAAACCACTCATTGTTGAATTTGCGATTTCCAACTTGTTGTGTAATGGTTTATGTCCAATGGCCGATGAGCAACCGATACGTTTTATCTATAATTTCTCTTCATTATTTCTCTTCATATGACAAGGATTAGCCTGTAGATTGTCGACTTGATTCATGATGATGACTGCTAGCTAAGATTTTGAAAGTATGATGTTGACATGATCAGTCCAATCAAAGCTACTGTACACATATAACGTGATTTGACATAATTTTATCTGTGTCCAATGACCTTGAGCCTTCTTGGAAGGGCACTTTACATTTAAGTCATTTAGCAGACGCTCTTATCCAAAGCGACTTACAGTTAGCGCATACATTTTCATACTGGCCCCCCGTGGGAAACGACGGTCCTCTGTAGCTCAGCTGGTAGAGCACGGCGCTTGTAATGCTAAGGTAGTGGGTTCGATTCCCGGGACCACCCATGCACAAACCCCCCCCCAAAAAACAAAACAAATGAATGCACACATTAATGTAAGTCGCTTTGGAAAAAGTGTCTGCTAAATGGCTTATTATTATATATACCAACTGAGCTACAGGGGGACTTCTAATGTAAACTCTATTGCAGGACCCCAAGGGCTAGAATGTTCGATGTCTACCCTTACTAAAGGACTTAGACTTGGCGGTGACGTAGTGTCCTCATGAGTGACAGAACACTGAGCCAATCACGGCGAACGCTCCTATTTCTGCTGGCTTGCCCCACCACCACAGAAACACCTGCATTTGGAGCTGCCTTACTCAAGAAACAAAAAAAGAGACCATGTTTGTATGCGGCTTTATTAACTCAATTATATATATTTTTTTATTTTTTTTATTTGCTAAAAATGTGGTGGTCAAAACAGGCTCTGCCCCACGTGCCCTGAATGACGGGTCGCCACTGATTATTTTGTGTTTATCGTTGTACACAGAGGAATATTTCTGCAGAATTCTGCATGCAGAGTCTCAATTTGGTGTTTGTTCCATTTTGTGAATTTCTGGTTGGTGAGCAGACCCCAGACCTCACAACCATAAAGGGCAATGGGTTCTATAACTGATTCAAGTATTTTTTTGCCAGATCCTAATTGGGATGTCAAATTTCATGTTCCTTTTTTGATGGCATAGAAGGCCCTTCTTGCCTTGTCTCTCAGATCGTTCACAGCTCTTTGTGGAAGTTACCTGTGGCGCTGATGTTTAGGCCGAGGCATGGTTTTGATTTTTGGTGCTCTAGGGCAACGGTGTCTAGATGGAATTTGTATTTGTGGTCCTGGCAACTGGACCTTTTGGAACACAATTATTTTTGTCTTACTGAGATTTACTGTCAGGGCCAGGGTCTGACAGAATCTGTGCAGAAGATCTAGGTGCTGCTGTAGGCCCTCCTTGTTTGGGGACAGAAGCACCAGATCATCAGCAAACAGTAGACATGTGACTTCAGATTCTAGTAGGGTGAGGCCGGGTACTGCAGACTGTTCTCTCTGTCTGTCTCTCTCTCTCTCTCTCTCACACACACACAGATGAGGGTCTAATAATAAAACATGCTAATTCAAACAGCACATCTACAAACTAACAGAAAAGAGAAGACATCAATTTAGTTATTTAGCCTCCACATAGACTATGCTCTATTGTTGTACTTGTATGTGTGTGTGTATTGGGCACTGATGGGCAGGTGTGCCGATAGGATCTTAAATGCATAGCCATCTACTCCATGTATGGTTAGGGTCCAGCAGTCACCCACCAACCCTGGAGAGATACAGGGTTTGCAGGATTTTGTTCCAGACCACCACTGAAACGCCTGAAGTAAAATAGGCTAATCATAAAGGATTTGATGATATATTGATTGATTGATATTTGTTGAAGTGGTACTGGGCTGGGGAACAGTTTGCATACCTGGTCTGTGTCCCAATAATCACTCCTTTCTCCCAAAGTGTGCACTTGTTCACTTCCCTCCATGGTCAGGATTGACAGGAATTGATTAGTATGGAAACTCATTCTATAACCTATGCCTACACCAATCCAATGCTTTTACACTTTATGGGGAGTAGTGAACGAGTGCACATTTCAGGAGGCAGGAATACTTACTTTGGGACGTAGCCCAGGCCCTGGCCCAGGCCCGAGGCTCTCCAAATTGACCACTTGGCAAAAGGTAGCCTATAAATTCCATGGTGCTCTATTCTGGAATATTAACTGGCGTTTGTCGCCCCCCTTGTGGAAAGGACCTGTTTATTGATCTCCTTGATGTCTATATATATATATATATCTGTGCAGTTTGTACCTCGCAGCACACCGTACAAACGTTCAAGTGTAAATGTCCTATATTACCGTTCTCCTAGCAGCAGGATGATATGCTGACAGCAGATTATTTTCTTCAAAATAAGAGTCCCCCTGCATAGACGAGCTCAACTTTGAGAATATCGATTATTTTAGCACTGTAGTGCAGTACAACTGTTTTTCACAGCATTGCAACCACTTTTGAAAAAAATACATGGATCATTTGACGCATTTTAATATTGTGTTATTTACACCAGCATTTATTTTGAAAGTTTACAAACGAATTACTTGTAAATTGAAAGCTATTGTGTAGGCCAGTCGTGAAAAACATCACAAAACTCACGCTAACGGTAGCTGGGCTTGCCTTGCAAAGTTGCAATCAAAGTCGCACTTGAAAATTATCCCCTTTCACACTAATATATATTCCTACAAACAGTAGCGCAACAACACTAAATCAATGACGATACAATTTTTGCTTGTCTTTTTTTGTGCATTTGCGAACATGTGCATTCAAAACACCGGCGCATACATAAACACATAAATTACCTCTCCTCATCATGCATGGCTCACGTTGATGACATCACAGCATTAACACAATTTAGAAAATAAATACAATAAAATAGTTCACTCTTGAAAGTAGTGTAATACATCTCAAAATAACCTTAAAATAATAAAATAAATATGAGGGATTTTCGGTGAAATACATAAAGTATATTTTACAACTGTTACATTAGCAAAAACATTTTCCAAATGGCCCCCCAGGCGAAGGATTACTGTGTGAAAAATTATATGAGAAACAGTGACATGCACTCTGAATGACCTAAAATTATAAATCATAATTGGTCTTTCACAGTCAGGCCAACCGAAGCTGTACTGTTCAGTAGGACAATAGTAGGCCTATTATTGAAACAGATAAACTGAGTCAGAAATTCACAGGTTTCAGATTGTCATTTTTTTTATTGAAACCGCTTGCATTGCCGTGCGTGGTATCGAAAGGTGTTTTCCCGCAAATTGCATTTTGGAACATTCACGAGTAGGCCTACTGCCACGTGTACATGGCTTCGCCTAAAATGTGAACAAATAATAGTTGATCAACATTTTAAGCTAAACATTCCGATTTGTTCCATCAGTCTATTAATTGATATGGCGTATACCCCCCCCAACACTACTTTGATATGTATCAGTGGCGATTAAGAAGTGAATATACGCAATGCCCACTGAAAAACAAGTGGGTATCTGGCGTACACCTGAGTATACCTTCCACCACACCACCGGTGTAGGCTACTTTTAAAGAAATATACTTTTAATAAAATACAAATATATGTTATTGGAATTACTCAATAGTCTGCAAAATGTAAATGGGTATCTTATGCTGGGGCAACAGGTTTAATAAAGAGTACTTGTGATTCCTTACTCCATCCACTTCATTCACTGCAATGCAATACACAGCGGTATATGGCATACTTTTTGGCATGTAGATGAACTGACTGGAGGAAACAGCACCTACAGGTAGCAGAGGAACAGTGTTAGGATGAACTGACTGGAGGAAAACAGCACCTACAGGTAGCAGAGGACAGTGTTAGGATGAACTGACTGGAGGAGGAAACAGCACCTACAGGTAGCAGAGGAAACAGTGTTAGGATGAACTGACTGGAGGAAACAGCACCTACAGGTAGCAGAGTAACAGTGTTAGAAAGAACCAGAATCTTGTTTGGATATTATTAACTTTTCTACAGTCTCATATTGTGGGTACCCTCTCAGGGAAGACCACATGAAACCTACGTGGACAACATCTGCCGAGACACTGGTCTCAGAACAGAGCGCTATGGCAACAACAGAGAGCTATGGCAACAACACAGAGCTATGGCAACAACAGAGAGCTATGGCAACAACACAGAGCTATGGCAACAACACAGAGCTATGGCAACAACACAGAGCTATGGCAACAACACAGAGCTATGGCAAAACAGGAGAGCTATGGCAACAACACAGAGCTATGGCAACAACAGAGCGCTATGGCAACAACACAGAGCTAATGGCAACAACAGAGAGCTATGGCAACAACACAGAGCTATGGCAACAACAGAGAGCTATGGCAACAACACAGAGCTATGGCAACAACACAGAGCTATGGCAACAACACAGAGCTATGGCAACAACAGAGAGCTATGGCAACAACAGAGCGCTATGGCAACAACACAGAACTATGGCAACAACACAGAGCTATGGCAACAACACAGAGCTATGGCAACAACATAGAGCTATGGCAACAACACAGAGCTATGACAAACAACAGAGAGCTATGGCAAACAACAAAGAGCTATGGCAACAACACAGAGCTATGGCAACAACATAGAGCTATGGCAACAACACAGAGCTATGGCAACAACACAGAGCTATGGCAACAACACAGAGCTATGGCAACAACAGAGAGCTATGGCAACAACATGGAGCTATGGCAACAACACATAGCTATGGCAACAACAGAGAGCTATGGCAACAACAGAGAGCTATGGCAACAGCACAGAGCTATGGCAACAACAGAGCGCTATGGCACAACACAGAACTATGGCAACAACACAGAGCTATGGCAACAACAAGAGCTATGGCACAACACAGAGCTATGGCAACAACACCGAGCTATGGCAGAACATCACAGAGCTATGGCAACAACACAGAGCTATGGCAACAACAGAGCGCTATGGCAACAACACAGAGCTATGGCAACAACAGAGAGCTATGGCAACAACACAGAGCTATGGTAATAACACAGAGCTATGGCAACAACACAGAGCTATGGCAACAACACAGAGCTATGGCAACAACACAGAGCTATGGCAACAACAGAGAGCTATGACAACAACATAGAGCTATGGCAACAACACAGAGCTATGGCAACAACAGAGAGCTATGGCAACAACACAGAGCTATGGCAACAACAGAGCGCTATGGCAACAACACAGAGCTATGGCAACAACAGAGAGCTATGGCAACAACACAGAGCTATGGCAACAACAGAGAGCTATGGCAACAACACAGAGCTATGGCAAACAACACAGAGCTATGGCAACAACACAGAGCTATGGCAACAACAGAGAGCTATGGCAACAACAGAGCGCTATGGCAACAACACAGAACTATGGCAACAACACAGAGCTATGGCAACAACACAGAGCTATGGCAACAACATAGAGCTATGGCAACAACACAGAGCTATGACAACAACAGAGAGCTATGGCAACAACAAAGAGCTATGGCAACAACACAGAGCTATGGCAACAACATAGAGCTATGGCAACAACACAGAGCTATGGCAACAACACAGAGCTATGGCAACAACACAGAGCTATGGCAACAACAGAGAGCTATGGCAACAACATGGAGCTATGGCAACAACACATAGCTATGGCAACAACAGAGAGCTATGGCAACAACAGAGAGCTATGGCAACAGCACAGAGCTATGGCAACAACAGAGCGCTATGGCAACAACACAGAACTATGGCAACAACACAGAGCTATGGCAACAACAGAGAGCTATGGCAACAACACAGAGCTATGGCAACAACACAGAGCTATGGCAACATCACAGAGCTATGGCAACAACACAGAGCTATGGCAACACAGAGCGCTATGGCAAACAACACAGAGCTATGGCAACAACAGAGAGCTATGGCAACAACACAGAGCTATGGTAATAACACAGAGCTATGCAAACAACACAGAGCTATGGCAACAAACACAGAGCTATGGCAACAACACAGAGCTATGGCAACAACACAGAGCTATGACAACAACATAGAGCTATGGCAACAACACAGAGCTATGGCAACAACAGAGAGCTATGACATGCCATTCTCCTTCATAGGCAAAGATAGCATGCAAAGAAACAGCACGTACACACTACACTCTTAGTAAAAAAGGTGCTATCTAGAACCTCAAAGGGTTCTTCGCTGTAGGAGAACCCTTCGAATAACCCTTTTTGGTTCCAAGTAGAATCCACAGAGGGTTCTAATTGGAACCCCAAAGGGTTTCTAACTGGAACCAAAAAAGGGGTTCTCGTTTGGGGACAGCCGAAGAACCCTTTTGGAACTCTTTTTTCTAGAAGAGTGTAGGTTAATAAATGTAGACAAACTAAAAAACCACAATCAATCGATGAGCTATCATGCAGCATGAGGCCCAGTTTAAAAACAAATGTGCCAGGCTACTTACATAAGAGTGTGGTGAGAGCAACACACAGCCTGTCCATTTTTTAAACATGTAAGTCATTTAGCAGATGCTCTTATCCAGAGCGACTTACAGTTTATTGAGTGCACATACATTATATATATATTTTTTTTCATACTGGCCCCATGTGGGAATCGAACCCACAACCCTGGCTCTCCCGAGTGGCGCAGTGGTCTAAGGCACTGTATTGCAGTGGTAGCTGTGCCACTAGAGATCCTGGTTCGAATCCAGGCTCTATTGTAGCCGGCCGCGACCGGGAGACCCATGGGGCGGCGCACAATTGGCCCAGCGTCGTCCGGGGTAGGGGAGGGAATGGCTGGCAGGGATGAAGCTCAGTTGGTAGAGCATGGTGTTTGCAACGCCAGGGTCGTGGGTTCGATTCCCATGGGGGGCCAGTATGAAAAATAAAAAATACTCACTAACTGTAAGTTGCTCTGGATAAGAGCGTCTGCTAACCGACATAAATGTTGCAAACGCCATGCAAATGAGCTACATCCCTGCCTGCCAGCCATTCCCTCCCCTACCCTGGGCCAATTGGGCGCCAACCCCATGGGTCTCCCCGGTCGTGGCCGGCTACGACAGAGCCTGGATTCGAACCAGGGCTCTCTAGTGGCACAGCTAGCACTGCGATGCAGAGCCTTAGACCACTGCGCCTCTCGGGAGGACCCCATCTTGTGGTCTGATGTTGACCGTCAGAGAGTTGCTGGGTCTTTGAGTAACATGGTCTTTGCTGCGATTTCCGTGTTCATGACTAGATGTACTTTACCATGAAAGGACATACGTACTGCAGCGATTTGGTTCGATCAAGTGGAACGTTTTCAGCTTGTGGTCCTTTTCTCTGAAACCCATGTTGTGTGACATGAAGAGGAGGGTCTAGCATCGAGGTAAACAGGTTTCACACCACATGACGTCAACTGGAAAATATTCAGCTTCTTTGAGGTGGTCAATGTAAATAGCAACACCTGGTCAAGTCAACCTGTTGCAACATCATTAAAACACAACATGAAGAACCAAACACTCATTCTGGGTGTCACTTTTGACCCTTTAAGAAAAATACTCTTGAGACAGAGGCCTATCTTGAGACAGAGACCTATATTGAGACAGATACCTAAGGTTGGCCTCTATAACTGTAGCCTGCCAGTATTAATGTTTGATTTACCCACGAACGTGGTGAAAAACGTGACGGAAACAGGACCACCTTGCCATGATTCTAAAGCTACAGGGGATGCAAATGAAAGTGATATTTGAGACCTCTCTCTAACCAATTAATATTACAAACAATATGTTTTCAGTTTGTGAGTGTGTGATATGGGGGTATAGTCAAGTTCATTTCGACATTTATACAGAACAACTTGTGTGTAAACAATAGCAGCTCTGTTGACACTGTCATGTTGATCTGACTGAGTCTTGTGTGTGCATATGATTGCATATGAATGCCTAGTCCTTTTTGTGTGTTAAGCGGGCCCTGAGGTCTGATGGGTTAATGGGCCTATGCTTCAGGTCTGAGGGGAGGTCTGATGGTTAATGGGGCCTATGCTTCAGGTCTGAGGGAGGTCTGATGGGTTAATGGGGCCTATGCTTCAGGTCTGAGGGGAGGTCTGATGGTTAAGGGGGCCTATGCTTCAGGTCTGAGGGGTAGTTTTCAGGTCTGTAGAAACCATAATGTTTCCATCTACTTGACACGTGATGTGTGAGCTGCTTGGGCAGCCACTGTGGCCTTGCACGTGTGTGTGTCTGTCTGTCTGTGTGTGTGTGTGTGTGTGTGTGTGTGTGTGTGTGTGTGTGTATGTATGAGCATGCGTGCCAGCCACTGTGGCCCTGCACATATGTGAGTGTGTGTGTGTGTGTGTGTGTGTGTGTGTGTGTGTGTGTGTGTGTGTGTGTGTGTGTGGTGTGTGTGTGTGTGTGTGTGTGCGTGTGTGTGCGTGTGTGTGTGTGTGTGTGTGCAAAATACTATGTGACTCTATTATTATCTAATAATATGTAATATTTCTCCAGGTATGCATGGTATAAAGTGTAGTATTAACAGGCTGTATGAGGGACCAGATAACAGATAGATACTTTATGATGTTACTTTGACTGAAACAACAAAGTCATTCAGCTGTATCAACACCTCTAAGACTCAAGTCATGAGGTGTGACTTTCCTCATGTGGTGTGGGTCCATCTCAGTCTGGCTGTGTTCTATATCTGGAGTCTAACATTACCCATCAGACCTTGAGATGGACTAGTTCAAGTCAAGAGGTTGTGAACTGTTAACATGAGAGTGCAGGGCAGTAGTTGTGCTTGTATCCTTTATGGTTGTGTGTACCTGTCATACTAACTGATATCTGCATCAGAGACCCAGCTACTCTGACCCTGTTACTGACAGACCCAGCTACTCTGACCCTGTTACTGAAAGACCCAGCTACTCTGACCCTGTTACTGAAAGACCCAGCTACTCTGACCCTGTTTTTACTGAAAAGGACCCAGCTACTCTGACCCTGTTACTGACAGACCCAGCTACTCTGACCCTGTTACTGACAGACCCAGCTACTCTGACCCTGTTACTGAAAGACCCAGCTACTCTGACCCTGTTACTGAAAGACCCAGCTACTCTGACCCTGTTACTGAAAGACCCAGCTACTCTGACCCTGTTACTGACAGACCCAGCAACCACACACATAGAACTATACAGGATATACAATCATATGGACACACTCCCATATACCCACACACATATATATATATATATATATATATATATATATATACCCCCGTATATATTATATATATATATATATATATTATATATATATATACATAATGTAAACTAATGTAAACATATATATATATACATACATTGTAATTTCTTACTGAAGTTCCTGGCTGCCTTCAAGTCATGGTGTTGGAGAAGTGTCATTGTGGTGAAGACACACTCAGTACACAGGAAACCCACACTGACATCCTGTTGCAGTTGCCCTGGTGATGTCTGTCTCTCTGTTTGTCTGTTTGTCTGTCTACCATTTGGCCTGGAGGAAGAGAGTACAATCCAAGTTTATAAGTAGTTGTTCACCCATGGATGCTGCTATTCTCCTGATGATGTCACACATGTTCTCACTGAGTGCATCATCAAATCTCTGTCTATGTCCTATTTGTTTTCCCACTAATCCTGAAGAAAAAGTTAGATCGTTAGATACAGAACTACATCCACAAAGATAAAGAACTACAAATGGCATAGCTCTTAAACTATAATTGACTTGAATGTACCATCACATCCTCTCCAGAGCATCATGGTTATTGTAGTTTCTGATTGTAATTTCTTGCTGCATTCAATTCAGGGTGTCCAACATTGGTGAGGCCTAGATGTTTGGTGGATAAATAATAGTTTTTGGGATGCCTCAATTAGCTCATACAGATGGTGAGGATTTAAATGTTATGATTACTGGATGTTCATCATTTGATAAATCAAACATTAATACTGGCAGGTTGCAGTTATATAGGCCAACCTTAGGTCTCTGTCTCAAGATAGGTCTCTGTCTCAATATAGGTCTGTCTCAGGATAGGTCTCTGTCTCAGGATAGGTCTCTGTCTCAGGATAGGTCTCTGTCTCAGGATAGGTCTCTGTCTCAGGATAGGTCTCTGTCTCAGGATAGGTCTCTGTCTCAAGATAGGTCTCTGTCTCAGGATAGGTCTCTGTCTCAGGATAGGTCTCTGTCTCAAGATAGGCCTCTGTCTCAAGATAGGTCTCTGTCTCAGGATAGGTCTCTGTCTCAGGATAGGTCTCTGTCTCAAGATAGGTCTCTGTCTCAAGATAGGTCTCTGTCTCAAGATAGGTCTCTGTCTCAAGATAGGTCTCTGTCTCAGGATAGGTCTCTGTCTCAGGATAGGTCTCTGTCTCAAGATAGGTCTCTGTCTCAAGATAGGTCTCTGTCTCAAGATAGGTCTCTGTCTCAAGATAGGTCTCTGTCTCAAGATAGGTCCCTGTCTCAAGATAGGTCTCTGTCTCAGGATAGGTCTCTGTCTCAAGATAGGTCTCTGTCTTAGGATAGGCCTTCTGTCTCAACAGTCTTTTCTTAGGGGGTCAAAATAATACACACCAGAATGTTGGTGTGAAACCTGTTTGTACTAGTGCTGCTAGTTTGGTGTTGCTGTCTACAGTGACCAACTTAAAGCTGAATATTTTCCAGTGACGTCACGTTGGTGTGAAACCTGTTTACCTCGATGCTAGACCCTCCTCTTCATGTCACAACATGGGTTTCAGAGAAAAGGACCACAAGCTGAAAACCTTCCACTTGATCGAACCAATCGCTGCTCGTATGTCCTTTCATGGTAAAGTACATCTAGTCATGAACACGGAAATACGCAGCAATACGTTACTCAATGACCCAGCTACTCTCTGACAGTCACCATCAGACCATCAGACCACGAGATGGACAGGCTGGGTGTTGCTCTGATTGCATTCTTATGTGAGTAACTTGTTTTACTGGGCCTTATAGCTGGATGATAGCTGATATCTTGATGTGGTTTTATGGTAGACTAGATCTGTTATCTTATTATGTTATCTTATTATTGAGATATTGGGATGTTTGCTATATTTTTACATGCAGAGAACTTGATGATGAACCAAAGGGCAATGATGTAGTTCTTCCTAACACTGTTCTCTGCTACCTGTAGGTGCTGTTTCCTCCAGTCAGTTCATCCAAACACTGTTCCTCTGCTACCTGTAGGTGCTGTTTTTCCTCCAGTAGTTCTTTCCTAACACTGTTCCTCTGCTACCTGTAGGTGCTGTTTCCTCCAGTCAGTTCATCCAAACACTGTTCCTCTGCTACCTGTAGGTGCGGTTTCCTCCAGTCAGTTCATCCTAACACTGTTCCTCTGCTACCTGTAGGTGCTGTTTCCTCCAGTCAGTTCATCCTAACACTGTTCCTCTGCTAACTGTAGGTGCTGGTTTCCTCCAGTCAGTTCATCCTAACACTGTTCCTCTGCTACCTGTAGGTGCTGTTTTCCTCCAGTCAGTTCATCCTAACACTGTTCCTCTACTCCCTGTAGGTGCTGTTTCCTCCAGTCAGTTCATCCTAACACTGTTCCTCTTCTACCTGTAGGTGCTGTTTCCTCCAGTCAGTTCATCCTAACACTGTTCCTCTGCTACCTGTAGGTGCTGTTTCCTCCAGTAAGTTCATCCTAACACTGTTCCTCTGCTACCTGTAGGTGCTGTTTCCTCCAGTCAGTTCATCCTAACACTGTTCCTCTGCTACCTGTAGGTGCTGTTTTCCTCCAGTCAGTTCATCCTAACACTGTGTTCCTCTGCTACCTGTAGGTGCTGTTTCCTCCAGTCAGTTCATCCTAACACTGTTCCTCTGCTACCTGTAGGTGCTGTTTCCTCCAGTCAGTTCATCCTAACACTGTTCCTCTGCTACCTGTAGGTGCTGGTTTCCTCCAGTCAGTTCATCCTAACACTGTTCCTCTGCTACCTGTAGGTGCTGTTTCCTCCAGTCAGTTCATCCTAACACTGTTCCTCTGCCTGCAAACATGTTAGTGGTGTTACAATGTTGCACAGCAGCAGCAGATCATTCGTTTGAGTGTCATTGTATCATTACACAGTGTCACTGTCAGTTATACTGTATTTCTACATGTGGTATTCAAATACGTTAGAAGACGGCAGCATTGAAACAATGTCCAATGCATAGTCAACTAGCAACCTACCCAGCCCTACTGTGTTTCAGTGCTAACTGTTTAAATATCCCACTTATTAGTTTTTCTGCTGTTAGAGGCCATCAGTGGGGAAAATAGTATTTGTATCCAGCTTTTTCTGTCAAACCATGTGTGTGTGTCTATAGGTAGGTACATATACAATTAGGATTTTACTTTAAGGTGGAGTGTACAGTAACTGCCCATCTTGTTGTGAAGTGCATCTAAATATGTTGTTAATTGATCTCCTCCCCCTCTCCATTCTAGCACCATACGTTCTGTTGTTAATTGATCTGAGATTGATCTGAGAAAAAAACATCCAGTTGGGATCATTATGAAAAAGTTAATGTCACCACCATGGACTTTTAAGTTATGTAGCCGACCAATTGCTCATTTCTAGCCTACTGTGATACTTGTGAGTTTATCTGATGTCATTGACGATTTCTAACAGATACACCTTGATGTTGTTTTGTCCTGTTCTTACTTTACTTTAATAAACTCAAGTCTTGAATGTAGTTTTGAAGTAATTTACTTCCATATAGGGTCGTCGTTTACAGACACAGCTGTAAGCTGAACTGACTCCAACCCTGACCCCTACCTGACCCCTACCTGACCCCTACCGAACTACAACCCTGACTCCAACCCTGACCACAACCCTGACCCCTGTCTAATTTGTAATTTTCCATCACACCTGTTGAGTTGACTTGGGTAACAGACCTCTAGCTTCTACACCACATCCCCCCTTCTCCTGCTCTAACATGAGACCTCATCAGTACTCATTTTGGGTGCTGGTACTGTTTATATTTAGGTGCTGGAACATTAACCAATATTCTATAAGAGGTGAACTCAAGCAGTAGAAAGTTAGAGGTGATATTATAGGACACACTATGTGAAACATTGCTGCTCTGTCAGCAGTGTCCTGTAGGGTTTTTCTAATGGCAGTGTTTCCTGTATGTGGGTTTAACCACTGATCTATTTAAAAGTTTGTCACATCAGACAAGTAATGAACTAATGAGATAGAAGTCATATAGCCTAGCAGTATTGTCCACTCTCATGACAGTAGACTTGTAATAGCTCAGTGGAGCCCCAGGTTAGAGACAGATATGATACCTGCAGTGATATTGATGATCCTGTTCTGGAGCACAGGTAGATGCTGTTATACTGATATACACTTATGACAGTTACTGAGAATATGATTTGATATTGTAAGATATATGATCATTTTACAGGGCTAGTAAAAGAAAATACAACTGGAAAACAGACAGTAAAAATCTGTCTCAAAGCAGAACAATGATGTGATCACCTGTAAATGTACTTTACTGTAGCATAACTTGTCCATCTGGGGACAGGCACTAATGTCAGTTAAGTTGTGATGGTGTCATGCATCTGACTGTTGTATATTCAGTGTGTCAATGATTGATTGTATATGTCCTGTATGTTAACAAATGAGAGTATATATTATATATTATATAGGGTTCTTATGTTAGTGTAGGAGAATGGGTGGTGTAGATGCTAGAGGTCTGTGACCTGAGTCAAGCTCAACAGGCCTGATGCTATATGTCAGGAAGAGAGAGGGAGGACAGAAAGGAGGGGTGGGAGAGGGCAGAGGAGAGAGTGGTGGAGAGAGGATGGAGGGGGCAGAGGAGGGGAGGGAGATAGAGAGGGAGAGAGAAGGGAGAGGAGAGAGAGGGAGATTTCAAAGAGATAGGGCTGAAAGATTAGCATGCAGTCAGCTGAATATATTTTCATCACTGAATTCTCACCAGTGCATGTCATCATAACCAGTCTAACCTTTTCTACTCTTCCACTCAGCTTGACCCTGACCTCTGAAACAACAGACAAAAAAATGTAATAAATTAGATATAAACTCATCTGGAAAGAGTGTTACACATTTCCATCTATAGTGTATGTACACATGGGTGTTGTTATACCAACAATTATAGCCTATCTTCCCCAGCACATCATGAAAGGTCATGTTGATGTTCATTTAACCCAGTGCTTCTCAATTATTTTCTGTTGCGCCCCCCCTAGGAAGAAGTAAACATTTCGCGGCCCCCCAACTCTCCGCCGCAACTGGAAATAGTATCATTTGTCTATAAAATTGTTCTAAGTACACCCTCTGCATAACATTGTATCCTTATTAACATTAAAGAAAATAAAAATAAAATAAAGAAATATAGATCAACTTACAACAAAGAATAACTTATTAACATTGTTTTTTAGTCTGTAACAGAAAATACTTAAAGTGCATCAATTTGCCTGAAAATTTGCCTTATTTAAACTGTAAAAATTTTTTGACCATTTGATACTGAAAAATAAACAAAAATATAATCAATAAATAATAATAAAATTCAAATTGATCAGCAACATGAACTCAGGAGCCCAATATATGAAACACTGACCTATAAAACAAAAATGAATAAAAACCATTTGTGCTGATTTTTTTTTTAGCAAAATGAGGAAGTCAGGATTAATGGCAAAAGGCACGTTTGTCTTTGAGTTTATCTACCAGCTGTTCTTTAAGATCGTTAGCAATGTCATTTATACGTCTGGCGACAGTGTCATTGGACAGAGGGATAGTTTTTATTTTTGCAGCACTTGCGTCATCCAGCATGACAGAGACCATGTCTAATGCTGCAGGAAGTATCAGCTCCTCTGCTATGGAGTGTTTTTTTTTTTGCACTGAGCAATTTGGTACGCCACCTTATATGATGCTAACAGTGCTCGCTGGTTTCCTGAAGTAGCATTCACAAAGCGGGACGATTGTTGGCAATATTCGGCGCATGTTTTCGCTGAAAAAAAACTCAAGCGGCTTATCAGCGTGATTGGGGTGTAATGTATTTAAGTGACGCCTTAATTTATTTGGCTTCATGCTGTCCGCTGCCAACATTTTTAGACACAGTAAACATACCGGTCTTTCCTCTTCTCCCACCGTAGTCACAGTGAAGCCAAAGCGCTACATACGCTTCGTCATATTTCCTCGTCTTAGCTTTCGGGAGACTTACGTTTGTCTCATTATCTCCGTCTCTCTCCGCCTTTCTTTTCCTCCCTGTTAGATATGTTTTCCATGGCGTCTCTTAAGGGTTTGTTATCTGCACTTCATATCTCCTACTCTGTGCTTTTGTTCGGTGCAAAAAAAAACCTACTCCCTGCGGCAAAAAAAAAAAAAAGCATGTTCCCCAGGGTCACACGCGCCCCCTCCCCGGCATCGCTCCGAGCCCCCCCAGGGGGGCGCGGCCCACTATATTTGAGAAGGACTGATTTAACCTCAGCCTCTCTCTCTCTCCTCTCTCTCTCTCTCTCTCTCTCTCTCTCTCTCTCTCTCTTCTCTCTCTCTCTCTCTCCTCCTCTCTCTCTCTCTGCTCGTCTTCTCTCTCTCTCTCTCTCTCTCTCTCTCTCTCTCTTCTCTCTCTATTCCTCTCTCTCCTCAGATATCCAGGCTCAAAGCATCAGTACACCAGGTAGTAGAGTATAAATCTACAATGATTTATAGCAGTTCAATATTAGTCAACTTTATTATCCCACATGGAGAAATTCATGTGTCCATACACACCATTCTAAAACCCAATAACAAGTACTGTTTTATGGCACTACTAATACTTGTCAACCACAAAGCATTACTGCTGTTAGAATAACAGAAAGCCCTGTCATAATCTGTCCTCACCACTGTGTTTTTCCTCTCTGCTGTTTTACAGCTGAACAATCAGTCAGACTGGTGAATGGGACCACTTCCT
>CM072220.1:1644708-1667208 GCA_036851935.1 Coregonus suidteri
GACAAAATCTGTGCAGAAGTCTAGGTGTGTGAGGCCCCCCTTTGGTTTGGGACAGAAGCCCCAACATTAGAACAGTTCCCTCCCCAGTGAAAACGCAGACTCGGTCTCAACCTTTTAAGTCTTTATGAAGATTTATTTTTCAGAGGTCATATGATTGAGTGTAGCTGGCCCCAGGAGTGTGAAGGTGAAGGGAAAAAGGCTGGAGCAACGAAACCCCTTGCTGTCTCCCCACCGGTTCCCCTCTCCACGGGGTTTCTGCCTTAACCCTTTTGGGGGGTGACACGGGCCCTGCTGGTCTCTTTCACCCGCCCCGGGAGGGGTGCGTCCTGAGGGGTTTGGTTAGAGTTCTTCCGTCGGGGTTCCCCCCCCCCCCCCCCTTGGGTTTTGTGCGGGGTTGGGACCTCTGTGGGCTATACTCGGCCGGTCTCAGTTTGTAAGTGGGGGTGGGGAATCCTTAGTGGTGCGGGGGGGGGCTTTGGCGGAGTGGGGGGGTTATTTTTCCTTTTTTGGCCCTGTCGGGGGTTTCTTGGTGGGCCACAGTGTCCCCGGGACCGCCCTGTCTCAGTCCAGTATATGCGCAGTATTTTTTGGTCGGGGGGTGGGGTTTTTGGGTTTACCGGAGTACTTCCCCGTTTTCCAGTGCCTGTGTGAATTTAAGATCTTTCTAATTCTCTTTTCTCTTTTCTCTTGAAAACCCTGAGCCCTGGGACCATACGAGGACAACCCGGGCATGATGACACCCTGCTCCCCCCAGTCCCCCGGCCTTGTCTTTTCCCATTTCACTGTTCTGCCTGCGGCTACGAACCCCAACCTGCCCCCAACCTGCTGTTTTAAAATAAATGATGGCATGAAAACCCAACTGAGAGACTGACCCCTAGGACCATCGTCGGGACTAGGGCCGTGGGACTCCTGCATCCCCAGTCCGCCTGGCCCTTTCTGCTATTCCAGTTTAAATGTTCCCTGCGGTTATGGAAAAACCCCCACCTGTCCCAGAACCCGCGTTTTTAAATTAATATGGTAGAAAAGCCAACTGAGATTTATTCCGATTTTATTTTACCATGCTTTTCACTTATGAACTTTTTTAACATCTTTGGAGGTTTTGTTATAATCCCCCGGGACAGCCAGAAGAGGACTGGCCCCCTCATAGTGGTTCCTCTTTGGGTTTTTTCCCAGGTTTGCCTTTCTAGGGTTTTTTTCCCAGCCCCCGGCTTCTACACCCGATTATGCTGTTTGGGGTTTTTTGGGTGGGTTTCTTACAGCACTTCGGATATAGGATGTAAGAAGGGTATATAAAAAAATTGATTTATTGATTGATTGATCAGCAAACAGTAGACATTTTACTTCCGATTTTGAGGGTTAGGCCGGTGCTGCAGACTGTTCTCTCTGTTGTTTTTCTCTCTCTCTTTCCCCACACCCAATGAGGGGCAAAATAAAAAAGCTATTCAACAGCACATTACAAACTAACAGAAAAGGAAGACCAATTTGTTTTTAGCCCCCAATGGGTCCAAGCGTCACCCACCAACCCTGGAGAGATCAGTTTGCAGGGATTTTGTTCCAGACCACTGAAACGCCTGAAGTAAAAATAGGCTAATCATAAAGGATTTTGATGATATATTGATTGATTGCTATTTGTTGAATGGGTACTGCGATGGGGAAAAGTCTGCATACCTGGTCTGTGTCCCAATAATCACTAAGTTTTCTCCCAAAGTGTGCACTTGTCACTTCCCTCCATTCGATGGACAGGAAATTATTAAGTATGGAAACTCATTCTATATACCTATGCCTACACCATCCAATGCTTTTACACTTTATGGGGAGTAAGTGAACGAGTGCACACTTCAGAAGCAGGAAATACTTTTTGGGACGTAGCCCCGGCCCAAGGCCCAGTCCCCTGAGGCTCTCCAAATTTGACCACTTGGCAAAGGTAGCCTATAAATTCCATTGTTGCTCCTATTCTGGAATTTAACTGGCGTTTGTCGCCCCCTTGTGGAAAGGACCTCTTATTGATCTCCCTCTCTCTATATATAGATCTGTGCAGTTTGTACCTTGCAGCACACTGTACAATATTCAAGCGTAAACGCCTACATTACCGCGCTTCTCCTAGCAGCAGGATAATATGCTGGCAGCACCAGAGCAGATATTTTCTTCTAAATAAGAGTCCCCATGCAAAGACAAGCTCAACTTTAAGAATATCTATTATTTTAGCACTGTAGTGCAGTACAATTTTTTTTTTTCACAGCATTGCAACCACTTTGGAAAAAATTAATTGATAATTTTTATGTTTTTTTAATATTGTAACAGCATTTTTTTTATAACAGCATTTATTTTGAACGTTTACAAACTAAATACTGGTATGTTGAGCGCTGCTAAATTGTGTAGGCCAGTGGTGTGGTGGTGAATGGAGAAGAGGGTATACTCTAATTTAGCTAAACATTTTCCAGATGTCCCGCCCAGCGAAGGAAGGCACCTGTGTGAAAAATTCTATATGAAACAGTGATATCCACTCTGGATGACCTAAAGTGATACATCCTATATTGGTGTTTCACAGTCAGCCAACCCAAGCTGTGTTCAGTAGGATAATAGTAGTCTTAGTATTCACAGGAAATTAACAGGTTTCAGATTTTCACCAAAGTCACACTTTTTCAAACAGAAAACAACACAATTGTATGTTCTACGTCCATAAAAATGATTAACCCATATCAGGAGACCACTTTTGAGGTCTGGGGAAAATCTAAGAAATGTTTATCTCCTGAGAGTAGTTACCGTTTAATTCAAGTGTGCAGGCAGCTAGCACTATTGTTTGATTAGCAGTGTTTCTGTAGCACATGAGATGGAGTTTGCAAAATAAATGGCCACTGGTTTGAGGCAAATAATCATGATATCATTCTGACAGGTAGGCATGGGCTACTTTGTAGCTAGTTAACATTAAATAAGAGAAGGTTTTAAGGAAAGCCTTTCCATCTACCAGAAGACGGTTAGAACTATCATTAGCATATTTTCCCTGTTCCTTAATTGTTTGAAACCTGGACGTTTTATTTCATACTGGATTATGAGGCATGTCTTACCTTGCTTCAAAGTAGCCTATTGCCAAAATCCCACCATTTGAAACGTAGAGGTAATTATTTTTATAAAGACTTCCTCATTATGCGTTCTCCTGTTCTATTGGTTTTTTTCTTCAAACGTTCTTTCATTGTCTATCAGCCAAAGGCATTATCCTAAATAATCATATTAGTAATACAGGATAGTTGTTGCATCTTTAAATCCATCCTCTTTCTAACTGATATTTCCATCTCTGTCCATGAAACCGCTTGCATGTGCCGTGCCCAGTTTAGAAAGGTGTTTTCCCGCAAATTGCATTTTGGAACATTCACGAGTAGGCCTACTGCCACGTGTACATGGCTTCGCCTAAAATGTGAACAAATAATAGTTGATCAACATTTTAAGCTAAACATTCCGATTTGTTCCATCAGTCTATTAATTGATATGGCGATATACCCCCCCAACACTACTTTGATATGTATCAGTGGCGATTAAGAAGTGAATATACGCAATGCCCACTGAAAAACAAGTGGGTATCTGGCGTACACCTGAGTATACCTTCCACCACACCACCGGTTTAGGCTACTTTTAAAGAAATATACTTTTAATAAAATACAAATATATGTTATTGGAATTACTCAATAGTCTGCAAAATTTAAATGGGTATCTTGTGCTGGGCAACAGGTTTAATAAAGAGTACTTGTGATTCCTTACTCCATCCACTTCATTCACTGCAATGCAATACACAGCGGTATATGGCATACTTTATGGCATGTAGATGAACTGACTGGAGGAAACAGCACCTACAGGTAGCAGAGGAACAGTGTTAGGATGAACTGACTGGAGGAAACAGCACCTACAGGTAGCAGAGGAACAGTGTTAGGATGAACTGACTGGAGGAAACAGCACCTACAGGTAGCAGAGGAACAGTGTTAGGATGAACTGACTGGAGGAAACAGCACCTACAGGTAGCAGAGGAACAGTGTTAGGATGAACTGACTGGAGGAAACAGCACCTACAGGTAGCAGAGGAACAGTGTTAGGATGAACTGACTGGAGGAAACAGCACCTACAGGTAGCAGAGGAACAGTGTTAGGATGAACTGACTGGAGGAAACAGCACCTACAGGTAGCAGAGGAACAGTGTTAGGATGAACTGACTGGAGGAAACAGCACCTACAGGTAGCAGAGGAAGGAACAGTGTTAGGATGAACTGACTGGAGAAAACAGCACTACAGGTAGCAGAGTAACAGTGTTAGAAAGAACCAGAATCTTGTTTGGATATTATTAACTTTCTACAGTCTCATATTGTGGGTACCCTCTCAGGAAGACCACATGAAACCTACGTGGACAACATCTGCCGAGACACTGGTCTCAGAACAGAGCGCTATGGCAACAACACAGAGCTATGGCAACAACACAGAGCTATGGCAACAACAGAGAGCTATGGCAACAACACAGAGCTATGGCAACAACACAGAGCTATGGCAACAACACAGAGCTATGGCAACAACAGAGAGATATGGCAACAACACAGAGCTATGGCAACAACAGAGAGCTATGGCAACAACACAGAGCTATGGCAACAACAGAGAGCTATGGCAACAACACAGAGCTATGGCAACAACAGAGAGCTATGGCAACAACACAGAGCTATGGCAACAACACAGAGCTATGGCAACAACACAGAGCTATGGCAACAACAGAGCGCTATGGCAACAACACAGAACTATGGCAACAACACAGAGCTATGGCAACAACACAGAGCTATGGCAACAACATAGAGCTATGGCAACAACACAGAGCTATGACAACAACAGAGAGCTATGGCAACAACACAGAGCTATGGCAACAACACAGAGCTATGGCAACAACATAGAGCTATGGCAACAACACAGAGCTATGGCAACAACAGAGCGCTATGGCAACAACACAGAGCTATGGCAACAACACAGAGCTATGGCAACAACACAGAGCTATGGCAACAACACAGATCTATGGCAACAACAGAGAGCTATGGCAACAACACAGAGCTATGGCAACAACAGAGAGCTATGGCAACAACACAGACCTATGGAAACAACAGAGAGCTATGGCAACAACACAGAGCTATGGCAACAACAGAGCGCTATGGCAACAACACAGAACTATGGCAACAACAGAGAGCTATGGCAACAACAGAGAGCTATGGCAACAACACAGAGCTATGGCAACAACACAGAGCTATGGCAACAACACAGAGCTATGGCAACAAAACAGAGCTATGGTAATAACACAGAGCTATGGCAACAACACAGAGCTATGGCATCAACACAGAGCTATGGCAACAACAGAGAGCTATGACAACAACATAGAGCTATGGCAACAACACAGAGCTATGGCAACAACAGAGAGCTATGGCAACAACAGAGAGCTATGGCAACAACAGAGAGCTATGGCATCAACAGAGAGCTATGGCAACAACACAGAGCTATGGCATCAACACAGAGCTATGGCATCAACACAGAGCTATGGCATCAACACAGAGCTATGGCAACAACACAGAGCTATGGCATCAACACAGAGCTATGGCAACAACACAGAGCTATGGCATCAACACAGAGCTATGGCAATCAACACAGAGCTATGGCATCAACACAGAGCTATGGCATCAACACAGAGCTATGGCATCAACACAGAGCTATGGCAACAACACAGAGCTATGGCATCAACACAGAGCTATGGCATCAACACAGAGCTATGGCATCAACACAGAGCTATGGCAACAACACAGAGCTATGGCATCAACACAGAGCTATGGCATCAACATAGAGCTATGGCAACAACACAGAGCTATGGCATCAACACAGAGCTATGGCATCAACACAGAGCTATGGCATCAACACAGGAGCTATGGCATCAACACAGAGCTATGGCAACAACACAGAGCTATGGCATCAACACAGAGCTATGGCAACAACACAGAGCTATGGCATCAACACAGAGCTATGGCATCAACACAGAGCTATGGCATCAACACAGAGCTATGGCATCAACACAGAGCTATGGCAACAACACAGAGCTATGGCATCAACACAGAGCTATGGCATCAACACAGAGCTATGGCATCAACACAGAGCTATGGCAACAACAGAGAGCTATGACATGCCATTCTCCTTCATAGGCAAAGATAGCATGCAAAGAAACAGGACGTACACACTACACTCTTAGTAAAAAAGGTGCTATCTAGAACCTCAAAGGGTTCTTCGGCTGTAGGAGAACCCTTCGAATAACCCTTTTTGGTTCCAAGTAGAATCCACAGAGGGTTCTAATTGGAACCCAAAAGGGTTCTAACTGGAACCAAAAAGGGTTCTCGTTTGGGGACAGCCGAAGAACCCTTTTGGAACTATTTTTTCTAAGAGTGTAGGTTAATAAATGTAGACAACTATAAAACCACATCAATCGAGGGTTCTAATTGGAACCCAAAAGGGTTCTAACTGGAACCAAAAAGGGTTCTCGTTTGGGGACAGCCGAAGAACCCTTTTGGAACTATTTTTTCTAAGAGTGTAGGTTAATAAATGTAGACAACTATAAAAACCACATCAATCGAGGGTTCTAATTGGAACCCAAAAGGGTTCTAACTGGAACCAAAAGGGTTCTCGTTTGGGGACAGCCGAAGAACCCTTTTGGAACCCTTTTTTCTAAGAGTGTAAGTTAATAAATGTAGACAACTATAAAACCACATCAAACGATGAGCTATCATGCAGCTATGAGGCCCAGTAAAACAAATGTGCAGGCTACTTACATAAGAGTGTGGTGAGAGCAACACACAGCCTGTCCATTTTTTTAACATTTAAGTCATTTAGCAGATGCTCTTATCCAGAGCGACTTGCAGTTAGTGAGTGCATACATTATTTTTTATATTTTTTCATACTGGCCCCCTGTGGGAATCGAACCCACAACCCTGGCTCTCCCGAGAGGCGCAGTGGTCTAAGGCACTGTATTGCAGTGCTAGCTGTGCCACTAGAGATCCTGGTTTGAATCCAGGCTCTGTTGTAGCCGGCCGCGACCGGGAGACCCATGGGGCGGCGCACAATTGGCCCAGCATCGTCCGGGGTAGGGAAGTGAATGGCTGGCAGGGATGTAGCTCAGTTGGTAGAGCATGGTGTTTGCAACGCCAGGGCCGTGGGTTCGATTCCCATGGGGGGCCAGCATGAAAAATACAAAATAATGTATGCACTCACTAACTGTAAGTTGCTCTGGATAAGAGCGTCTGCTAAATGACGTAAATGTTGCAAATGAGCTACATCCCTGCCAGCCATTCCCTCCCCTACCCTGGGCCAATTGTGCGCCACCCCGTGGGTCTCCCGGTCGTGTCCGGCTACGACAGAGCCTGGATTCGAACCAGGATCTCTAGTGGCACAGCTAGCACTGCGATGCAGAGCCTTAGAGCACTGCGCCTCTCGGGAGGACCCCATCTTGTGGTCTGATGTTGACCGTCAGAGAGTAGCTGGGTCTTTGAGTAACAAGGTCTTTGCTGCGTATTTCCGTGTTCATGACTAGATGTACTTTACCATGAAAGGACATACGAGCAGCGATTGGTTCAATCTAGTGGAAAGTTTTCCGCTTGTGGTCCTTTTCTCAGAAACCCATGTTGTGACATGAAGAGGAGGGTCTAGCATCGAGGTAAACAGGTTTCATACCAACATGACGTCACTGGAAAATATTCAGCTTCTTTGAGGTGGTCAATGTAAATAGCAACACCTGGTCAAGTCAACCTGTTGCAACATCATTAAACACAACATGAAGAACCAAACACTCATTCTGGTGTCACTTTTGACCCTTTAAGGAAAATACTCTTGAGACAGAGGCCTATCTTGAGACAGAGACCTATATTGAGACAGATACCTAAGGTAGGCCTCTATAACTGTAGCCTGCCAGTATTAATGTTTGATTTATCAAATGATGAACATACAGTAATCATAACGATCTGTATGAACTATTTCAAGCATCCCAAAATGTAGTATTTATCCACCAAACATCTCGCAGTTCACTTTGTCAAGTTGGTGACCATCGTTGGTCACCACCTTTCAAAGTGTGTTGCATTTTGGTTATAAAAATTGTCCGACTTGCGACTACCCGCCGACTGTGTGAACTTGACAAAAACCATGCGATCAAAGGTCATGCAGTTTTTGATGAAGTCGCCTTCAAGTCGCTGCAGTTGCTTCTCACCAGCTGTACCATGCAACCATCACCTGCATTGTGGGAGGCACTTTTTGTCAACCAATCATTGGGGTGTTTTTGTTTGACCTACTCGAACGTGGTGAAAGACGTGACTGAAATAGGAACCACCTTGCCATGATTCTAAAGCTACAGGGGATGCAAATGAAAGTGATATTTGAGACCTCTCTCTAACCAATTAATATTACTAACGATATGTTTTCAGTTTGTGAGTGTGTGATATGGGGGTATAGTCAAGTTCATTTCGACATTTATACAGAACAACTTGTGTAAACAATAGCAGCTCTGTTGACACTGTCATGTTGATCTGAGTCTTGCTGTTGGAAAACCACTACAGAGTCCAACTTTCGACTGTGGCAGATGCACCTCCTTCGACTTCACGCACCCACTTTCATCTACAGTTGGAAGCCAGACTTGAAGGCAGCCAGAAACTACAACCAGAAACTACAATAACCCTAATGCTCTTTAGAGGATGTGATGGTACATCCAAGCCAATTGTAGTTAAACAGACAAACCATTTGTAGTTCTTTATCTTGGTGGATGGGAAAACAAATAGGCCATAGACAGAGATATGATGCACTCAGTGAGAACATGTGTGAGCTCATCATCAGGAGAATAGCAGCACCATGGCAACAGCAAAATAAAGTCAGTGTGGGTTTCCTGTGTACTGAGTGTGTATTCTCAGTATGTGTGGCTATGTGAGTGTGTGTGCATATGATTGCATATGAATGCCTAGTCCTTTTTGTGTGTTAAGCGGGCCTGAGGTCTGATGGGTTAATGGGGCCTATGCTTCAGGTCTGAGGGGAGGTCTGATGGGTTAATGGGGCCTATGCTTCAGGTCTGAGGGGAGGTCTGATGGGTTAATGGGGCCTATGCTTCAGGTCTGAGGGGAGGTCTGATGGGTTAATGGGGCCTATGCTTCAGGTCTGAGGGGAGGTCTGATGGGTTAATGGGGCCTATGCTTCAGGTCTGAGGGGAGGTCTGATGGGTTAATGGGGCCTATGCTTCAGGTCTGAGGGGAGGTCTGATGGGTTAATGGGGCCTATGCTTCAGGTCTGAGGGGTAGTTTTCAGGTCTGTAGAAACCATCATGTTTCCATCTACTTGACACGTGAAGTGTCAACTACTTCGCCAGCCACTGTGGCCTTGCACGTGTGTGTGTCTCTGTGTGTGTGTGTGTGTGTGTGTGTGTGTGTATGTATGAGCATGCGTGCCAGCCACTGTGGCCCTGCACATATGTGAGTGTGTGTGTGTGTGTGTGTGTGTGTGTGTGTGTGTGTGTGTGTGTGTGTGTGTGTGTGTGTGTGTGTGTGTGTGTGTGTGTGTGTGTGTGTGTGTGTGTGTGTGTGTGTGTGCAAAATACTATGTGACTCTATTATTATCTAATAATATGTCATATTTCTCCAGGTATGCATGGTATCAAGTGTAGTATTAAGAGGCTGTATGAGGGACCAGATACCAGATAGATACTTTATGATGTTACTTTATGATGTTACTTTGACTGAAACAACAAAGTCATTCAGCTGTATCAACACCTCTAAGACTCAAGTCATGAGGTGTGACTTCCTCATGTGGTGTGGGTCCATCTCAGTCTGGCTGTGTTCTATATCTGGAGTCTAACATTACCCATCAGACCTTGAGATGGACTAGTTCAGGTCAAGAGGTGTGAACTGTTAACTTGAGAGTGCAGGGCAGTAGTTGTGCTTGTATCCTTTATGGTTGTGTGTACCTGTCATACTAACTGATATCTGCATCAGAGACCCAGCTACTCTGACCCTGTTACTGAAAGACCCAGCTACTCTGACCGTGTTACTGAAAGACCCAGCTACTCTGACCCTGTTACTGACAGACCCAGCTACTCTGACCCTGTTACTGACAGACCCAGCTACTCTGACCCTGTTACTGAAAGCCCAGCTACTCTGACCCTGTTACTGACAGACCCAGCTACTCTGACCCTGTTACTGAAAGACCCAGCTACTCTGACCCTGTTACTGAAAGACCCAGCAACCACACACATAGAACTATACAGGATATACAATCATATGGACACACTCCCATATACCCATATACCCATATATATATATATATATATATATATGCACAAATGTAAGCTAATGTAAACATATACATACATTGACCACTACTAATGTTGATAAGTCTGATATTATGATGTTGGCATTACAGTACTCATATAAGAGCTAGTCACTGATTGGCTGAAATACACACTCAGTACACAGGAAACTCACACTGACTTCCTGTTGCTGTTGCCATGGTGCTGCTATTCTCCTGATGATGAGCTCACATGTTTTCACTCTGAGTGCATCATATCTCTGTCTATGTCCTATTTGTTTTCCCACTAATCCTGAATAAAAAAGAGATTGTTAGATACAGAAATACACCCACAAAGATAAAGAACTACAATTGGTTTAGCTCTTTAACAACAATTGGCTTGGACATACCATGACAGCCTCTAGAGCTTCATGTTTATTGTAGTTTCTTACTGAAGTTCCTGGCTGCCTTCAAGTCATGGTGTTGGTGAGGCCTAGATGTTTGGTGGATAAATAATAGTTTTGGGATGCCTGAATTAGCTCATACAGATGATTTAAATGTTATGAAGACTGTTTATCATTTGATAAATCAAACATTAATACTGGCAGGTTGCAGTTATAGAGGCCAACCTTAGGTCTCTGTCTCAAGATAGGTCTCTGTCTCAAGATAGGTCTCTGTCTCAAGATAGGTCTCTGTCTCAGGATAGGTCTCTGTCTCAAGATAGGTCTCTGTCTCAAGATAGGTCTCTGTCTCAAGATAGGTCTCCGTCTCAAGATAGGTCTCATTCTCAAGATAGGTCTCTGTCTCAAGATAGGCCTCTGTCTCAACAGTCTTTTCTTAGGGGGTCAAAATAGACACCAGAATGTTGGTGTGAAACCTGTTTGTACTAGTGCTGCTAGTTTGGTGTTGCTGTCTACTTAAAGTGACTACAGTGACGTCACGTTAAAGCTGAATATTTTCCATTGACGTCTAGACGTTGGTGTGACAACCTGTTTTAGGACCGCAAGCTAGACCCTCCTCTTCATGTCACAACATCGGGTTTCAGAGTAAGGACCACAAGTACATCTAGTCATGAACACGGAAATACGCAGCAAAGACCTTGTTACTCAAAGACCCAGCTACTCTCTGACAGTCACCATCAGACCATCAGACCACCAGATGGACAGGCTGTGTGTCGCTCTGATTGCATTCTTATGTGAGTAACTTGTTTTACTGGGCCTTATAGCTGGATGATAGCTGATTTCTTGATGTGGTTTTATAGTTGACTAGATCTGTTTATCTTATTTTGTTATCTTATTATTGAGATATTTGTGATGTTTGCTATATATTTTTACATGCAGAGAACTTGATGATGAACCAAATGGCAATGTGTAGTTCTTCCTAACACTGTTCCTCTGCTACCTGTAGGTGCTGTTTCCTCCAGTCAGTTCATCCTAACACTGTTCCTCCTCTGCTACCTGTAGGTGCTGTTTCCTCCAGTCAGTTCATCCTAACACTGTTCCTTCCTCTGCTACCTGTAGGTGCTGTTTCCTCCAGTCAGTTCATCCTAACACTGTTCCTCTGCTACCTGTAGGTGCTGTTTCCTCCAGTCAGTTCATCCTAACACTGTTCCTCTGCTACCTGTAGGTGCTGTTTCCTCCAGTCAGTTCATCCTAACACTGTTCCTTCCTCTGCTACCTGTAGGTGCTGTTTCCTCCAGTCAGTTCATCCTAACACTGTTCCTCTGCTACCTGTAGGTGCTGTTTCCTCCAGTCAGTTCTTCCTAACACTGTTCCTCTGCTACCTGTAGGTGCTGTTTCCTCCAGTCAGTTCATCCTAACACTGTTCCTCTGCTACCTGTAGGTGCTGTTTCCTCCAGTCAGTTCATCCTAACACTGTTCCTCTGCTACCTGTAGGTGCTGTTTCCTCCAGTCAGTTCATCCTAACACTGTTCCTCTGCTACCTGTAGGTGCTGTTTCCTCCAGTCAGTTCATCCTAACACTGTTCCTCTGCTACCTGTAGGTGCTGTTTTCCTCCAGTCAGTTCATCCTAACACTGTTCCTCTGCTACCTGTAGGTGCTGTTTCCTCCAGTCAGTTCATCCTAACACTGTTCCTCTGCTACCTGTAGGTGCTGTTTCCTCCAGTCAGTTCATCCTAACACTGTTCCTCTGCCTGCAAACATGTTAGTGGTGTTACAATGTTGCACAGCAGCAGCAGATCATTCGTTTGAGTGTCATTGTATCATTACACAGTGTCACTGTCAGTTATACTGTGTTTCTACATGTGGTATTGAAATACGTTAGAAGACGGCAGCATTGAAACAATGTCCAATGCATAGTCAACTATCAACCTACCCAGCCTACTCTGTTTCAGTGCTAACTGTTTAAATATCCCACTTATTAGTTTCTGCTGTTAGAGGCCATCAGTGGAGACAGTGGGGAAAACAGTATTTGTAGCCAGCTTTTTCTGTCAAACCATGGGAAGTGTGTGTGTATATAGGTAGGTACATATACAATTAGGATTTTACTTTAAGGTGGAATGTACTGTAACTGCCCATCTTGTTGTGAAGTGCATCTAAATATGTTGTTAATTGATCTCCTCCCCTCTCCATTCTAGTACCATACGTTCTGTTGTTAATTGATCTCCTCCCCTCTTCATTCTAGCACCATACGTTCTGTTGTTAATTGATCTCCTCCCCTCTCCATTCTAGCACCATACGTTCTGTTGTTAATTGATCTCCTCCCCTCTCCATTCTAGCACCATACGTTCTGTTGTTAATTGATCTGAGATTGATCTGAGAAAAAAACATCCAGTTGGGATCATTATGAAAAAGTTAATGTCACCACCATGGATTTTAAGTTATGTAGCCGACCAATTGCTCATTTCTAGCCTACTGTGATACTTGTGAGTTTATCTGATGTCATTGACGATTTCTAACAGATACACCTTGATGTTGTTTTGTTCTGTTCTTGCTTTACTTGAATAAACTCAAGTCTTGAATGTAGTTTGAAGTAATTTACTTCCATATAGGGTCGTCGTTTACAGACACAGCTGTAAGCTGAACTGACTCCAACCCTGACCCCTACCGAACTCCAACCCTGACTCCAACCCTGACCACAACCCTGACCCCTGTCTAATTTGTAATTTTCCATCACACCTGTTGAGTTGACTTGTGTAACAGACCTCTAGCTTCTACACCACATCCCCCCTTCTCCTGCTCTAACATGAGACATCATCAGTACTCATTTTGGGTGCTGGTACTGTTTATATTTAGGTGCTGGAACATTAACCAATGTTCTATAAGAGGTGAACTCAAGCAGTAGAAAGTTAGAGGTGATATTATAGGACACAATATGTGAAACTTTGCTGCTCTGTCAGCAGTTTCCTGTGGGGTTTTTCAAAACAGATCAGTTTGCTGCATTTAGCTGGGTTCAACCACTGATTCAAGATAACTTGCTAAGAAGTTTATCTCACATCAAAAACGTAATGAACTAATGAAATAGAAGTCATATAACCTAGCAGTATTTTTCCACTCTTCAGTCCACTCTTCATGACAGTAGACTTGTATAGCTCAGTGGAGCCCCAGTTAGAGACATATATGATACCTGCAGTGATATTGATGATCCTGTTCTGGAGCACAGGTAGGATGCTGTTATACTGATATACACTTGTGACAGTTACTGAGATATGATTTGATATTGTAAGATATATGACCATTTACAGGGCTAGTAAAAGAACATACAACTGGAAGCAGACAGTAAAAATCTGTCTTAAAGCAGGACAGTGATGTGATCACTTGTAAATGTATTTTACTGTAGCATAAATGTCCATCTGGGGACAGGCACTAATGTAAATGAAGATGTGATGGTCAACGTTCCCTCTAAACTGCGCTCGCAGCCCGAGACTGCCGTACAGACATATCAGGCCCACAGAGAGAAGCATGATATTGAACTTCACTCAATTGTCTAGAGCAGTTTCACCAACCGGTTGATTGCGATCCACTGGTCCATCTCCATGACATTCCTAGTGGATCGGCAAACATTTCTGTAAAAACCCACAATAAAGCCTTGTGGTCCTATTTATTTTTATTTGTCTCGGGTTGTTGGCGGTCGGTGCACCTGATTCAGCTGCCCTGCGTGCCGGGTAGGTTGCCATTTTGAACTATTTAATGTGTCTGAATGTACAAACTGCCTCCCTGGCAGAGTTAATCAACTCTCCCAGTGTCTACCAGTGTCTGTTGGATAGCAGACTAAACCAGGTTTTCCTCTAGGATTTTGCCTGTTCTCTATTCCATTTATTTTTATCAAAAAAACTCCCTAGGCTGATGACAAGCATACCCATAACATGATGCATCTACCAACCTTAAACAAATGGCAAAAAAAAAATATTTTGGCAGAAAATATACATGCATATGTGTGTGTGTGTGTGTGTTGTTTTGTGTGTGTGTTGTATTGTGTGTGGTGTATGGTGTGTGTATGGTGTGTTGTGTGTGGTGTGTGGTGTGTGATGTGTGTGTATGGTGTGTGTATGGTGTATGTGTGTGTATGGTGTGTGTATGGTGTATGTGTGGTTTATCTGTGTGTGTGTGTGTGTGTGTGTATGGTTTGTGTGTGTGTGTGTGTGTGGTGTATGGTGTGTGTGGTGTATGGTTGTTGGTGTGTGTGTGTGTGTGTGTTGTGTGTGTGTGTGTGTGTGTGTGTGTGTGTGTGTGTGTGTCATTCGTCAGCTCCTATGTTGTGGAACAGTGAATCCTCCGTACAGCTTCAGACAGGATCAGAGAAACAGCGGACTGCTCTGGCTCCGGAGTGGAGCCGCTGACCGGATCTGGACTAGACCCCGGTGGAGCGGACTGCTCTGGCTCCGGAGTGGAGCAGCTGACCGGTGCCAGACCAGGCACCGGTGGAACAGGCACGGGCCGTGCCGGACTGGACACACGCACCACTGGCTTGGTGCGGGGAGCAGGAACGGACCGGACCGGGCTGGCGACGCGCACCACTGCCTTGGTGTGGGGAGCAGGAACTGGCTGTACCGGACTGGCGACGCGCACCACTGGTCTGGTGCGGGGAGCAGGAACAGGCCGGGCCGGGCTGGCGACGTGCACCACTGGCTTGGTGCGAGGGGCAGGAACGGGCCGGGCTGGCGACGCGCACCACTGGCTTGGTGCGAGGGGCAGGAACAGGCCGGGCCGGGCTGGTGACGCGCACCACTGGCTTGGTGCGAGGGGCAGGAACAGGCCGGGCCGGGCTGGCGACGCGCACCACTGGCTTGGTGCGAGGGGCAGGAACAGGCCGGGCCGGGCTGGGAACACGCACCACTGGCTTAGTGCGGGGAGCAGGAATGGACCGGACTGGCGACACGCACCACTTGATTGGTGCGAGGAGCGGGACTGGGTTCCTTCATTAACCCCCGCTCCTTCTGCTGCCTAACCAGCTCCACTCGCCGTGCTCCAAACACTTTCCTTCTGCTCCCTCTGAACCAATGTCCCCCGTAATCTGGCCTCCCTCTACTAACCAGCGGATCCGCCCTGTCGCGGCCTCATGCTGCCTCGTCGTCCACACCGTGTGCTCCCCCCCCAAAAAAATGTTGGGGATTGCCTCTCCACCCTGATCAGGGCCTCCCTCTTTCTTGCCAGATCCTCTCTCATCTCCTGCCAAGTCCATCCTCTCTACTCCTCCTCGGCACACTGCTTGGTCCAGGTCTGGTGGGATCTTCTGTCACGATCGTTTATAGACGGGACGGACCAAGGTGCAGCGTGATATGCATACATGTTTATTTATACTGAATAAACACCACGACAAAACAACAAATGAAACGAAACATGAAGTCCAAGGTAGACAAACAACATACCACACATGGAACAAGATCCCACAACCCACTAGTGCCAATAGGCTGCCTAAGTATGGTCCCCAATCAAAGACAACGAGCTACAGCTGCCTCTGATTGGGAACCACACCGGCCAACATAGATCTAGACGATCTAGATCTAAACCTAGAAAATGCAACATAGAACATACCACACAGAAAATACACACCCTGACTCAACAAATACGAGTCCCCAGAGTCAGGGCGTGACACCTGCATCAAAGCAGTGGGGAAAATCCCAAACGGACCCAAGATCAGTGTCTAGGTGCAACGTCCCCCTACTCCATCACACCCCTCTTGTTGGTGGAGAGAAAATGGTGCAGTTTTAAAGCTAATTTTCTTGGCATTTCTATACATTTTGCCATGTCTAACGTGTATTCATGACCCCCCCCCCCACACACACACCCTGCCGACCCCAGTTTGGGAACCACTAGCCTATAAAGCAGCTTTGTCCCAATTATCTCTCTTTTCTCCTAAAGTGTGCACTTGTTCACTTCCCTTCACTGAAATGTAGATGCTAGAGGTCTGTGACCTGAGTCAAGCTCAACAGGCCTGATGCTATATGTCAGGAAGAGAGAGAGAACGAGAGAGAGGAGGGGGTGGGGAGGGCAGAGGAGAGAGTGGTAGAGAGAGGATGGAGGGGGCAGAGGAGGGGAGGGAGATAGAGAGGGAGGACAGAGAGGAGGGGGTGGGGAGGGCAGAGGAGGGCAGAGGAGAGAGTGGTGGAGAGAGGATGGGAGGGGGCAGAGGAGGGGAGGGAGAGAGAGGGAGAGAGAAGGGAGAGGAGAGAGAGGGAGATGTCAAAAGAGATAGGGATGACAGACAAACATGCGGTCAACTGAATATCTTTTCATATGTCATCATAACCAGTAACCTTTTCCACTCTTCCACTCAGCTTGTCCCTGACCTCTGAAAAAACAAACAAAAGCAAATGTAAATTATATATAAACTCATCTGCAAAGAGAGGTTCACCTTTCCAAGGAAAGGGGAATGTGTGTACACGGTCCACCAGGTAGGTAGAGTATAAATCTACAGTGATTATAGCAGTTCAATATTAGTCAACTTTATTATCCCACATGGAGAAATTCATGTGTCCATACACACCATTCTAAAACCCAATAACAAGTACTGTTTTATGGAACTACTAATACTTGTCAACCACAAAGCATTACTGCTGTTAGAATAACAGAAGCCCTGTCATAATCTGTCCTCACCACTGTGTTTTCCTCTCTGCTGTTTACAGCTGAACACTCAGTCAGACTGGTGAATGGGACCACTTCCTGTTCTGGGACAGTGGAAGTCTTCTACAGAGGAGAGTGGTCAGGTCTATGTCCTATGTGGTGGGGCATGAAAGAGGCTAAGGTTGTGTGTAGAGAGCTGGGCTGTGGGAATGCTGTAGCTGAATCTAGAGGACCTCTGGTTGAAGATGGAAGAAGAGGAGTCACACTATGGGGTAGATGCAGTGGAGATGAGTCTACTATTAGAGAGTGACATCAGAGGAAGAGGACCTGGTTTCTGTAATGGTGGATATTATCATCATGTGATCTGTTCAGGTAAGACACTGGTAATATTGAGAGATTTAATTTGTACATTATACAATATTAGCATATATCATGTTTTATGTGTTTTTTCATTTCATTTAAAGAGAGGGAGAGATGTTAGATGTATTTAAACATTATATTTGTGTTTGTCATATTGGTTTATGGGAGATGTGCATGGGCAGATCATTGTAGTTCAGATGTTACTGAAGTGAAGCTGCCTGATGGATGTCCAGCTGTTTATTTTCTATAAAGTGAAGTGAACTTATTCCTGTCTCCTGCCTGCATTATTCCCAACCCTGTCCTGAGACTAAGAACCCATTTCTACCTCTTACAGTATCAAACATAGCAACCTACAATCTTTTATCCAACATATTTGTGTTTAGTCCTTGACAGTGTCATCAACAAAACTGATTGAATGTTCAACCAACTCTTTTTCTCCAGAGTCTGTGCAGCTTGTGGATGGAGCTGGTCTCTGCTCTGGGAGACTGGAGGTGAAGTCCAATCAGTCCTGGGCCTCAGTGTGTGAAGCTGACTTTGACCAGCAGGATGCAGAGGTAGTCTGTGGGGAGCTTGGCTGTGGGGCTCCTGCAGCTCTACAGGGGGGGCTCTATGGAGAAGGTGAGGGTCAGACCTGGGATAAAGAGTTCCAGTGTGTAAGGCAATGAGTCCCTTCTCCTGGACTGTGACACCTCAGACAGAAAAAACAACACCTGCCTACCTGGTAATGCTGTTGGACTCACCTGCTCAGGTAAGAAACAGTTTGTCACTCAATCAACATTGTTTCTCACCTGGAGTGAAGAATATGAGAGGCAATATAGGTGTGTTTTAGTGAGAAAATAGTAAGATTACTGTCTCTCTCTTCTTTTCTCAGAGCCTGATGATGTGAGGCTGGTGGGAGGAGGCAGTCGCTGTGCTGCTGCTGGTGGAGTGGAGTGGTACGACCAGGGAGAGTGGAGGACTGTGGGAGCTGTAGACAGGACAAGGAGGCTGTAGCTGCAGTAGTGTGTAGACAGCTGGGTTGTGGCTCCACTGTTTCAGTTCTACCTGGAAACACCACTAGAGGGTTTAGAGTTGACTGTTCTGGGTCTGAGCCTTCACTGAGGGAGTGTGGGAGAACAAATAATCTCCTTCCTGGACTCACAGTGATCTGCTCAGGTAATAACAGCTACACTTTAACAAAATACACTATGCATGGCCAAATGTAGCTGTGTGGAGATCCTGGTGGAATTCAGCTATTTCCAGCCATACCTGTTGCTGACAGCTTTGTCAGTATAAGCATTAAAATTGAGCCACAGCCACAGGGGTGCAATCCATAGACCACCATTTGTAGTAGAATGGCCTTAAGAGCTCAGTGACTTTCAACGTGGGTCTATCTCAAAAAACATGCGGCTCAGCCTCTGATAAGAGTCTGCCACACAATCTCACAGTAAATGTAGTGATTCAGCTATTTCAGCCATACCTGTTGCTGACAGGTGTATCAGATCGATCACACAAAGCCATACAATCCACAGACCACCATTGGTAGTAGCTTTATGCCTTACTGAAGAGCTCAGTGACTTTCGACTCACAGTCTAGGAGCAACATTGGCTCAGCCACGAAGTGGTAGCCACATAAGTGATTAGGAAATATCAATATATGATCATTATATTCCACTGATTTCCTTCATTCATTACAACTTCCTCTGCACCTCTCACGATGACTGACTGTTTAGCTTGTAAGTCTGCATTGCAAAATAAATCACTCAGTCAAGTAGGAATCAAATACAACTTAAATATCCCAGAATGCTTTTGTATTTGAGTGTTATCTCAGTGAACGTCTCTACTCACTGCCACTGTCACATGTCATGTTATTGTCATATCTAAATGAGGAAAGTAGTTGAGGAGCTACGTTTTCTTTTTCTCTCCTCTTGTTCCAGATGTCCTGCTTCAGCTGATATCAACATATGTTGTCTCAGTGACTGTAGGCCCACTACTCATGTTGCCCTGTGAGGGAGGGTGGCTAGCACTGTTACATGCTGATGTTATTGTCATATCTATAGGAAACTAGTTGAAGAGGTTTTTCTTGTTCTCTTTTTTATTGTTACAGATCTCCTGGTCCAGCCTGATATCTTCCTGACTGACTCAATGGGAGGGGTCTCCAGGGGCCACCAGGGGCCCGAAGTGTTTAGGGGCTACAACTTCACCATCACCTGCTCCACTCAGCCACAGTACCCAGGAGGCTCCTTCCTCCTCACGTTCACCGGCTCCAACAGAACCCAGACCCAGCCAGCTGTCAATCACTCTGCTGCCTTCCTCTTCCCTGCTGCAGATGACTCCCACCAAGGGAACTACAGCTGTGTTTATGACAATTATGTTTTCTCTCATAACTTCTCCTCTGAGAGTGAGCTCCTCAACCTCACCGTCACCGTCACAGGTAACTGAACATGAACCAGACTTATAACTTTGTCATTGACAGATTTCCCACAGATCTATGTGATGATGACCAGTCCCCTCATCAAAGGTGTTTCTGTTTGCAGCCTCTCCTCTGCCAGCCTTCATCATCAGACACGTTGTAGTGCTGCTGATCCTACTGACAGCCATCACCACCATCTACCTGTACTACAAGGTAAAGACATTTACTCAGACGTTACAAGTCATTTAAATGTTTGTGTCTATGAGCAGGGTTCAGATTCTACATTGGTCTATATCTGTGTTTAAGGTGTGTGATTTACCAGATGTGTATCTTTAACTTGATGAGAACAGATCGAGAGGCGCTGAGGCACGCAGAGAACGAGAGAGAGATGAGAGGCGCGCAGAGAACAGAGACAGAGAGACACACACACACAGAGAGAACGAGAGACCGGGATTTTAATAATAGCTGAAAAGTTCAGAATTAGTTTATCTTTCTAGAACCTTGGAAGACATCTAAAAAGAGTGACAGCAACCACCATGATTCCTTTTAGTTTGTTTTTTTGCAACCATGGTAACATGGGGTTTTGGTAACATGGGGTTTTGGTAACATGGGGTTTTGGTAACATGGGGTTTTAATTATTTTAAGAGAGTAGCTCAATTACGTCTGTTTTGTGTTCCAGAATGTATTGCTGCTTTTAGCTTTTGTCTTTATGTCTTTATCTTATTTAGTGTTTCTCTTAGATTCTTTATCTTGAAGTGTTTCCATTATTAGTCCATGACTGACTCACTCACTCACTCTTGGTGCTGTGTCTCCCTAGACCACCAGGAGGCAGAAGAGAGTGAACAGGGTGAGCAGCATGGATCTTTATGTTGATGCCAATGCCATGGAGATGGTCTCTCTGAGCTCCAGAGCTGAAGCTGGACCGGGAGAGAGAGAGAGCAGCCCAGGGGACTGAGTAGGAGTAGAATGATGCTGACCCTACATGCTGATCTTAGGTCAGTTTTGTGTTTTGAACTCGATGGTCAGCAGTGGACTGGTGTTTATAAATGTGGTGACAAACCTTAAGTGGTTCTAATTTTAATAACACAAGTTAAGAATTAGTTTATCTTTTTATAACCTTGGAAGAAATCTAAAAGGAGTGATTGTAACCACCATTATTCATTTTTGTTTGTTTTGTACCACCATGGGGTTTTGGTACCATGGGGTTTGGGTAACATGGGGTTTTGGTAACATGGTTTTTTGGTAACATGGGGGGGTACATGGGGTTTTGGGTAACATGGGGTTTGGTAACATGGGGTTTTGGTAACATGGGGTTTGGGTAACATGGGGTTTTGGTAACATGGGGTTTTGGGTAACATGGGGTTTGGTTAACATGGGGGGTAACATGGGGGTTTTTTTGGTAACACATGGGGTTTTTTGGTAACATGGGGTTTTGGGTAACATGGGGTTTTGGTAACATGGGGGGTTTTTTTGGTAACATGGGGTTTTGGGGGTTTTGGTAACATGGGGTTTGGTAACATGGGGTTTTGGGTAACATGGGGTTTTGGTAACATGGGGTTTTGGTAACATGGGGTTTTGGTTTTTGGTAACATTTTTTATTTTTCAGAGAGTAGCTCAATTACGTCTGTGTTTTGTGTTCCAGAATGTATTGCTGCTTTTAGCTTTTGTCTTTATGTCTTTATTTATTTAGTGTTTCTCTTAGATTCTTTATCTTGAAGGGTTTCCATTATTAGTCCATGTATTATATTATCATCTGTTCATTCTTTGTATTTTGAAACATCTGAATAAAGGGGTCATTTTAGTTTGTTGTTGGGGTTTGTTTTGTTGCTGTTGTTTACCTCTCATGATGTTATTGATTATACATTTTATGATATTGACTGATGTAGATTATTGTTATGTTGTTAGTAGTATAGAGATAATGATGTTATTCATTATAAATATTATGGTATTGATTATTATGTAGATTATTGTTATGATGTTGTTAGTACTATATAGAGATATTTGTGTTATTCTCTTATGATCTGTGGGTTACAGAGAAAGTATAGTACTTAGTTCAGGTCTGATATACATTAAATTGTGAATATGCTGTGTGCAAATCAATCAATTAATCAAATTAAAGTAAATAAATATGGTAATATATATCAATGATCTCAAAGGTATTGTTGAGAAGTGTTATTTCATATTTCATGTGAGTGCAGATTTGTTGATGTGAGTGCAGATTACCTGTTGCTGTTATGCCATGTATCACTACCTTTTTACAGACTCAAGGCTGACCTGTGTGATTTCTCTAAACTAGACATGTAATCACTGAATGCTTTTAATAACTCACAGGCTGTCAGTCTTGTGTGATTTCTCTCTTGGAAAGACTACAACATACAGTATGAATTAACTGAGATCAGTCTTGTGTGATTTCTCTCTTGGA
>CM072220.1:1672208-1693795 GCA_036851935.1 Coregonus suidteri
GCATTCACAGTCAGCTGTTTTATGCTCCAGTTACTTTCACATTGATGTCAGTATTTGAAGTCAGTCTTTGAATCGTGTATTATGCATCTATTTCATTGCACTGTATGCACTGTTCCACAAGTAGGCTAAATGAGTCAATGGGGAGGTTGAGTAGTGTGATGAGGTTGAATTTGTTTATATATATATTATATATATATATATATATATATATTACCATTATTTAACCAGGTAGGCCAGTTATTTAACCAGTTCTAGACTGACTCTTCCAGTTAGGGCTCTAGACTCTCTTCCAATAGGGCTCTAGACTCTCTTCCATTAGGGCTCTAGACTCTCTTCCATTAGGGCTCTAGACTGACTCTTCCATTAGGGCTCTAGACTGACTCTTCCATTAGGGCTCTAGACTGACTCTTCCATTAGGGCTCTAGACTGACTCTCATTTCTAGACTAGGGCTAGGGCTCTAGACTGACTCTTCCATTAGGGCTCTAGACTGACTCTTCCATTAGGGCTCTAGACTGACTCTTCTTCCATTAGGGCTCTAGACTGACTCTTCCATTAGGGCTCTAGACTGACTCTCCATTAGGGCTCTAGACTGACTCTTCCATTAGGGCTCTAGACTGACTCTTCCATTAGGGCTCTAGACTGACTCTTCCATTAGGGCTCTAGACTGACTCTTCCATTAGGGCTCTAGACTGACTCTTCCATTAGGGCTCTAGACTGACTCTTCCATTAGGGCTCTAGACTGACTCTTCCATTAGGGCTCTAGACTGACTCTTCCATTAGGGCTCTAGACTGACTCTTCCATTAGGGCTCTAGACTGACTCTTCCATTAGGGCTCTAGACTGACTCTTCCATTATTAGGGCTCTTCTAGACTGACTGACTCTTCCATTAGGGCTCTAGACTGACTCTTCCATTAGGGCTCTAGACTGACTCTTCCATTAGGGCTCTAGACTGACTCTTCCATTAGGGCTCTAGACTGACTCTTCCATTAGGGCTCTAGACTGACTCTTCCATTAGGGCTCTAGACTGACTCTTCCATTAGGGCTCTAGACTGACTCTTCCATTAGGGCTCTAGACTGACTCTTCCATTAGGGCTCTAGACTGACTCTTCCATTAGGGCTCTAGACTCTCTTCTTCCATTAGGGCTCTAGACTGACTCTTCTCTCTTCCATTAGGGCTCTAGACTAGGGCTCTAGACTGACTCTTCCATTAGGGCTCTAGACTGACTCTCTTCCATTAGGGCTCTAGACTGACTCTTCCATTATTAGCTCTAGACTGACTCTTCATTAGGGCTCTAGACTGACTCTTCCATTAGGGCTCTAGACTGACTCTTCCATTAGGGCTCTAGACTGACTCTTCCATTAGGGCTCTAGACTGACTGACTTCCATTAGGGCTCTAGACTGACTTCCATTCTCCATCCATTAGGGCTCTAGACTGACTCTTCCATTAGGGCTCTAGACTGACTCTTCCATTAGGGCTCTAGACTGACTCTTCCATTAGGGCTCTAGACTGACTCTTCCATTAGGGCTCTAGACTCTCTTCCATTAGGGCTCTAGACTGACTCTTCCATTAGGGCTCTAGACTGACTCTTCCATTAGGGCTCTAGACTGACTCTTCCATTAGGGCTCTAGACTGACTCTTCCATTAGGGCTCTAGACTGACTCTTCCCATTAGGGCTTAGACTGACTCTCTCCATTAGGGCTCTAGACTGACTCTTCCATTAGGGCTCTAGACTGACTCTTCCATTAGGGCTCTAGACTGACTCTTCCATTAGGGCTCTAGACTGACTCTTCCATTAGGGCTCTAGACTGACTCTTCCATTAGGGCTCTAGACTGACTCTTCCATTAGGGCTCTAGAGACTCTTCCATTAGGGCTCTAGACTGACTCTTCCATTAGGGCTCTAGACTGACTCTTCCATTAGGGCTCTAGACTGACTCTTCCATTAGGGCTCTAGACTGACTCTTCCATTAGGGCTCTAGACTGACTCTTCCATTAGGGCTCTAGACTGACTCTTCCATTAGGGCTCTAGACTGACTCTTCCATTAGGGCTCTAGACTGACTCTTCCATTAGGGCTCTAGACTGACTCTTCCATTAGGGCTCTAGACTGACTCTTCCATTAGGGCTCTCTAGACTGGCTCTAGACTGACTCTTCCATTAGGGCTCTAGACTCTTCCACTCTTCCATTAGGGCTCTAGACTGACTCTTCCATTAGGGCTCTAGACTGACTCTTCCATTAGGGCTCTAGACTGACTCTTCCATTAGGGCTCTAGACTGACTCTTCCATTAGGGCTCTAGACTGACTCTTCCATTAGGGCTCTAGACTGACTCTTCCATTAGGGCTCTAGACTCTCTTCCATTAGGGCTCTAGACTCTCTTCCATTAGGGCTCTAGACTGACTCTTCCATTAGGGCTCTAGACTGACTCTTCCATTAGGGCTCTAGACTCTCTTCTCTAGACTGACTCTTCCATTAGGGCTCTAGACTGACTCTTCCATTAGGGCTCTAGACTCTCTTCCATTAGGGCTCTAGACTCTCTTCCATTAGGGCTCTAGACTCTCTTCCATTAGGGCTCTAGACTCTCTTCCATTAGGGCTCTAGACTCTCTTCCATTAGGGCTCTAGACTCTCTTCCATTAGGGCTCTAGACTCTCTTCCATTAGGGCTCTAGACTGACTCTTCCAAGTGATAATTCATGTCTGGGGGCATTTTTGTTAGTTTTTGCTGTTCTCCAAGTAGTATTTTAGAGTTTTTAAGTACAGTAAATGAGCTTCAACTGGTGGGGGGATTTCTGCACAGCCCATTTTTATTTATTTATTTTATTTAACCTTTATTTAACTAGGAAGGGCTCATTGAGATTTAAAATCTCTTTTTCAAGAGCGTCCTGGCCAAGATAGGCAGCACCAAGTCATTACAAAAAATTACAGACAGACAACATGAAAAACTACAAGTAATCTAGTAAAAAACCATTCATGAATTCACAAGAGTATAACAATATCAAAAACAGCAAATTAAAAACATTGACAGGTCAGGGATTCAGCCTCAAAATCCTTCATCAGAGATTTAAAAACACCAATCGGGACAAGTTCTTCCAGTTTAAAATTATTTTGTAAGGTGTTCCAAGACGATGGCGCAGAGTACATAAAAGACCTTTTACCAAATTCAGTTCTGACATTTGGAACAGTTAGCAGGATAAAGTCCAGTGAACGAAGAGAGTACCCACCACATTTCTGAACAATAAAAATGCCCAAATAAAAAGGTAGTAAAAACCAAAATGGCTTTGTAAATAAAAGTATACCAGTGACTGAGCCTACGATTGACTAGAGAAGGCCAGCCAACCCTGGTATACAAAGTACAGTGGTGCGTAAGGGTTTTGCAGTTTAAAATAAATCTCAAAGTACCATGATAAAGAGTGTCAATTGATCTCAAACACTGAGCGGAAGCATTCATATATAAAATATCCCCATAATCTAGTACAGCATAAATGTAGCTGATACTAGCCTCCTTCTGGCTTCAAAAGAAAAACAGGCCTTATTCTTAAAATAAAATCCCAATTTCAGCTTCAATTTTTTTGTAAGTTGTTGAATATGCAATTTAAAAGAGAGGCCGTCATCAATTAGAATTCCAAGATATTTATATGAGGTTACAACCTCAATCTCCTTGCCCTGACAGGTAATAACAGGTGAAAGGTTCAGAGGTCTATTTCTTGCATTAGAAAACACCATTAGTTTAGTTTTGTCAGTGTTGAGGATAAGCTTCAATTGACACAAGGTATGTTGAACAGTATAAAAAGCAGTTTGCAAGTTCTGGAAAGCTTTTGTAAGAGATGAGGCACAACAGTAAATAACAGTATCATCAGCATAAAAATGAAGTTGTGCATTTTGGACATTTTTGTCTAAATCATTAATATAAATAGTGAATAAGAGAGGACCAAGTACAGAGCCCTGGGGCACACCATTCAGGACAGACAATTTAACAGACATAAGCCATCAAATTGAGTGCACTGAGTTCTATCAGACAGATAGTTAGCAAACCATGCAACTGCATGCTCCGAAAGACCTACACTCAACAATCTCTGCCTTAGTATAGCATGATCAACTGTATCAAAAGCCTTAGAGAGATCAATAAAAAGTGAGACACAGTGCTGTTTTTTGTCAAGGGCTTCAGTGATATCATTAAAAACCTTCATGGCTGCTGTAATTGTGCTATGCTTCTTCCTGAAGCCCGATTGATACATTGATAAAATAGAGTTAGTAAATAAAAACTCTTTTAGCTGTTCACTTACAAGGGTTTCAAGTATTTTCACCAGGGGTGACAGCTTTGAGATTGGCCTATAATTATTTAAAAGAGTTGGATCTCCCCCTTTTAACAGTGGTAGGACAAATGCTGATTTCCAGATCTTTGGAATTTCATTACATTCCAGGGTTAGATTGAATAGATATGTAAGTGGTTCAGCTATGAAATCAGCTGCCAGATTTAAAAAGCAGGGATCCAAAAGATCAGGACCTGCAGGCTTTCTTTGATCTAAGGATTTCAGGGCTTTATGTACCACCTGCACTGAGAATGGCAGAAAACTAAAAGTTTGACCAGCTCTCACTGGTTCATCCACACTGGGTTGTACAGAGACAGAGGACACTGGTTCATCCACACAGGGTTGTACAGAGACAGAGGACACTGAATCAAACAGCCTACCAGATGATACAAAGTGCTCATTGAAACAATTCAGCATTTCAGTTTTGTCATATATAGCAACAGAGTCCTTCAAAACACATGACGGTAATTCATTAACATTACTGTTACCAGACATAGACTTAATAGCATTCCAAAACTTTCTAGGGTCATTCAGGTTATCAGTTGTAACAGACATAAAATATTCAGACTTGGCCTTCCTGAGAAGAAAAGAACACTTGTTTCTTAACTGCCTAAAAATAAGCCAATCAGCATCAGAACAAGATTTCCTTGCTTTAGCCCAGGCTAGATTACGGTCGTGAATAATACAAGACAGCTCAGAAGAAAACCATGGATTATCCCGCCCTTTAACCCTGAAACCTGCGGAATGGTGCATGTTTGTTTACTATTGGAAAAAACCATCATAAAAGAATATCCAGGCAGTTTCCACATCAGGGATAAGCTCAATCTTGCTCCAGTCAAAATAAAACAAATCATGAAAGAAAGCCTGCTCATTAAAACACTTCAAATTTCTCTTACGAATAAAACGTGGATTTGTCTTTGGAACCTTAGTATTTCTAACAGCAACAACAGCACAAAGGTCACTTAAATCATTACAAAAAACACCAACCGCAGAATATTTATGTGGAACATTTGTCAATATCAAATCAATCAGGGTAGATTTATCAGGGCATTTAAGATTTGGGCGAGTGGGTGAATTAATCAACTGGGTAAGATTCATAGAATTACAAAACATTTTTAAATCATCAGACACCGGCTTTAACCAACACCAGTTGAGATCACCAATCAAGATCATTTCACTGTAAAGAAGTTTAGACATAAGGTGCGTCAATGAAGAAAATGCATCACCAAGAGCAGAGGGGGGTCTATAACAGCCAATCACAGTTATAGAGAGGCCCTTTGAAACCTCAATATTCAAAGCAAGAAATTCCAATTGTTTACAAATAGTTTCAGACTTTGCCACACTTACATGGAATTTAGATTTTACATATATAGCCACACCCCCACCTTTCTTAACCCGATCTGTACGATAAACATTGTAACCACTTATACAAATATCCTTATCAAAAATAGACTTGCTGAGCCAGGTTTCCGAAAACACAATTACATCAGCATCAGTTGATTTAGCCCAAATCCTAACTCCATCAATTTTTGACAACAGGCTGCGTACATTTAAATGAAAAATACCAAAACCAGATCTAGATTTAAAATCAGAGGGGGTTTGGAGACATTGCATATCAGGGCCAGGGTTAGGTTGCACGTTACCTGATATCAACAACAGAAGAATAACTAGGCACCTCTGTTTAATAACCTTGCACGGTTTCTCTTTTTTAAGAGACCTACTGCAAGCGAATTCTACAAGTGAGTTTCCAGACAATACAAAACAGTCATTTAAAACCATTAGACTTTGGTAGTGACACAAATTCGTACTGTTCACATCATGCCACAAATACATCGGCACTTGGACGAGTGGACCGAGTGAAAAAGAGCGAGTTCCTGCAGACAAAATGTCTAATGGACGCGAGAGTACATTTTCAGATGTACTCACCCTGCGACAATGTTCGTTTTCTCCAGAGTTCAATAAAGTCAGTGCACAAAGCAATACCACGTAAATTGTCATTTTCTCTGACCAAAAAACAAGAGGCCAACGAAGGTAAGTGGAGAGAGGGACAGCGTGTATGTGAGTGTTTGCGCGTGTGAGTAGATTGGGTGTTTGAGGGCGATAGAGAGAACGAGTTGAGCTGCCACTGACAGCCAGGCGAAGAGCAAGGAGCAGCTCGGACAAGACACTCCGCGGACTAACGAGGAACTCAGGCCAGCCAGAGATAGAGTTCCTTTGGTAAACTTCAAGTAATGAAGTTCCGAGTTGAGGAGGACCCGTGATCTTTACACCAGCAAAAATAAAATAGTTTGCACTACGCAACAACGAAGTTACGCAACCATAAATAAATAGATTATTAGTAGGTTAAAATGTACTAGTCACAAATAAACGACTTGACAAACGACTTGACATGCTGCCATCTTGGAAATGCATTTAGCCATACCCTAAGTTTAGCTGTATTTCAACACACCCCATTTAGCCATACCCTAAGTTTAGCTGTATTTCTACACACCCCATTTAGCCATACCCTAGGTTTAGCTGTATTTCTACACCCCCAAACTACTTCCTGCGGCTATTGGACAGAGGAGGAGGGGAGGGGAGATGAAGAGTGAGAGAGAAGAGGAGTAGAGAGAGGGAGATGTCAAAAGAGATAGGGCTGACAGACTAACACGCAGTCAACTGAATATCTTTTCATAACTGACTTCTCACCAGTGATGTCATCACAACCAGTAACCTTGTCCACTCTTCAACTCTTGGTCCAGCTCAGATTGACCCTGACATATGAAATGAATGGTTTAAAAAACAGACGAAAGCAAATGCATTAAATGATATATAAAGTCATCTGCAAAGAGAGGTTCACATTTCCATGGAAGGGGAATGTGTGTACACATGGGTGTTGTTGCACCATACCAACGATAAGCCTATCTTCCCCATCACATCATGAAAGGTCACTCTCTCTCTCTCATTTGGCATCGGAAACATATGCTAACATTGCCAAAGCAAGTGAAATAAACAATAACAAACAGTTAACATTAAGCAAACAAAAGTTTCAAAAGAGAAAGACATTTGAAATGTTAAATGATTAACTATGTACAAAAACAAACACCAACATGAGTGTATCAGTATGGACCTGTACAGGTCGTTGGTCAATACACGGTAAATGAAATATAAAATAGTCTATAAATAAAGATAAAATAGTTCATAAACTAATTCAACTACACTTATTTACACAACTAGCTGGCTCCACTAGGGCCCACTCAGCCAGGTGGCTCCACTAGGGCCCTCTCAGCCAGCTGGCCCCACTAGGGCCCTCTCAGCCAGGTGGCTCCACTAGGGCCCTCTCAGCAAGCCGGCTCCACTAGGGCCCTCTCAGCAAGCTGGCTCCACTAGGGCCCTCTCAGCCAGGTGGCTCCACTAGGGCCCTCTCAGCCAGCTGGTCCCACTAGGGCCCTCTCAGCCAGGTGGCTCCACTAGGGCCCTCTCAGCCAGCCGGCTCCACTAGGATCTATCTGTACTTTGCTATGTTCATCTTTCCCTCGATCCTTACAAGTCTCCCAGTCCTTACTGCTGAAAAACATCCCCACATCATGATGCTGCCACCACCATGCTTCACCATAGGGATGGTGCCAGGTTTCCTCAAGACTTGACACTTGGCATTCAGGCCAAAAAGTTCAATCTTGGCTTCACCAGACCAGAGAATCTTGTTTCTCATGGTCTGAGAGTCCTTTAGGTGCCATTTTTCATGTGCCTTTTACTGAGGAGTGGCTTACGTCTGGCCACTCTACCATAAAGGCCTGCTTGGTGGAGTGCTGCAGTGATGGTTGTCCTTCTGGAAGGTTCTCCCATCTCCACAGAGGAACTATGTACCAGTATTGACCTTCTAGGGGGCAGAGTGGTTAAGAGCGTTGTGCAGTAAAGAAAAAAGCGACTAGGTGAAACATCTCGATGTGCCCTGAGCAAGGCAATAACCCTAAAACAAAAGATTAAGAGTTGGGCATTAAAGAACAAGAACACAGACACTGGACTTTTTCTTTGCCACTGCCTAGGTCAGCATCCCGGAGTCGCCTCTTCACTTTTTAACATTGAGACCGGTTGTTTTGCGGGTATTATTTAATGAAGCTGCCAGTTGAAGACCTGTGAGGCGTCTGTTTCTCAAACTAGACACTCTAATGTATTTGTCCTCTTGCTCAGTTGTGGACCGGGGCCCCATTCCTCTTTCTATCTATTGGTTAGAGCCAGTTTTGCGATGTTCTGTGAAGGGAGTAGTACACAGCGTTGTACGAGATCTTCAGTTTCTTGGCAATTTCTCGCATGGAATAGCCTTCATTTCTCAGAACAAGAATAGACTGAAGAGTTTGAGAAGAAAGTTCTTTGTTTCTGGCCATTTTGAGCCTGTAATAGAACCCACAATTGCTGATGCTCCAGATACTCAACTAGTCTCAAGAAGGACAGTTTTATTGCTTCTTTCATCAGCACAACAGTTTTCAGCTGTGCTAACAATAATTGCAAAAGGGGTTTTCTAATAATCAATTAGCCTTTTGAAATGATAAACTTGGATTAGCAAACACAACTTGCCATTGGAACACAGGACTGATGGTTGCTGATAATGTGCCTCTGTACGCCTATGTAGATATTCCATATAAAATCTGCTGTTTCCAGCTACAATAGCCATTTACAACATTAACAATGTCTACACTGTATTTCCTATCAATATGATGAACAACAAAAGTGCTTTTCTTTCGAAAACAAGGACATTTCTAAGCGACCCCAAACTTTTGAACGGTAGTGTATATACTGTATATACTGTATTTCTTGAGCTTTAAAACCTTATTCCTTGTGATTTATTTTGGGACTGTATTATTTGTACACATTTAACCCTTTATTTTTGGGGGCACAAATCTACCTCCATATTTACATTCGTTTGTATTGGACACCTTCAATCGAGTCCCGTGACACTAGTGGGGGTCATAGAGCGAAACAGAGAACACCATTGTGTTCGCTACAGAAGTTTTTGTGAGAAGACATATTTTCGGGATGTCTCATGGTCTGACAAACACCGCTGTAGCTTGGCGACCTTCCACTGCAGATGCGGAAGGCCGCCATAGGCGAATGTGGTGGATTGAGACACAGCCCATGCAAAACACCTGATATCTCTAGCTTAAATTGACAGCTTTTGATGGGGATTTTTTTATTATGCAGATCAGAGATGTCAAGATTCACACCTTACGTAATGCAATTTCAGAATGTGGGGAGGTCCCAGTGAAAGTTGTGTACCTGCCTCCACCAATCCAATGCATTTAAATTATGGGAAGTAGGGAGCAAGTGCTTACTTCAGGAGAAAGGAGATATTATTGGTACACACCCAGATGCTCTGTTAATCAACCACATTGGTCCACCACAAGGCTACCTTGGTCCAAACTGTCACAAGGTCCAGTTTTACACTTGTTGTTGATAACAGAAGGTATAGTCCCATGGGTGGAACTATGAGAGAAAACGTCTACCCTTCTCCCCCCTCTCCTCTTCTCCCTCTCTCCTCTTTTCCCCCCTCTCCTCTTCTCCCTCTCTCCTCTTCTCAACCCTCTCCTCTTCTCCACCCTCTCCTCTTCTCCCCCTCTCCTTCTCCCTCTCTCCTCTTCTCCCCCCTCTCCTCTTCTCCACCCTCTCCTCTTCTCCCCCCTCTTCTCTTCTCCCCCTCTCCTCTTCTCCACCCTCTCCTCTTCTCCTCCTCTCCTCTTCTCCCCCTCTCTCTCCTCTTCTCCCCCCTCTCCTCTTCTCCCTTCTCGGGACGGGAGGGGAGAATAGAGAGGGAGATGTCAAAGGGCTGCGAGAGATGAGCAGAGAGAGAGATGGGGCGGAGGAAGAGGATGGTGGGGGGGCGGAGGAGAGCGTAGTGGAGAGAGAGGGGAGGGGAGGGGAGGGGAGGGGGGAGATAGAGACCCCATTTTGCCATACCCTAGGTTTAGCTGTATTTATACACACCCCATTTAGCCATACCCTAGGTTTAGCTGTATTTCTACACACCCCATTTAGCCATACCCTAGGTTTAGCTGTATTTCTACACCCCCAAACTACTTCCTGCGGCTATGGGACAGAGGAGGAGGGGAGGGGAAATGGAGAGTGAGAGAGAAGAGGAGTAGAGAGAGGGAGATGTCAAAAGAGATAGGGCTGACAGACTAACACGCAGTCAACTGAATATCTTTTCATAACTGACTTCTCACCAGTTATGTCATCACAACCAGTAACCTTTTCCACTCTTCCACTCCTGGTACGGCTCAGCTTGACCTCTGACCTATGAAATGAATGATTTCAAAAACAGACAAAAGCAAAGGTATTAAATTATATATAAACTCATCTGCAAAGAGAGGTTCACCTTTCCGAGGAAGGGGAATGTGTGTACACATGGGTGTTATTGCATCATACCAACTATAAGCCTATCTTCCCCATCACATCACGTGTGTTGTTGCACCACACCAACTATAAGCCTATCTTCTCCATCACATCATGAAAGGTGATGTTGATGTTCATTTCTCCTCTCTTTTGCCCCTCCCCCTCTCTCTCTCTCTCTCTCAGTTCAATTCAAAGTGGGTTTCATTGACATGGGAAGGCATATGTTAAACATTGACAAAGCAAGTGAACTCTAAAAACATCACAAACAGTAAAACTTAAACACACAAAAGTTTCAAAAGAGAAAGTCATTTGAAATGTTAATAATTTAACTATATAAAAAAACAAAAAATAAAAATGAGTGTATCAGTCCTGACCTGTATAGGCCGTCGGTCAATACACTGTAAATGAAATATAAACTAGCTGGCTCCACTAGGGTGCTCTCAGCCAGGTGGCTCCACTAGGGCCCTCTCAGCCAGGTGGCTCCACTAGGGCCCTCTCAGCCAGTGGCTCCACTAGGGCCCTCTCAGCCAGGTGGCTCCACTAGGGCCCTCTCAGCCAGGTGGCTCCACTAGGCCCTCTCAGCCAGGTTGCTCCACTAGGGCCCTCTCAGCCAGCTGGTGTTTGTAGGAGAGTGTGAGCTGTCTGTGCAAAAAGTAGAAGTACAAATGGCCTGAGGAATTTTGATAACTATATAAAAGAAAGAATTAAGTATTTTCACTGCCTGGAACATTAAGGAACATTAAGCCAATATTCTATAAGAGGTGAACTCAAGCCGTAGAAAGTTAGAGGTGATATTATAGGACACACTATGTGAAACATTGCTGCAAGACAGATCATTTGCTGTGTTTAGCCTGGGCTCAACAACTGATCCAAGATAAGTTGCTAAGAAGTTTATCTCACATCATTGAAGTAAGGAACTAATGAGATAGAAATCATATAGCCTAGCAGTATTTTCCACTATTCAGTCCACTCATTTCATGACAGTAGACTTGTATAGCTCACAGTGGAGCCCCAGTTAGAGACAGATATGAAAACCAAAACAATAAACCAAACGATTCGTGAAAGTCCTAGGTCATAACACAAACCAAACGGAACAAGATCCCCCAAAATAACAGTGCCAAACAGGCTGCCTAAGTATTGGACCCCAATCAGAGACAAACAAGCTACAGTTTCCTCTGATTGGGAACCACCCTGGCCAACATAGGATTTGTTTTGAAAATCCTGTCAATAACGTTCTAGGAACACAACCCTACGATTGTACGAAAAAGCTGACACTAATGTGAACCTGCAGTTACTATGCACACCCCTCTGCATCAACATTAATGAGAGTCCCTCTAGAATAGCACAAGTGGCCAGTGCGAACCAGATCAATTAACCTCCCGCCAATAGGTGGCCTTAGAGTTCCCCAACCGGTACTGTGACCCCGCGCCAACCAAACACAAGGATGGTAGGGGCCGGGTTGGGCATATCCGCCTCTGAGGTGGGATCCCGGCTCGGGCGTTGACCACACCACTCTCTTCTCCACCCCCTCCAGTCAGCCGCCCCTGATCTGTTATGGACCCGCTTGCCGGAGCTGGACCTGGACACCTGGTGGAGCGGATTTGCTTCTGGCTCGGAGAAGTGGGAGCATATGCTCACGGATGCCGGGACCTGGCTGGCGACGCTCACCACTGGCTGGTGCGGGGAGCAGGAAACAGGCCGAACCGTTCTGACAACGCGCACCACACTGCCCGACCTTAGTCACGACAATTGTGCGTGGTGACTAGCACAGGACATAACAGTGACTGCTGCCAGAACAAACGCGGGCACAGTACGTTGGCTCCGCATAAACACGGAACCTGCCCCCCAGTCTCACAGCTGCCTTAGCGCTGAGTACGGGGAGTGGGCTTATGCTCGTACCTCTAGGCTCCGCCAACCACCCTTCCAGCCCCCCAAACCTGGTGGCATTCCTTTCAGTCCGCCGATCGTCCTGTAGGCTGCCTCCAGCAGCCCCCGTCGTACACCGCCGTGTGCCCCCCGAAAAAAATTTCTTGGGTGGGCTCTCCGCGTGTCCGACGTCGGCAGGGTTTGGGGCCCCTTTTTTCCTCCCTGCCTGGGCATTTTCTTTTTCCCCCTGGCCCTCTGCCCGCGGGAATATGTCCTCCCAAGACCAACCCTTCGCCCCCCGGGGCATCGCCAAAATTCTCTGTTTGGGCCACGCTGCTTGGTTTTCCCCTTTGGGGGTGGATCTTCTGTCACGATTTGTTGAAAAGAAGCGGAAACCCAAAGGGGCAGGGGTGATAGGCGTACCCATTTATTTTGTTTCAAACACGAACCAAAACAATAAAACCCAAAAGAACGTGGAATTTCCCAAAGGGCATAACACAAACCAAACGGGAAAAAGATCCCACAAAATAACAGTGCCCAAAAAGGTGCCAAAAATATGGTCCCCCAAACAGAGACAACGAGCTACAGCTGCCCCTGATTTTGGGGAAACCCCCCTGGCCAACATAGGGCTAAAAGATCTAGAACACAAACATAGAAAAAATAAAAAAATGAAACCACACACCCTGGTCAAAAATTTAAAAAGGGCCCCAAAAGCCAGGGCGTGACAAAAACTGTCCATTTGGGGGCAGGCACTAATGTCATTTAAGGGGTGATGGGTATGTGGGTGTTTTATATTTAGTATGGCCCAAAGATGATTTTATTGTCCCCAAGAAAAAGAATGAGAGTTATATTTTGGTTTGGTATGGTTCAAAACCCCGCCCCTCAGAGAAACAAACACGACCCAAAAGGGGGGGAAGAAAAAAAAAATATTTAATAAAAATTTAAAATTTTTCTTAAATCCCAAAAAAAACTGGGAAATAAAGGAAAAGAGGGGCTAGTGGGTCCGGAGGAAGGGGAGGCTGAGGGAGGCAGGCAGGCCCCAGGCGGGCCCCGGGGGGAAGGGGGCAGACGACGGGCCAGGAAGGCGGGCCGGGTTTTGGGGAAAAGGCCCGAAAACAAAAGACAAAACAAACAAACGGGGTTAAGGGGGAGGGGGGGGAGGCCGGGCCCTGAAGACAAAGACAAAATAATTTTTACTGGTGGGGCCAAGTTCCGCTCGGTAAGAAAAAACATCTGGCGCCGGTGGGAGCCATGCCCCCCGGAATTAGTAGGGCGGGTTTGATTGGGAAAATGGGATCCCAGCTGCTTTGGGCCCAGGAATAAAGGAAACAACCCGAAAGTGCACAGGAGAGGCAGACCCGAGCACGCCCCCTGATCCACTCCAGAACACCCAAAAAGGGGAAAAAACACACTTTACAGATAAAACAGACACAGAGGGCCAAAACAAGGGGGAAAGGGGGAAACAGAAAAGGGAGAGACAAGCTCCCCAAAACAAAAAGTACCCCCCCCTAAATGGTCGCCCCCCTGGTGACCCACCAGGCCTGTCGGGGGTTTCGTGAGGGAAAGCCCCGTAAATCAACTGGGGATCCAACACAAAACGTTAGGGCCCCCAAGCCCTCCCCTTTGGGTTTCCATAACCTTCCCAACGACTAGGTTTGGAGCCCCTACCCCCCCCTCGAGAGTCCAGTAGCCTACTGCGGTGTGGGCCGGATGGTGTAAATGAGAGGGAACGGGTTGGAGGGGGGGGAACAGGGGGGGGACAAAAAAGGGGAGGAAAGGTTTCATTTGGGGAAAAGGGAAAGTAGGGTGAATTTCATGGTGAAGGCAACTTCAAACGAACCCCCAGCGGGGTTAATGATGGACTCCCCCAAACAAACGGCCCCAGGTCCCCGAGGAGACAGTTTGGCGTGTTTTGGTACAAAGAGGTACGTTCTTAGACGACACCCAAAACCTCTTGCCCAGGTGAAACACAGGTGCGGGAGCCCATTCCTATCCGCTGTCCTCTTGTTCCTGTCGGTGGGCCCAAAAAGCAACGTTTCCCCGAGCGGGGGCGCCACCCCTCTCGGGCCCGCGGGGAGGTTTCCTAAAACCAAAGGGAAACACCCAAATTCCTTCCCCTGAGCGGGAAAAACAGAGGGGGTTTGAAAAAACCCATGGTAATTCAAAGGGGTAAAAGGACCAGTCCCCAGAGGTGGTGAGGGAGTTTTTTGGGCGAAACTCCCCCCAAGGGAAATGTTTGGCCCAGGAGATGGATTTTGGCACCCACAAAACCCAAAAGGGTTGTTTTTCGAGGTTTTGATTGGCTCTTTCTGTTTGACCGTTTTTTGGGGGGATAAAAACCCAAAGGAACAGACTAACGGAAGCCCCCAAAAGCAGAAAAAAAAACCCTTTCCCAAAAACAGGGGGAAGTAAACGGGGGGCCTCTATCAGATAGTTTGGTCCACGGGCTTCCATGGGGAGGGGAAACATTTTGGGACTAGGGGGTTTCCCGGGTCCATGGCAGCCCGGAAATTTTTGGGTTTAATGCTATATAGGGAAAGATTTAGGGGAAATTCGCCCACAATGGTAAGTATAGTATCATTCCCTTCAGATTTGGGGTCCCCCCGGTGACAAAACCCCATGGCTATGTGGGCCCAGGGACGGTGGGAACTGGGGGGGGGTTAGCAGCAGCCCGAAGGGGATGAGGGGGTTTTGCCCCGGACGGGTTTTGAACAGGTCCCAAAAAAGGGCCCAAAAACGTCTTTTTTCCATTAAAGGGCCCCCCACCAAAAATGTCCCCTAAGCAGCGTAAACGGGCTCTCATCCCAGGGGACCAGAAAAAACGGGGGGTTTGTAAACCCCACTCCCAACCCCGGGGACCGGACCGTCTGGGGAACAAAGGTGGGTTTGGAGGCCCCCAAAACCGGGCCCCGGGTCCGTGGCAAGTGCAGTCTTAAAAGAGACCGATCTCCCACTGAACACCCGCCACGACCCCATGAGTAAAGGGGGGACTGCCAGGCTTTTGGTCCCCAAAAAAGGGGTCAGAAAAAATGGGGGACAAAGCTTTTTTGGGTTTAAAAAATTTCTTGCCCCCGGTCTTTATGAAAAATAAAGTTAAAACCTATTTAAAAAACCGGGGCCCACGGGGGGGCGTGAGTTGAGTCTCTTGGGGGGGGATGTAACCCAAAAGTTTTTGGGGTTTCCTGTCCAGACCACAAACGGCATTTCAGCTCCATCCACCCCAGTCCCGCCATTTTCCCAGGCTATTTGGCCCGCCAGCAGTTCTCGGTTTCCAAGGGTCTTTTAATTTCCCGTTTGTGGGTGACAATTTTTGGAGAAAAAAGAACAGGGGGGGAAGTTTTTGGTCAGGGGGGAGCGGGGGGAGAGGAGGCTCCCACACCTGAGCCCGACGGCCCACCCCCAAAAACAAACTGCAGAGAGGTTTTGGGGTGTATCAACACAGGGGAGGTGGAAAACGGGCCCTTTCCCAAAACCCCCTACCCTGCTCCGCCTCGGGGGGACCACAAAAAAGGGGGCCCCCTTTGGGGATGGAGTTAGTAAGGGGGCCACCATTTTACAAAAACCCTTTAATAAAATACGTAGAAGTTAGAAAAAACCCCAAAAAATCGTTGAAGTGCTTACGGGGGGGTAGGGGCCCCTTTCCGTCACTCCCCGGATTTTCTGGGGGGTCCGCCCACCTGCCCGCTCTCAATGATAAAAACCAAGGAACGATGTAGACGTTTGGGGGAAAACCCCCTTCTCTGTTTTAAACGTACAGCTTTTTTTCCAAAAAGCCTTTGGGAAAGGACTTGACTGACGTGTGCCTCATGCCCCCTCGGGGACGGGGAAAAAAAAACAGAATATCACCCAAGGTATAAAAAGGGGGGAAAAAAAACGGTTCAAAAAACCCCTTTAAAAAAATCTTTCCCCCATGGTTTGGGAAAACAGCGGGGCTTTTGAAAAGCCCAAAGGGCAGGACCAAATCCCAAAAATGTCCAAGTGGAGGGGAAAAGGGGTTTTTCCATTTCATCTCCCTTACGGACCGGGACAAGGTGAAAAAAACGTTCCTGGTCGAGCTTGGAAAAATGTGGCGCCAGGGCAGAGGTTAAAAAAGCGGGATTTTGATGAGGGGAAAGGGGAAAATTGTTTTAACAGTTATGTTTTTTAAAACCCCCTGAAATGATACAGGGGGGAACGACTTGCTTTTTTTCCCAACGAAAAAAAAAACCCTGCCCCCAAAGGAGACGACGAGGGACGGATTATCCCCGAGCCCAAAAAACACCAATGAAACGCCCATTGCTCTTTCCCTTTGGGGCCAGATTGAAATAAGGGGGACTAGAGGGCAAGGGGAAACCGGGAAAGGGTTTCAATAGGGCAATCAAAAGGGCCCTTTATTGGGGGTAGAGACAGAACCTTGCCCTTAAATTAAAAACCTCCGCTAAGTAAGGTATTTTTTGGGGACAGAGAAAGATAAAGAGGAGTGGGGGTTGAGTTGGGTTACACTTGGGGGGGGAACCCTGACCAGGCACTCGAAGGGGCATTTAGTGCTCCAAGAGAATGGTGTGACTGGTCCAAAAATTTGGGGTTGTGAAGACCCAACCCGGGGGGGAAGAAAGGTTTAGGGAGGTAGCCTGAGCCAGACATAACTTTTAGCTGAATGTTTCCCCCAAAGTTTGCCAGAAATCCCCGGGAAAAAGGGGGGGTGGTTTGTTTGAGTTACTCCGCGAGGAGGCGCCCTTTAAAGGGTGGCCCCGGGAAGGGGGGGTGGGTAGTGGTCCAGGGGGAAATCCGGTTTTGTGTAACGAATGGTGGCAAAAAAATTTGTCTTCTGCACCTGAGTTATGAAGCTGAGAGGGGGGGGAATGACTCGGGAAAAACGAAAGGGTTTAAAAGGTTTACTTGAAACCGGGGAATGAGGGGGCAGGATCAAAATTTTGGGGCTCGCAAGTAGACCCCCCCTTTAAACGACGACCCTTTGTTTTTTGGGCCGCTTGGGGCCCTGAACCCAAAAGGTGGGTGGCTTTCCCCAAACAACAGGCACCACCCGACTGGGGCCCCGGGTGGCTCGGGAGGTAGTCGAGCTCGCCCCCACTTGCATGGGTTCCCTCCTCTTTTCCGGGGAAAGGGAAAAAATCGGGAAAACAAAAAAGCGGCCGGTTTCCGGGGGGAGGCGGACTCGAGTGGTTAAGGCTGGGGAACCGTTCCTCCTACATGCGGCCGACCGCCTCCCCCCGGGAGCCTCTCCCGAACGGTTGTCTAGTTAAATGGCAGGGAAACGAGAGAAGTAAATCATGGGGCCCGTCACGAGAACCCATTTTCATTTAAGGCTTCATTAAAAACCGTTTAGAAATGCCCCTTTGAAGTGCCACTTTGTTTCCCCTGGAGTCCCCTGCCCAAAATCCAGAACTCAATAGGGGTATCAGCCACACTGTTAGAAAAAAAACCCGCCTCAAATAAAAAGATTTGGAGGAAATTTCCCCCAAAAGGTCAGGAGGTTTAAAAAAGTCTTTATTTAGCAGAAAAAAGCGAAAGTCAAAACCCGTCAAAGTTTTTTTGAGACACAGCCCCAGCCCAAACCCCGAGCCCCTCCCCCCCCCAAAAGCCCAAGAACAAATTTACTAGGGAATAAATAGAAAATGAAAGTGGTTTTCTGCCGGGAAAAAACAAGTCACACGAAAGGGAAAAAACCCCGGCATTTTCCAATTCTCCCGGGAAAGGTTCAGGCGAGTGGGCAGGGGGTTCCCCATGAACGAAGCCTGCATCATGTCCGAGGGAAACCCAAATTGGGGGGCATCAAAAAAATGGGGGTAGGAGAGATGGAGAAAATGAATTTTAAAAACAATTTTGAGATTTTGGGAGTTTAATGAGTACCTGGTTTAGCAGTTGATGATTATTTTTTCCAAAAAATCCCAATCAGTTTGGGATGCTGTCTAGAAAGTCCTTGAGCCCGGGGTTGCTTGTTGGAAGCTGTTTGTTTTTCCCCCTGCTGTCTCCTTGGGTCCATGGCCAGATCTTTGTTAGGCTATGGTTTTTAAACCCCGCACTCAAAAAGAAACAAACACGAAAAGGGGGGGAAGAAACAAAAATATTAATAAAAAATTTAAAAATTTTCTTTGTCCAAAAAAAAATGAATAAAGGGAAAAAAATGGGGTGTCGGGTCGGGGGAAGGAGAGGCTTTAGGGGCAGGGAAAGGAAAGGGAGGGAGGCAGGGAGGAAAAACGACAGGGAGGAAGGCGGCAGGTTGGGAGTATGTCCGAAAAATAAAGACAAAAAAAAACCCACAGGTTTAAAGGGGCGGGGGGAGAGCCCGCTGAAGACAAAGACAAAATAAAAATTTTCTGGGAGCCAAGTTACCGCCCCTTGGGAAGAACAACGATCTGGCGCCGGTGGGGAGCCATGCCCCGGAATTAGTTTGTGCAGGGTTTATAGAGAATAGGATGCAGCTGCTTTGGCAGGGAAACCTGGAAACAACCCGCAGCGCAACCCGGAGAGGGGAATCCCGAGGAAACCCCCCGATCCACCCAAGGGCACACCCCCAAAAAAGGGGGGCAAACCCACCTCAGATACAACCCGACACAGAGGGGGCAAAACAAGGAGGAAAGGGAAAAAAAAAAGGGAGGACAAGCTGCCCACATAACAAATTTTGTATCTATTTAATATTGGTTTTTTGTTTTTGGCCTCCCGAGAGGCGCAGTGACATAGGGGACGATGTAGGAGAGGGGTCAGTGCAGACCGGGTTTTTATCCCCGGATATCACAACCCGGGCCCGGGGTTGGGGGTCCCCTGAGCGGCGCACAATGGCCCCAAAATCGTCCCGGGGTTTGGGGGGGGATTGGCTGGGTAGGCCAATTTGTAAACGTGAATTTTTTCTTTAAATGATTGCCTGTTTAAAAAAAGGTTATTAAAGGTTCAACGAGCACCCGGGGGGGAAGGGGGGGAGCTAGAGGGGTTTTTACCAAACAACTGAGTAAGTCAAAAAAGCCTGATGTATATTCAGGAAGAGAGAGAGAGAGAGAAAAGAGGAGAGAGTGAGAGGAGGGGAGGGGAGTAGAGAGAGAGAAAAGGGGACAGAGGACGGGAGGGGAAAATAGAGAGGGAGTTCAAAGGGTGCGAGAGATGAGCAGAGAGAGATGGGGCGGAGGGGGGAGGATGGGTGGGGGGCGGAGGAGGGGTAGTGGAGAGAGAGGAAGGGGAGGGGGGGGGGGGAGATGAACCCCCTTTTTCCTACACTTAGTTTAGTTGTATTTTTACACACCCCATTTAGCAATACCCTAGGGTTTTGCTGTTTTTACACACCCCATTTAGCCATACACTAGGTTTTGTGGATTTTTAAAACACCCCCCTTGCCATACCCTGGGTTTTTTTGATTTCTTCACACCCCATTTAGCCATTTCCCAGGTTTGTTGTATTTCTGCACACCCCCTTTGCCCCAACCCAGGTTTAGCTTTTATTTTTACAAACCCCCTTTGCCCTACCCCAGGGTTTTGCTGGATTTCTACCCCCCAAACTACTTCCCCGTGGCTATGGGACAGGGGGAGAGGGGGAGTGAGAGAGAAGAGGAAGGGGGAGAGAGGGAGATGTTTAAAAAGAGATAGGGTTTACAGACTAAACACGCAGCAACTGAATATTTTTTATTTCTGACTTTCACTAGTTATTTCATCACAACCCGTAAAATTTTCCACTTTCCCCTTTGGGACGGTCGCCTTGGGCCCCTTTACCTATTTAAATGAATATTTCAAAAACAGAAAAAAGCAAAGGGATTAAATTATATAAAATTATCGCAAAGGAGGTTAAACCCTTCCCCGGAAAGGGGGAAAGTGTGTAAACAGGGGGGGTTAAATTTCATAAAACCAAATAAGCCTACTTCCCCCCACATACTGGGGTTTTTTTGCCCCAAAACCCAAATTTTAAAATAAACTTATATCAATCAGGGAAAGGGGATGGGATGTTTATTTTTCCCCTCTTGGGGGCCCTTCCCCCCCCCCTTTTCCCCTTTTCTTTTCTCCCTCACTCCCCCTTTTCAGTTCAATTCAAAAAGGGGTTTTATTTGGGCAGGGGGAAAAATATGTTAAAATTTACAAAAACAAGTGAAATAAAAAATCACAAAAAAGTAAACTTTTTAAAAACACAAAAGTTTCAAAAGAGAAAGCATTTGAAAGTTAATAATTTAAAATATATAAAAAAAAAATAAAAAAAAAAGAGGGGTATCAGTCCGAATGTATAGGCCCCGGAAAACACTGTAAATGAAATATAAACTAGCGGCTCCACTAGGCCCTTAGCCCGGTGGCTCCCCCTAGGGTCCTCTCAGCCCGGTTTGGTCCCCTAGGCCCCCCCCAGCCAGGGGGCTCCCCTAGGGCCCCCTTAGCCCGGTTTGGGCCCCCTAGGCCCCCTCAGCCAGGGGTCCACAGGCCCTCTCAGCCAGGTGGCCCAAATAGGCCCTTCAGCCGGGGGGCACCAAATAGGGCCCCTTTAGCCCGGTGGGTCCACTAGGCCCTTCCCGCCCCGTGGCCCCTAGGCCCTTTCAGCCAGGGGGCTAATAGGGCCCTCTCGCCAGTTTGGGTCCACAGGGTCCTCCAGCCCGGGGGCTCCCAGGGCCTTCTCAGCCAGGGGGCCCACTAGGGCCCTCTCGCCAGCTTTGGGGTGTGTAGGAGAGTGTGAGCTTTTGCAAAAAAATAGAAGTAAAAATGGGAAAGGGGGTGAAATAAAAATGATAAAAATTTGGCTAGGTTTTTTTACGGGGGGTTTGTTCCCCCAAGGTTTCCCATTCTTTTTTAATTTTCATTTTTCATTTTAGTCATTTTGCAGACGCCTTTTTCCAGAGCGATGAAAAAGGAGCAATTGGGGGTTTAAATGCCTTTTCAAGGGACATTAACTCATTTTGCAGAAGCTCTTAGCCAAAAGCGACTCGCAAAATTTGGGGGCGTTTACCCTAAGCCGTTGGGGTAAAACCCCTTTAAAATTTGGGGGGGGGGGTTAGAAGGGAAAACCCTTTTTTCCATCCCAAAGGGGGTTTCCTTTAAAAAGGTGGGGTTTCAAATGTCCCTTTTCACAACAAAGGGCACAATTT
>CM072220.1:1694295-1709511 GCA_036851935.1 Coregonus suidteri
CTAGTCATGTTAGGGTCTACTTAAAATGTCACATTCATACACAAGTAATTTGAAAATAAGTTATACTACTGAAACACATTCACAATAAGTTATATTACAACCTACCTCTGAAGTAAGCAGTGTGTTCTCTCACTAATGAAATAGGACATTAATAATCTGTCAGTGGTTAGTTGAATCAGTCTCTTTGCACTGTTCAGTTTGTCTGTGCAACAGGTAACCTTCCAGAATCGGAATCTTGTGATGTCACAATGGAGTCCCCATTGCCATGGTTACCCACAGCAGCTTTCATGTGTAATCAAATGCTGGCACAATTTAGTTTATTTATTTTTTATTTTTTTGTACCTATGCAGCACAGTCATACCTAATATATACAATGAATCCATTTAACCTAATTTTTTATTAAAATAAAATGCTGTAACTCATATAAAATGGTTGACCATTCAAACGACATGTGTTTTGCCTAATTAAAAGTCTATATGTTTTAGATATCATAACCAGCAGCCAGGCTTACTTAGGTTGTTTGTTCGATCTCAGCCTACCACTAATGTCAATATTTTTCATCATCATCATCATCATCATCATCATCAAAATACATAGGCTACCTTACTACAGTAAAACAAGTCTTCCATAGTCTATGTCACCTCAGTAACAAAGTTCCAAAAAAGAAATGAGGGTTCAAGAAAACATCTCTCTTCAATGGCCTCAGCTATTAGCCATATGATCAACAAGGTCAAATGCAGCACTAAAATCAAGAAGCAGCTCATCCACAAGTTTATCTTGGTCAAGTGACCTGAGCCATTGATCGATTAAATCAACCAGAGCTGTTGCAGTCGAGTGATCCTTACGGTATCTTTACGGTACGCATGCTCATAGAGGGATAAAATTAGCTAGATGTGTAATTATATAGGCCCAAAAAATGTAATTGAAGAGTAGGTGTCATTGATGTTTAGCATTTAAGTTTAATAAATTATTAAATAAGGAAATCAATATCAGCTGACTATAGAACAGTATTGTTTAAAATTATGTTTGAACATTTTCTTATCCATGTCTTTCCAGTTGATATAACCAAACAGACAACCTTTGATGCTCAAGAGCGTCACACATTCCTCCATTCATTCTCTATCATATTCCCCTCCATTATATTCCTCTATCATATTCCCTCCATCATATTCCCTCTATCATATTCCCTCTATCATATTCCTCTATTATTTCATATCCATCATACTCCATCATAATACTCGCTATCATATTCCCTCTATCATATTCCTCTTTATTTATACAGGGAATCCCATTTGAGACCAGTGTTTTTCAATGGTGGCCCTGGGGACTTTATCAATGTAACAGTCAGGGTGCTGTAGATTCCGTGTGTTTATGTACTGTGTTTTGAGTGTCTATAGTTCTAAAATCTATTTGACCTGAGTGAACACCCAATCAGAGGCACGATGTCAGCTGTTTGCTGGTTAACCAGTGATTGGGAGCCATATTTGCACTGTCGGTTTTTCCTTTGTGTTTTACATTCTTAGTTCATTTAGTTGGTTGTGTTATACCGTGTACTGTCACTTTCCGTCTTTTGTTTGGGTTTGCCTTGCTCGCGTTTTACGCTCAATAAATGAGTATGTTTGCCTGCAACGCTGCGCCTTGGTCTACTCCTTACCCAGACGATCGAGACAGAAGAACCCACCCAAAACTGGACCCAAGCAGGGAGTCGAGGAGCCATCGCCAGGGAGATCCCTAGCAGATCTTTAGTGGCAGCCTCGACTGGGTCAAGCCGAGGGAATAGCAGAAGAGTGGACGTGGGAACAATGGAGGAGGAGCTATCGACTGGGTCAAGCCCCTTGAGGAGCGAAATAGCGGGAGTTGGACGCAGAGGAGTTAGAAACTTTGGGCGAGAATTATAGAGGCCTGGCCCACGGGGAGGAGAGAACCCCAGAAATTTTTTAGGGGGGGGCTCACGACGTGGACCACGGGGCAGCAAGAGGCCGCGATGGAGCGGTCCACTGCGGGTGTGCAGAGGAGGCCGCCAGGTAAGGGGGCCACTGGTCACAGAGGAGAGGGGTTAAATGTGGTGGCACGGTGAGAGGTACTAAATGGGTGTGTTACCAGTCCGGTCCGGCCCGTTCCTGATCCCTGCGTAGAGCCAGTGTTAGGAGGGGTGTGTCCCAGTAAATCCGCCCTGTTCCTGTTCCTCGCATCGAGCCTGTGGTGCGTGTCGTCAGCCCGGCCCGGCCTGTTCCTGCTCCTGGGGTGCACCGAGCCTATGGTACGCTAACGTATAGCCCTGTCCGGCCTGTTCCTGCTCCCCGCACCGAGCCTGATGGTGCGTTACAGGTCAGCCCTGTCCGGCCCGTTCCTGCTCTCCGCACCAAGTCTGTGGTGCGAGTCGAGCCCAGTCCGGCCCATTCAGATTTTCCCGCACCAGGTCCAGTGGTGCGTTTCGTCAGAGAACTGTCCGGCCTGTTCCTGCTCTCCGCACCAAGGTCTGTGGTGCGCGTCGCCAGCCCAGTCCGGCCCATGCCTGCTCCCCGCACCAAGTCTGTGGTGCGTTTCGTCAGCCCTGTCCGGCCCGCTCCGGCGCTCCACACCAGGCCAGTGGTGTGCGTCGTCAGTCCGGTGAGGCCCGTTCCGGCTCCACGCACCAAGGCAGACTGGGTTTGACTAGCAGCCTGGGTGCGCATCGTCAGCCAGGTCAGGTAGTGTTCCTGCCTCACGCGCAAAGCCAGGGGTGCGCGTGTCAGTCAGTCCGGTGCCTGATCAGGTACTGGTCAGCTGCTCCACAACGGAGCTTAAGCAATCCGCTCGTCGATGTCCAGTCCTGATAGTCAGTCAGCGGGGTCAGACCGGACCAGGGGCGCTACGGGAGGATTATGGAGGCTTTGTGGTCAAATAGGAGCCGGAGCCGCCTCCGAGGAGGAATGCCCACCCAGCCCTCCCCTGTTTTGGGGTTTTTGTTGAGGCGCGGTCGCAGTCCGCGCCTTTGGGGGGGGGGGGTACTGTCACACTCTGGCTCTGGGGACTTTTCCATGTTGAGTCAGGGTGTCAGATTCCGTGTGAGTGTGTGTTTTGAGTGTCTAGTTGTTCTATGTCTAGGTTGGCCTGAGTGACTCCCAATCAGAGGCAACGAGTGTCAGCTGTTTGCTGGTTGTCTCTGATTGGGAGCCATATTTAAACTGTCGGTTTTCCTTTGTGTTTTGTGGGTTCTTGTTTCAAGTTGGTTGTGTTATACCGTGTACTGTCACGTTTGGCGTCTTTTGTTGTTTTGTTCGCGTTTCGCTCAACACAGTAAATGAGTATGTTTGCCAGATGTAACGCTGCGCCTTGGTCCTCTCTTAGAGGTAGACGACCGTGACACAGTCACCTCTTTTTCAAGAGCGCCCTGTGTTATATCAATTAACAATCCAAACAGCCCAAAAACAGATACAATTGGCATACAGAGCAGAGAAATATATAGAGCAAAATTATTAGACTTGAACACATACATTTCACAATGAACTCAGGTCTTGTATTTAACCAGTTGAGCTGACACCATTTTGCACTGTTTCACTAGGGCTTTAGTCATCATCTAGTCAAGAGGGCAATATTTTATTAATGTAGTGGTGTCCCTCCCCCCAGGAAGCTATGACCTTTAGCTTTCACCTGTAATTGTTCATTTATGTCTGAGAAAAAAAACACTTTTCAACCTTGAGCGTGGATCTAGTACACAAGAAAAGTATAAACATTCAACCTTCTTTACTACTTTGCCAAACATTTCATGACATTAGTAATAGTCAAAATTGGTAAAATTTGTAAATGTCTAAATTAACATTTGGGCCATTTAAACAGTGTGTATCCCTCCTATAGACAATGGGAGAAGGGCTATGTAAAGGTCTCGATTTTGTCGTTCTGAACAAATGTTTAACTTCCACACAAAATTACTTCTTGACTTATTTTAGGTTTAAGGAAGTGTGTAGGTCACATTCTTTATAGTAGAGCTATGAAAGTTATGTATTTAGCTCTGCCTGCTCGAGACAAATTCAGTGATTGCTTTGCCATTTCTGTGCCGTGAAGCAGTCAAGCTGGATAAATGTTTTTCCTGGAACGCCCCTTTGACTTAACGTTGCAGTTAAGTGATATAAATGGATGTAATGATGCAGCCGACCACCAGAGGGAGGCAAATACAAGTTTATTCGACAGAGGACGTTTACGTGGTTCTAGGAAGGTCTGGATGGATGTCTTCTGAAATATAAAACGGTGGGAAATCAATCAAATAAGTCATGTAAACATTTACATGTTTTTTAAAGAAATTCTAGTGCCCGATTTCGGGGACTGTCAGCCTAAGAGGTTTTAAGTCTTAAAGTGATCTAATGAAACAAATCCTCTCTGTCACATTCCTTTCAATATATTCCCTCTATCATATTCCCCTCTATCCTAATCCCTCTTATCATATTCCTCTCTATCATATTCCTCTCCACCCACTCCTCCTCCTTCCTCCTCTCCCTCATCTCAGTGCAGCCCCTCTCCATCCACTAGAGCAGGAAGTCTCTGGGCTCAGTGAGGTCCAGCTCAAACTGAAGAGAGAGGCCGTTTTAACTCTCTTCACCTTTAGCTGTTCCTCCAGCCTGGCAAGTACTATCTCCTTGTCAACAAGCAAACATGATCTGGACTTTGAGATGATCTGACGTCTCTTATGCTTTGCTTGAGACATTTCTCTTTGCTGCTCATCTCTTGAACAATTCCAGCACACTAATGTCCTTCTTGAAGTAGCATAAATCTGAGGCTACCTCTTTTTTCAGATCCTCATGTGCTTCTCTTATAGGTTTGAATGTGTGTCCTCTGTCGTCTCAACCATAGATATGCAGATCACAGAGATCAGCTTACTGTCCGTCTCACAGAACAGCTTCAGAGCCTCTCCATGTTCACGACATTCATATCTCTACTGTTTCCTCTCTCGGGACTGTAGCTCTCTGTCTTTTAGCATCTTCCTCCAGTTTCAGCTGGTAGCCCACGTTCCTGATCAGTCTGTTTATCTGGAAGATTCTGTCTCTGACCAAGAGCCCTGCCCACTTGAGGCAGAGTTGGTGTCCAGCATTCAGGCTGTCTTGGAGGCAGGTCTTGCAGAAGGTGTGCTGATAGCTTAGAGACACAGGCTCAGTGTAGATGTCTGTGCAGATGGAACAGCACAGGTGGTCTGCCAGGTCAGAGGAAGCTGTGGCCATAATGACTGTGCTCGTGCTCAGTGTGTGAGAGACAAAGAGGCAGTGTCCAAATAGCCATCTTCCTCCATAAATCAGTATAGTAAAACATGTAGTTTTATAGTATGTGAAATTTAGAAACTATGCCTCTGTTCAGAGCTCGTCGGACCTAGGAAACTCTGAACATGTCTGACTTGCTGGCGTTGAATGCGGCACGTGTGCTGATAACTACAACCAGTAAGCAAGTCTAACTATTTCCAATAAGCAAGTTCCAAGTTCCGACTAGCACGTGAACGCTGCAATAGTACTAAGAATGCGTCATCTAATGCGCGATTGCATTGACTCCCGTCATTCGTTCATTTCGGTACAGCGCGTCAATTTATCTGACTATCAGCTGTTGCCAAACAAGTGAGTCAGAAAAGAAGAGTGAATTCTACTAGATCAAAGGCGAAATTAGTATGCAGTTTAAGTATGTATTACGCTAGAATGGATATTTAGACACAGCCAGTAACAGGTCTGTCTTGGAAAATACATGTATGTTCTTGAAGTACGCAGTCAAATTAACATTAGCTTTAAAGCCCTCATGAAGAATACTGACAGACTTCTTGTAAAGGTAGAGGCATGTGACTATCATAAAGCAAGACAGACTAAAGTATAGTGTCAGTAACAACTTTCAGTGTGGGTGTGGGGAAAAAGCTAAAACACAAGTGAATAAAGGATGGGTTTTATTATCCATACAGTATAAATAGGAAATGACTAATTAACAAATGATTCCAACTAATTATTTGGATTGGAGATGACTGCTTTAGACTGTTGATGCACACATTGAGGTCAGCAAGCACCAAATAAGTGTCCAGCATGCTCTAGTGGTTATTACAAGTAACTACACATATCACACCACAACAGCTAACATAGTGTCTCACTCCCTCTCCTCCTCTCTCCTCCTCTCCCTCTTGTCTCCTCTGTTCTTCCTCTATTCCTCCTCCTCTCCTCCTCGCCCTCTCAGCGGCTCCAGCTGGATAGAGTGACGGCGAGGTGACCTCCTGCCTCTCTCACTGGAGGGCGGGAGAGGGGGAACAAAGAGGATGAGGAGGAGGTGGAGAGAAAGAGAGTAGGAATGGAAGAGGAGGTGGAAAGGGGTAGAGGAGGCAGAAAGCCTGGTCTAAGTATTGCTTTAAAGGGAAGAGAGGGGGAGGAGGAGAGAGCGCGAGAGATGGGGGGAGTGGGAGAAAGAGGGGAGGAGGGGGAGGAGGGGGAGGGCACCTCACCCTCTCACCGTCCCCCCCTACTCACAAGGCAGGCAATACGCTTGACCTCATCTTTACTAGATGCTGCTCTTCTACTAATCTCACTGCAACTCCCCTCCATGTCTCCGACCACTACTTTGTATCCTTTTCTCTCTCGCTCTCCTCCAACACTACTCACTCTGCCCCTACACAGATGGTAATGCGCCGCCGCAACCTTCGCCCTCTCTCTCCCACTACTCTCTCCTCTTCCATCCTATCATCTCTTCCCTCTGCTCAATCCTTCTCCCTCCAATTTCCTGATTCTGCCTCCTCAACCCTCCTCTCCTCCCTTTCTGCATCCTTTGACTCTCTGTGTCCCCTATCCTCCCAGCCGGCTCGGTCCTCCCCTCCAGCTCCGTGGCTTGATGACTCATTGCGAGCTCACAGAACAGAGCTCCGGGCAGCGGAGCGGAAATGGAAGAAAACTAAACTCCCTGCCGACCTGGCATCTTTTCACTCCCTCCTCTCTACATTTTCTTCATCTGTTTCTGCTGCTAAGGCCACTTTCTACCACTCTAAATTCCAAGCATCTGCCTCTAACCCTAGGAAGCTCTTTGCCACATTTCCTCCCTCTAAATCCTGAATCCCCCCCCCCCCCCCCCCCCCCCCCCCCTCTCTCCTCTCAGTGGATGACTTCGTCAACCACTTTGAAAAGAAGGTTGACGACATCCGATCCTCGTTTGTTAAGTCTAATGACACTGCTGGTCCTGCTCACACTGCCCTACCCTATGCTTTGACTTCTTTCTCCCCTCTCTCTCCAGATAAAATCTTGCGACTTGTGACTGCAGGCCGCCCAACAACCTGCCCGCTTGACCCCATCCCCTCCTCTCTTCTCCAGACCATCTCCGGTGACCTTCTCCCCTACCTCACCTCGCTGATCAACTCATCCTTGACCGCTGGCTATGTCCCTTCCGTCTTCAAGAGAGCGAGAGTTGCACCCCTTCTCAAAAAACCAATACTCGATCCCACTGATGTCAACAACTACAGACCAGTATCCCTTCTTTCTTTTCTTTCCAAAACTATTGAGCGTGCCGTCTATAGCCAACTCTCTTGCTATCTCTCTCAGAATGACCTTCTTGATCCAAACCAGTCAGGTTTCAGGACTGGTCATTCAACTGAGACTGCTCTTCTCTGTGTCACGGAGGCTCTCCGCACTGCTAAAGCTAACTCTCTCTCCTCTGCTCTTGTCCTTCTAGACCTGTCTGCTGCCTTTGATACTGTGAACCATCAGATCCTCCTCTCCACCCTCTCCGAGCTGGGCATCTCCGGCGCGGCTCACTCCTGGATTGCGTCCTACCTGACCCGGTCGCTCCTACCAAGTGGCGTGGCGAGAAGCTGTCTCCGCACCACGTGCTCTCACCACTGGTGTCCCCCAGGGCTCAGTTCTAGGCCCTCTCCTATTCTCCCTATACACCAAGTCACTTGCCTCTGTCATATCCTCACATAGCCTCTCCTATCATTGCTACGCTGACGATACACAACTAATCTTCTCCTTTCCCCCTTCTGATAACCAGGGTGGCGAATCGCATCTCTGCATGTCTGGCAGACATATCAGTATGGATGACGGATCACCACCTCAAGCTGAACCTTGACAAGACGGAGCTGCTCTTCCTCCCAGGGAAGGACTGCCCGTTCCATGATCTCGCCATCACGGTTGACAACTCCGTTGTGTCCTCCTCCCAGAGTGCGAAGAGCCTTGGCGTGACCCTGGACAACACCCTGTCGTTCTCCGCTAACATCAAGGCGGTGACCCGATCCTGCAGGTTCATGCTCCACAACATTCGGAGAGTACGACCCTGCCTTACACAGGAAGCGGCACAGGTCCTAATCCAGGCACTTGTCATCTCCCGTCTGGATTACTGCAATTCGCTGTTGGCCGGGCTCCCTGCCTGTGCCATTAAACCCCTACAACTCATCCAGAATGCCGCAGCCCGTCTGGTGTTCAACCTTCCCAAGTTCTCTCACGTCACCCCGCTCCTCCGCACACTCCACTGGCTTCCAGTTGAAGCTCACATCTATTACAAGACCATGGTGCTTTCCTATGGAGCTGTGAGGGGAACGGCACCTCTGTACCTTCAGGCTCTGATCAGTCCCTACACCCAAACGAGGCCATTGCGTTCATCCACCTCTGGCCTGCTGGCTCCCCTTCCTCTGCGGAAGCATAGTTCCCGCTCAGCCCAGTCAAAACTGTTCGCTGCTCTGGCACCCCAATGGTGGAACAAGCTCCCTCACGACGCCAGGACAGCGGAGTCACTCACCACATTCCGGAGACATTTGAAACCCCACCTCTTTAAGGAATACCTGGGATAGGATAAAGTAATCCTTCTACCCCCCCCCCCCCCCCCCCCCCCCCTTAAAAAAAAAGTAAAAAAAGAATAATAATTGTAAAGTGGTTAACCCACTGGCTATAGGGTGAATGCACCAATTTGTAAGTCACTCTGGATAAGAGCGTCTGATAAATGACGTAAACGTAAACGTGTCCGACACACCATCCTTACACCTGCAACAGGTAGGCCAGGGGGCGGGACCTGTAGGTGAGACTCATAACATGATAAGGGGGGCAGGTGAAGAAGGGGTGGAGCTGGAGTCAAGGAGGGGAGGGTGTTCCTACGAGCCCCCTGCCAGCGAGACGGGGAGCAGGGAGGAAGTCTGTCCACTGAGCATTTCTGGGTCATTGGGTCGCCTCCAATGAGATTAGATCCCCCTCTACAATGTAAAGCAGTTTGAGTACTGGGGGGTTCTCTGTATAAATCCAAGGTGAAACCTCCAGGGGCTAGCCTTCTCTCAGGGGAGAGTCTGCTCTGGGCTGCCTGCGAAAGGTGCTCCACTGTGGGAAAGAGGAGAGAACAAGAGCCCCCAGAAGAGATCTCCTTATGGTAGTGATGGACAGATCAACTCTCCTTGTCATCTTCCACCTCTTCCTCTTCCTCTTGCTCGGCCTTCTCCCGCCTTTCCTTCTTACAGTTGTGATGGAGAGAACCCTTTTCTCTCTTTCCTCCTTCCTCTCCTCCCTCTTTCTCTTCCTCTACCTTCCTCTCCCTCCTTCCCTCTTTGTAGACCTTGTTTAGTCAAGCCAGATTGTGGATAGCTAGCCATGGTTCAGACCACTGTCGCTGTCTGGGAGGGGGGATACAGGACTGGTCAACTGGACTCAGCTCACATGGGGAGAACCTGCTGCTGCTGCCACTCCCCCTCTTACCTGGGATGAGATCACGTTTGGAGGAAACCTGGCACCATCCCTACGGTGAAGCATGGTGGTGGCAGCATCATGCTGTGGGGAGGATTTTCAGGGACAGGGACTGGGAACACGCCCCATTCACATCGACAGGGCTTTAGTGGAGCGGGTCGAGAGTTTCAAATTCATTGGTGTCCACATCAACAACAAACTATTATGGTCCAAACACACCAAGACCGTCATGAAGAGGGCACGACAACGCCTTTTCCACCTCAGGAGACTGAAAAGATTGGACATTGGTCCCAAGATCCTCAAAAAGTTATACAGCTGCACCATCGAGAGCATCCTGACCGGTTGCATCACCGCCTGGTATGGCAAATGCTCGGCATCCGACCATAAGGCGCTACAGAGGGTAGTGCGTACGGCCCAGTACATCACTGGGACCAAGCTACCTGCCATCCAGGACCTATATACTAGGCGGTGTCAGAGGGAGGCCCAAAAAATTGTCAAAGACTCCAGTCACCCAAGTCATAGTATGTTCTCTCTGCTACCGCACAGCAAGCGGTACCAGAGTGCCAAGTCTAGGTCCAAAAGGCTCCTTAACAGCTTCTACCCCCAAGCCATAAGACTGCTGAACAATTAATCAAATGGCCACCCAGACTATTTACATTGTCACCTCCCCCCTTTGTTTTTACACTGCTGCTACTCGCTGTTTATTATCTATGCATAGTTACTTAACCCGTACCTAAATGTACAAATTACCTCAACTAACCTGTACCCCCACACATTGACTCGGTACCGGTACCCCTTGTATATAGCCTCGTTATTATTTTATTGTGTTACTTTTTTGTTAATTTTTTACTTTAGTGTATTTAGTAAATATTTTCTTAACTCTATTTATTGAACTGCATTGTTGGTTAAGGGCTTGTAAGTAAGCATTTCACGGTAAGGTCTACACCTGTTGTATTCGGCACATGACAAATACAATTTGATTTGATTTGATTTGGAGACTAGTCAGGATCAACGGAAAGATGAACAGAGCAATTTACAGAGAAACCCTTGATGAAAACCTGCTCCAGAGCGCTCAGGACCTCAGACTGGGGCTAAGGTTCACCTTCCAACAGGACAACAACCCTAAGCACACAGCCAAGACAACGCAGGAGTGGTTTCGTGAACAGTCTCTGAATGTCCTTGAGAGGCCCAGCCAGAAACCGGACTTGAACACAATCTAACATCTCTGGAGAGACCTGAAAATAGCTGTGCAGCGACACGCCCTATCCAACCTGACAGAGCTTGAGAGGATCTGCAGAGAAGAATGGGAGAAACTCCTCAAATACAGGTGTGCCAAGCTTGTAGCGTCATACCCAAGAAGACTCGAGGCTGTAATCGCTGCCAAAGGTGCTTCAACAAAGTACTGAGTAAAGGGTCTGAATACTTATGTAAATGTAATATTTCCATTTGTTATTTTTAATAAATTTATAAAAAAAGTCTAAAAACCTGTTCTCACTTTGTCATTATGGGGTATTGTGTGTAGATTGATGAGGAAAAAAAACAATTTAATCAATTTTAGAATAAGACAAAGTGTGGAAAAAGTCAAGGGGTCTGAATACTTTACAAATGCACTCAATTAGATTTTGTTCAAAATAATTTATAGGGCAGCCAATAATTGTGACACGCATGTTTTTGAATAAACATAATGATTTCTTGATGACGATAATTTTTCTATTTGAACAATTTTTACTCAATTAAAGGGTAGATTCATATGATCTTTTGAGTGTAAGATCAAGCTGATAGATCACAATGACATGCTTTCACAGCCTTTTTTGTTCATATTTCCTTCTGGTGCCAATAATTCAGGAAGGCACTGTACACTTCCACTCATCACTTAGAAACTGTAATGGAAGAAGTCTTCATTGTTACCCTTATCTCTCTCCCTTTGATTACCCTCATGTCAGTCATACATTATATTACAAAATATTAAGGTTCAAAGGCAAAAAAATATGATTAGACAAATAATAATATTTATTTGAATGATACAGTATGTTACTAAATTGAAATTAAAATGAAATGTTTTTTGTAATTATTACATTTTACAAAATGTAAAAACAAAACATTAAAAAAATAACAAAATAACAAAAGCAAGGTAAAAAGAAAAGGACACAAAAACAGATCCAGATTCCTATTGCCTTTACGAGTCGTCTTTGACCATATCCAGTTAATCACATATAGCGGTTGGTCTTTCAGTACATTTTAGTGAAAAAAAAATTTTTTGTGTTTTTTTTATCATTTCCTTGACAGTTGGCCATTCGAGTGCATCATGTAATTCTATGGAGAACATCTCATAACCACATTGCAGAACCTTTCTTGCTGCCTTATTTTGTGCTATTTGCGGTCTCTTTAGGTCACCAACACCTGCATTACTCCAGACAACAGTAGTTCATTTGACTATGGATGAGAGCTTGTGAGATTTGTTTTAGAATTTTCTCTACCTATCCCATAGGTATAAACACTGGTAATGGCTCTACCTTTCCCTCTGATAGGCTTTGTTTGCCATATTACACCTAATTTATATGTACACCTATCCAATCCTTTCAACATGTAGGAATGCTTAGTCTCGATTTAGGATTACACATTTAAACTGTGCAACACTCCCCAAATTTGCGAAAAGTAAACATTTTGTGTTTATAATGTTTTGTACGGTATGCCTTGACAAAAAACAAACAGAGTAAACATTTATTTTTTTATTCTTGGTTTTTCATTGCATGTAAAAATACAATATCTCCCTTCTCACTCTTTCTTACTGTCACGATCGTCTACATATGAAGAAGCGGACCAAAGCGCAGCGTTGCGAGTGAACATGATTTATTAATAAACGTACTCACGAAAACAAAACAAAAGACGATACGTGAAGTTCTCAAGTTACAAATCACTGACATACGGAACATGTAACCAGGAAACAAAAACCCACAAACCCCACAGGAAAACATACAGAATAAATATGGCTCCCAATCAGAGATAACGAGCCGAACAGCTGACACTCGTTACCTCCGATTGGGAGTCATTGAACAAACCTAGAAAAACAACAACCTAGACACCCAACCTAGAACATAAACACATAGACTGCACACACCCTGGATAAACAATAATGAGTCCCAGCACCAGGGTGTGACAGTACCCCCCCCTAAAGGCGCGGACTGCGACCGCGCCTCAAAACCCCCAAACAGGGGAGGGCTGGGCGGGCATACCTCCTCGGTGGCGGTTCTGGCTCCGGCCTAGACCACCACCCCACCATAGTCACTTCCCGCTTATGTAGCCTCCTCCAAATGACCCCCACCGGTTTAAGGGGCAGCACCTGACTAAGGGGCAGTACCGGACTAAGGGGCAGTACCGGACTAAGGGGCAGTACCAGGCTGAATGGCGAATCCTGGCTGGTCGGCTCTGGCGGATCCCGGCTGGACGGCTCTGGCGGATCCCGGCTGGACGGCTCTGGCGGATCCCGGCTGGACGGCTCTGGCGGATCCCGGCTGGACGGCTCTGGCGGATCCCGGCTGGACGGCTCTGGCGGATCCCGGCTGGACGGCTCTGGCGGATCCCGGCTGGACGGCTCTGGCGGATCCCGGCTGGACGGCTCTGGCTGATCCTGTCTGGCGGAAGGCTCCGGCTGATCCCGTCTGGCGGAAGGCTCCGGCTGATCCCGTCTGGCGGAAGGCTCTGGCTGATCCCGTCTGGCGGAAGGCTCTGGCTGCTCCTGTCTGGCGGAGAGCTCTAGCGGCTCCGGTCTGGCGGACGGCTCTGTAGGCTCATGGCAGACGGGCGGCTTTGCAGGCTCATGGCAGACGGGCAGCTCCTGCGGCGCTTGGCAGACGGACAGTTCAGACGGCGTTGGGCAGACGGGCAGTTCAGGCGCCGTTGGGCAGACGGGCAGTTCAGACGGCGTTGGGCAGACGGACAGTTCAGGCCCCGTTGGGCAGACGGCAGACTCTGGCCGTCTGAGGCGCATCGTAGGCCTGGTGCGTGGTGCCGGAACAGGAGGTACCGGGCTGAGGATACGCATCTCAGGGCTAGTGCGGGGAGAAGCAACAGGGCATGCAGGACCCTGGGGACGCACATAAGTCCTAGTGCGTGGTGCCGGAACTGGTGGTCCCGGGCTGAGGACACGCATCTCAGGGCTAGTGCGGGGAGCAGCAACAGGACGCACAGGACTCTGGGAACACACAGGAGGCTCGGTGCGTGGTGTAGGCACTGGTGGTACTGGGCTGGAGCGGGGAGGTGGCGCCGGAAATACCGGACCGTGCAGGCGTACTGGCTCCCTTGAGCACTGAGCCTGCCCAACCCTACCTGGTTGTATGCTCCCCGTCGCCCGACCAGTACGGGAAGGAGGAATAACCCGCACCGGGCTATGTGGGCGAACCGGGGAAACCATACGTAGGGCTGGTGCCATGTAAGCCGGCCCGAGGAGACGCATTGGTGGCCTGCTGCGTGGGGCCGGGCCTCATGACATCCGGCTCAACACTCAATCTAGCCCGGCCGATACGAGGAGCTGGAATGTACCGCACCGGGCTATGCCTGCGTACAGGAGACACCATGCGCTCTACTGCGTAACATGGTGTCTGCCCGTACTCCCGCTCTCCACGGTCAGTCCAGGGAGTAGGCGCAGGTCTCCTACCTGCCTTCGCCACACTCCCTTTTAGCCCCCCCCCAAGACATTTTTGGGGGAGTAACCACGGGCTTCCAGCCTCGACTCCGCGCTGCCTCCTCATACCACCTCCTCTCGGCTGCAGCTGCCTCCAGCTCTTCACGAGGGCGGTGGTACTCCTCTGGTTGTGCCCAAGGACCCTTTCCAGCCCGTATCTCCTCCCATGTCCAAAAGTCCTTAGGAGGCTCCCATAAATCCTGCGTAGGTAGGTCCTGTTGCCGCTTGTTACGCCGCTTGGTCCTCTTGTGGTGGGTTTTTCTGTCACGATCGTCTACATATGAAGAAGCGGACCAAAGCGCAGCGTTGCGAGTGAACATGATTTATTAATAAACGTACTCACGAAAACAAAACAAAAGACGATACGTGAAGTTCTCAAGTTACAAATCACTGACATACGGAACATGTAACCAGGAAACAAAAACCCACAAACCCCACAGGAAAACATACAGAATAAATATGGCTCCCAATCAGAGATAACGAGCCGAACAGCTGACACTCGTTACCTCCGATTGGGAGTCATTGAACAAACCTAGAAAAACAACAACCTAGACACCCAACCTAGAACATAAACACATAGACTGCACACACCCTGGATAAACAATAATGAGTCCCAGCACCAGGGTGTGACACTTACCCAGTCTACTCATCCATCTTCAAGCTTTCATCCCTTCCCTGCTCTTCTATCACCCTCTCAGTTCCACCTCCAGCTGGCTCCCTCTTTTTCTTCTTCTCCAGTCTCTTCCTCTCCTCTTTCCTCCTCTTTTCTCTCTTCTTATCCTCCTTTTTTTGAATCTTTCGCTCCATCTCCAGGAGCTCAGCTTGAGCTTTCTCTCTCTTTTTCAGCTCCTCAGACCACTTCTTCTCTTTCTTAATCCTGTCTTTCATCATGGC
>CM072220.1:1710011-1733700 GCA_036851935.1 Coregonus suidteri
GCAACAGGTAGGCCAGGGGGCGGGACCTGTAGGTGAGATTCATAACATGATAAGGGGGGCAGGTGAAGAAGGGGTGGAGCTGGAGTCAAGGAGGGGAGGGTGTTCCTACGACCCCCCTGCCAGCGAGAAGGGGAGCAGGGAGGAAGTCTGTCCACAGAGCATTTCTGGGTCATTGGGTCACCTCCAATGAGATTAGATCCCCCTCTACAATGTAAAGCAGTTTGAGTACTGGAGGGTTCTCTGTATAAATCCAAGGTGAAACCTCCAGGGGCTAGCCTTCTCTCAGGGGAGAGTCTGCTCTGGGCTGCCTGCGAAAGGTGCTCCTCTGTGGGAAAGAGGAGAGAACAAGAGCCCCCAGAAGAGATCTCCTTATGGTAGTGATGGATAGATCAACTCTCCTTGTCATCTTCCACTTCTTCCTCTTCCTCTTGCTCGGCCTTCTCCCTCCTTTCCTTCTTACAGTCGTGATGGAGAGAACCCTTTTCTCCCTTTCCTCCTTCCTCTCCTCCCTCTTTCTCTTCCTCTACCTTCCTCTCCCTCCTTCCCTCTTGGTAGACCTTGTTTAGTCAAGCCAGATTGTGGATAGCTAGCCATGGTTCAGACCACTGTCGCTGTCTGGGAGGGGGGATACAGGACTGGTCCACTGGACTCAGCTCACATGGGGAGAACCTGCTGCTGCTGCCACTCCTCCTCTTACCTGGGATGAGATCATGTTTGGAGGAAACCTGGCACCATCCCGACGGTGAAGCATGGTGTTGGCAGCATCATGCTGTGGGGAGGATTTTCAGGGACAGGGACTGGGAACACGCCCCATTCACATCGACGGGGCTGTAGTGGAGCAGGTCGAGAGTTTCAAGTTCCTTGGTGTCCACATCACCAACAAACTATCATGGTCCAAACACAGCAAGACAGTCGTGAAGAGGGCACGACAACGCCTTTTCCACCTCAGGAGACTGAAAAGATTTGGCATTGGTCCCATGATCCTCAAAAAGTTCTACAGCTGCACCATCGAGAGCATCCTGACCAGTTGCATCACCGCCTGGTATGCAACTGCTAGGCATCCGACCGTAAGGCGCTACAGAGGGTAGTGCGTACGCCCAGTACATCACTGGAGCCAAGCTTCCTGCCATCCAGGACCTATATACTAGGCGGTGTCAGAGGGAGGCCCAAAAAATTGTCAAAGACTCCAGTCACCCAAGTCATAGACTGTTCTCTCTGCTACCGCACAGCAAGCGGTACCAGAGTGCCAAGTCTAGGTCCAAAAGGCTCCTTAACAGCTTCATCCCCAAGCCATAAGACTGCTGAACAATTAATCAAATGGCCACCCAGACTATTTCCATTGACACCTCCCCCCTTTGTTTTTACACTGCTGCTACTCGCTGTTTATTATCTATGCATAGTTACTTTACCCCTACCTACATGTACAAATTACCTCAACTAACCTGTACACACACACACACATTGACTCGGTCCCGGTACCCCTTGTATATAGCCTCGTTATTATTTTATTGTGTTACTTTTTATTTTATTTTTTACTTTAGTATATTTAGTAAATATTTTCTTAACTCTATTTATTGAGCTGCATTGTTGGTTAAGGGCTTGTAAGTAAGCATTTCACGGTAAGGTCTACACCTGTTGTATTCGGCACATAACAAAAACAATTTGATTTGATTTGATTTGGAGATTAGTCAGGATCAAGGGAAAGATGAACAGAGCAATGTACAGATAAATCCTTGATGAAAACCTGCTCCAGAGCGCTCAGGACCTCAGACTGGGGCTAAGGTTCACCTTCCAACAGGACAACGACCCTAAGCACACAGCCAAGACAACGCAGGAGTGGCTTCGGGACAAGTCTCTGAATGTCCTTGAGTGGCCCAGCCAGAAACCGAACTTGAACCCGATCTAACATCTCTGGAGAGACCTGAAAATAGCTGTGCAGCGACACGCCCTATCCAACCTGACAGAGCTTGAGAGGATCTGCAGAGAAGAATGGGAGAAACTCCTCAATTACAGGTGTGCCAAGCTTGTAGCGTCATACCCAAGAAGACTCGAGGCTGTAATCACTGCCAAAGGTGCTTCAACAAAGTACTGAGTAAAGGGTCTGAATACTTATTTAAATGTGATATTTCCATTTGTTATTTTTAATACATTTATAAAAAAGTCTAAAAACCTGTTCTCACTTTGTCATTTTGGGGTATTGTGTGTATATTGATGAGGGAAAAAAAAACAATTTAATCCATTTTAGAATAAGACAAAGTGTGGAAAAAGTCAAGGGGTCTGAATACTTTACAAATGCACTCAATTCGATTTTGTTCAAAATAGTTTATAGGGCAGCCAATAATTGTGACACGCATGTTTTTGAATAAGACAATAATTTTTTTATTTGAACAATTTTTACTCAATTAAAGGGTAGATTCATATGATCTTTTGAGTGTAAGATCAAGCTGATAGACCACAATGACATGCTTTCACAGCCTTTTTTGTTCATATTTCCTTCTGGTGCCAATAATTCAGGAAGGCACTGTACACTTCCGTTATCCTTATCTCTCTCCCTTTGATTACCCTCATGTCAGTCATACATTATATTACAAAATATTAAGCTTCAAAGGCAAAAAATATGATTAGACAAATAATAATATTTATTTGAATGATACAGTATGTTACTAAATTGAAATTAAAATGAAATGTTTTTGTAATTATTACATTTTACGAAATGTAAAAAAATAAATAATAATAATAATAATAATAATAATAATAATAATAAATAATAATAATAATAATAACAAAAGCAAGGTAAAAAGAAAAGGACACAGATCCAGATTCCTATTACCTTAATGAGTCGTCTTTGACCATATCCAGTTAATCACATTTGGCGTTTGGTCTTTCAGTACATTTTATGAAAAATGTTTTTTTGTGTGTTTTTTTAAATCATTTCCTTGACAATCGGCCATTCGAGTGCATTATGTAATTCTATGGAGAACATCTCATAACCACATTGCAGAACCTTTATTGCTGCCTTATTTTGTGCTATTTGCAGTCTCTTTAGGTCACCAACACCGGCATTACTCCAGACAACAGTAGTTCATTTGACTATGGATGAGAGCTTGTGAGATTTGTTTTAGAATTTACTCTACCTATCCCATAGGTATAAACACTGGTAATGGCTCTACCTTTCCCTCTGATAGGCTTTGTTTGCCATATTACACCTAATGTATATGTACACCTATCCAATCCTTTCAACATGTAGGAGTGCTTAGTGTCGATTTAGGATTCAACATTTAGACTGTGCGACACTCCCCAAATTTGCGAAAAGTAAACATTTTGTGTTTATAATGTTTTGTACGGTATGCCTTGACAAAAAACAAACAGAGTAAACATGTATTTTTTTATTCATTGATTTTCATTGCATGCAAAAATTTAGTATCTCTCTTTTCTCTCTCTCTCTTACCCAGTCTACTCATCCATCTTCAAGCTTTCATCCCTTCCCTGCTCTTCTATCACCCTCTCAGTTCCACCTCCAGCTGGCTCCCTCTCTTCCTCTCCTCCAGTCTCTTCCTCTCCTCTTTCCTCCTCTTTTCTCTCTTCTTCTCCTCCTTTTTTTTGAATCTTTCGCTCCATCTCCAGGAGCTCAGCTTGAGCTTTCTCTCTCTTTTTCAGCTCCTCAGACCACTTCTTCTCTTTCTTAATCCTGTCTTTCATCATGGCATTGTGTATCTTAATCAGCCCCTCTAACCTCTTTTTCTCTGCCTTTTCCTTCTCTTTTCTTTCCTTCTCTCTTTTTTTCTGTTCTAACTTGTCCCTCTTTTTCTCAGCCTTCATGGCTTTCTTTTGCTCTTTCTCTCTCGTCTTCATCTCCTTTCTCTCTTTCTCGTCATCTTTCAACTTCTTATTCAGTTTATTATTTTTCTCTTTTTCCTCTGTCTTTAAAAACGTGACTTTCTGCTTGAGGTTAATGGCCAGAAAGCCCACTCTTCCCAGGATGGTCTCTGCTCTCTCTCGATGAAACCGTCCCATTGGAGCTCTTGGAATGGGCACGGTCCGCCTCACGCTTCAAACCCTCCCTCGGGCTCACCTCCTCCTTGACGCTCATCTCTTCACTCTCAATGTCAATGCCTGTCCAATAATCCTAACAGGAAGACATTGACTCTAGATGTAATATTGTTCCAATGTGGCACATTCAATACACATTTGAGGGATCAACATACATTGATGGCCTCATGGGGCACACAATTTGGAGGACAGTAATTGAGGTAACTTGTTTATTTGTATCCCAAATCAATTTTATAATAGCCATAGATGTTCTTCCTGGGTTCACACTAAACGTAATACAAATGTTAACCCTAGTAAGGGGTGATGTTTTATACTATGAGCATAGAGTAGCAGGGTTGGGGTCAATTCCATTTAAATTCCAGTCAATTCAGGAAGTACTTTAAAATTCAAATTCTCTTCAATGCTTTGAATTGAAATGGAACAGACCCCCAACCCTGTAGAGTAGTAGTGTAAAATAGGACACCTACCTTTGCCTCTTCCAGGGTCCAGGGCCTGGGTTCCTCATCCTCTGACCTGCATATGGATGCTCTCACTCTAACAGGCGTCTTAGTGGCCATGCAGAGCAGAGGGGTTGGCGGCTCATCATTGCAGGTTGCCAGAGTTAAGTTATCATCTGGGACCAGCTGGTGAGCATGAGGGCAGCGATCCACCTCTTCACTAGTGCCCTTCCCTTTCTGCTCTGGCTGCTTGTGGTCCTTGTCATGGATGCATGCCAGGCTTGGAGGAAGTGCTAGGACAGGGCTTTTATCACTCATCAGTTCCTCTCTCTTGACAGTGGATGCAACTGCACTTGCCTCTGTGTTAACTGAGCACTCTGTTGTGTCCTCAACTGTCTCCTCTGGCTGCTTGTGGTCATTGTTGTTGTGAATGCATTGCAGACCTGGAGGACTTTTATCATCCCAGGTGTAAATGGCAACAGTTGCCTCTGTGTTGACTGAGCACTTTGTAGTGCACTCAACTGTCTTCCATAGCTGTTTGTGGTCATTGTTGTGGGTGCAGGTCAGGATTAGAGGCAGTGTTGCAGGTGCAGGAGGACTTTTATCAGCCAAAAACTCCTCTGTGTGGACAGTGGACACGGAAACGGCTGCTTCCCTGGCAACTGGACACTTGTTGGTGTCCTCTACTGCCACCCCTGGCAGATTTTGGACAGTGGACACGGAAACAGCCGCTTCCCTGGACACTTGAGTCTTGGTGGTGCTCTCTACTGCCTCCTCTGGCTGCTTGTGGTCATTGTCTAGAATGTGTGGCAACTTTGAAGGCAGCATTGGAGCCGGGCTTTTATCACCCAACAGGTCCTCTCCCTGGACAATGGATGTGCCTGCAGTGATCGCTGTGGTAACGGACGACTCGGTGGCATCCTCTTTTGTCTCCTCGGTCAGTTTGTGGTCAGAGTCTCGGATACATGGCGAGCTTGGAGGCAGTGCTGCAGGGTCAGGAGGGCTTTGATCAGCTGCCATGTCCTCTTTGAGGTGAGTGGACACATCATTGTTTGTTTCACTGATAACTGGACACTTGGTAGTGCCCTCTACTGCCTCCCCTGGCAGTTTGTAGTCAACTTCAAAGACAAGTGGCAGACTTGGAGGCAGCATTGGGACAGGGCATTTAGCTGCTGATCTGTACACTCCAAAATCAACAGTAGCTGTGCCTGCAGTGGTCTCTGTAGCAACTGAGACCTCATAGGTATCCTCTACTGTCTGCTCTGGTGGTATGAAGTAATCGTCAAAGAAGGTTGGCAGGCATGGAGGCAGCACTGAAGGAAGACTTCTAGCTGCCCATCGATTCTCTCCCTTGACAGTGGCTGTGGTAGCAGTGGCCTCTGTGGCAACTGGGCACTCTGTGGCTGAAACAGCAGACTGGGAGGTTTCGAGGAAATTGAATGAATTGCCAATGAACCGCTGAGCCAGGGGTGGGAGGGAGTAAGGATAGAATCTGTCCTCTTCCTCGACATTAGATATTGCCATTGGAGCAACTGAGACCTCAGTGGTGCCCTCTACTGCCTGATGTGGCTGCATGGAATCTTCGTCAAAGAAGTGTGGCAGGTAACGATGCAGCATTGAGGAAAGATGTATATCTGTCCATAGGTCCTCTCGTTTACCTGTAGATACATCTGCAGTGGCCTCTGTGGCAACTGGGCACTCTGTGGCTGAAACAGCAGGCTGGGAGGTTTCGAGGAAATTGAATGAATTGCCAATGAACCGCTGAGCCAGGGGTGGGAGGGAGTAAGGATAGAATCTGTCCTCTTCCTCGACATTAGATATTGCCACTGGAGCAACTGAGACCTCAGTGGTGCCCTCTACTGCCTGATGTGGCTGCATGGAATCTTCGTCAAAGAAGTGTGGCAGGTATCGATGCAGCATTGAAGAAAGATGTGTATCTGTCCATAGGTCCTCTCGTTTACCTGTAGATACATCTGCAGTGGCCTCTGTGGCAACTGGGCATTCAGCAGACTGGCAGGTTTCAGGGACAAAGTATGAAAATACAATGAACCGCTGTGCATCCTGAGCGCGTATGGCCAATGAAGAGGGGGGATGAAACATGGTTGGTATAGGCCTCTGATTGGTGAAAGCCAGTGGTGGGAGGGAGTCAATACAGGGAGCCATAAACTCAGTGAGAGGACAGTTGCTCACATCTCTCACATTCTGCGTGAGAAAAGAAACAGACATGATGAAAGTGATCACATTCAGTACAGACATACATTACATACTGTATGAGTCAGCACTATTTACTTATACATCACACACATATATATATATCTAGTGTCCTCTCAGATGCTCTGCACCAGTCTGTCCCAACCCTGGGTCCCCTAGCCAATGGGCCAGCTAAGTGTAAAAATACATGCCCCACAGCCAGCATAACATTTGACATTTTAGCCATTTATCAGACGCTTTTATCCAGAACTACTTATAGTTAGTTAGTGCATTCAACTTAAGGTAGCTAGGTGAGACAACCACATAATCCTGATATGAGCGTCTATGATAGAACGGTTGTTTATTTTTTATGACAAGACAACAATAAGAACTGAGAACATAAATACACTGAAACAGACAGACATGATACAACACATTTAGACAAGAACAGTTATAAGCATTGCCATGGTGTAGCCTAATACAAAAAGAAATAAGGACAAAACATTGTTAGCTTACATTCCATGGCATATGGAACATTTTGCCCTTACAATAACTTATATTTGCTTTAATTAATATTGTTAAATAGAACTCTAGTCGACTTTGTCAAAGTTGGTCTTGTTACCTCCTCAATCAGTCTTGGCATTTTCCTTGTCTTGAACCAAATTCTCTTCATCTTCTTCTCCTGATCCTTCTGGATCTGCAAAACCAGAGCCAACCTGGCTCCCAGCTCCATCACGTAGTCTGTCTGGATCGCCCTTTCCTCCAACCGACACTCACCCCTCCTCTGTGTCAGCGTTGAACCCTCCATGTCTTCCTCTTAGCTAACAATAACTCTGGAAAATACATATCGTTGTAGTAAGTGGGTGTTGCTAACCAAATAAAAATGTATCTCTTTACAATGTGCACATGTTTTCTTCCCAGCTACTTACAATTAAGCAAGTGAGAATCCTGATCCAGATATGTTTACGCAATAGGCCTATCTGAATTACTAGTAAAAAGGCTTTACTAGTAAAAAGTGGCTACTGGAAAAGCGACCAAGTTCAAATGAATCGATTTAGGCTGTTCTTATCATTATGTGAACAATATCCTTTATGGCATCATCATTGTGATGCAAGGCGTTGCCATTGGAGAAGAAAAAGCACAACACAGACTTTAAAAAGCAAACTTCAGGCTCTTTCTGTACCTTACTATTGAGCCTTATTCAACCCCTCATGTAGCTCTACTCCATATTGGGCCTGGTTCTCACAAACCACACTAATCACTTCCATCATATCATTAAAAACACTGTGTTTTGGGTAGAAAATGACTCTATATCCATGCAGGACCTAACTTGTACAGTTTCAACTATTTTAAAAACCAAGGAGGTAAAAACGCCAGTCTTCTCTTTGAGTGCCCCTGATTGCACCTCAATTTAGAGTGCACCTCAATTTAAAGAGGTCTATCAATTCAACCATTTGAAATGGATGTCCATTCAATTAAGAACATATTATTCTCATTAGAAATGAATCAGCTACAAATGAGGTAGGCGTACTTGTTTTTTTTACACAACCTACTCTTTTGGTACATATTTATTGAGATAATTGATTACAACATATGTTGGTGATTAACACAGAGAGAGGGTTTTTTTTTTCTGTCATCAATAGAATGCATTAGCCATTAGGCTGGCTCACTTCAATTGTAACATGACATCTCAGGTGTCAGGATGAAGCATTTTCTCACAAAAAGAGGACTCAAGCAAACTATCTCTCTTCAACAGTTTCACTAGTCATGTTAGGTCTACTTAAAATGTCACATTCATACACAAGTAATTTGAAAATAAGTTATACTACTGAAACACATTCACAATAAGTTATATTACAACCTACCTCTGAAGTAAGCAGTGTGTTCTCTCACTAATGAAATAGGACATGAATAATCTGTCAGTGGTTAGTTGAATCAGTCTCTTTGCACTGTTCAGTTTGTCTGTTCAACAGGTAACCTTCCAGAATCGGAATCTTGTGATGTCACAATGGAGTCCCCATTGCCATGGTTACCCACACAGCAGCTTTCATGTGTAATCAAATGCTGGCACAATTTTTTAGTTATTTTATTTTTTGTACCTCTGCAGCACAGTCATACCTAATATATACAATGAATCCATATAACCAAATTTTTTATTAAAATAAAATGCTGTAATTCATATCAAATGGTTGACCATTCAAACGACATGTGTTTTGCCTAATTAAAAGTCAATATGTTTTAGATATCATAACTAGCAGCCAGGCTTACTTAGGTTGTTTGTTCGATCTCAGCCTACCACTAATGTCAATATTCATCATCATCATCATCATCATCATCATCATCATCATCATTATCAATAAAATACATAGGCTACCTTACTACAGTAAAACAAGTCTTCCATAGTCTATGTCACCTCAGTAACAAAGTTCCAAAAAAGAAATGAGGGTTCAAGAAAACATCTCTCTTCAATGGCCTCAGCTATTAGCCATATGATCAACAAGGTCAAATGCAGCACTAAAATCAAGAAGCAGCTCATCCACAAGTTTATCTTGGTCAAGTGACCTGAGCCATTGATCGATTAAATCAACCAGAGATGTTGCAGTCGAGTGATCCTTATGGTATCTTTACGTACGCATGCTCATAGAGGAATAAAATTAGCTGGATGTGTAATTATATAGGACTAAAAAATGTAATAGAAGAGTAGGTGTCATTGATGTTTAGCATTTTAGTTTAATAAATTATTAAATAAGGAAATCAATATCAGCTGACTATAGAACAGTATTGTTTAAAATTATGTTTGAACAGGAGAGGAGGGTGAGAAGAGGAGAGGGGGAGAAGAGGAGAGGGGGGAGAAGAGGAGAGGGGGGGAGAAGATGAGGAGAGGGGGAGAGGAGAGGTGAGGAGAGGAGAGGAGAGGGGGAGGGGGAGAAGAGGAGAGGGGGAGAGAGGGAGAGGAGAGGGGGAGAAGAGGAGAGGGGGGAAGAAGAGAAGAGGAGAAGGGGAGAAGAGGAGAGGGGGAGAAGGGGGAGAGGGAGGAGAGAAGAGGAGAGGGGGAGAAGAGAGAGAGAGGAGAGGGGGAGAAGAGGAAGAGGGGGAGAGGAGAGGAGAGGGGGGTGAGAAGAGGAGAGGGGAGAAGAGAGAGGAGAGGGGGAGGAGAGGAGAGGAGAGGGGGAGAGGAGAAGAGAGAGGGGGAGAAGAGAAGAGGAGGGGAGGGGGAGAAGAGGAGAGGTGAGGAGAGGAGAGGGGGGGAGAGAGAGGAGAGGGGGGAGAGAGGGGGAGAGAGAGAGAGGGAGGAGAGGAGGAGAGGAGAGGAGAGGAGAGGAGAGGAGAGGAGAGGAGAGAGGAGAGGGGGGGAGAAGAGGAGAGGGGGAGGAGAGGAGAGGAGAGGAGGGAGAGGAGGAGGGAGAGGAGAGGGGGGAGAGAAGAGGAGAAGGGGAGAACAGGAGAGGGGTGAGAAGAGGAGAGGGGGAGAAGAGGAGAGGGGGAGAAGAGGAGAGGAAACTGAGCTGCCCCTCCTAACCTCCTGCCAATTAAACGATGATGTGAGAGAGACATATTTCCCTCAGATTACAAGGACCCCCAAATACTTTGAAAACAAATATAATATTGATAAGCTCCCATATCTGTTAGGTGAAATACAGCAGCGTGCAATCATGGCAGCAAAATGTGTGACCTGTTGTGATAAGAATAGGGTAACCAGTGGAGAACAAACACCACAGTAAATAAAACCTATGCCTAGATTTATCCGTTTATTTCATTTCCCTTGCCATTTGTACTTCTACATTTTGCACACACAGCTCACACTCTCCTACACACACCAGCTGGCTAAGAGGGCCCTAGTGGAGCCACCTGGCTGAGAGGACCCTAGAGTGGAGCCAGCTGGCTGAGAGGACCCTAGTGGAGCCACCTGGCTGAGAGGGTCCTAGTGGAAACACCTGAGAGGAGTGGAGCCACCTGGCTGAGAGGGCCCCTGGGAGCCACCTGGCTGAGAGGGCCCTAGTGGAGCCACCTGGCTGAGAGGGCCCTAGTGGAGCCCCTAGTGAGAGCCTAGTGGAGCCACCTGGCTGAGAGGACCCTAGTGGAGCCACCTGGCTGAGAGGGACCTAGTGGACCCTAGTGGAGCCGGCCGGCTGAGTTTATATTTCATTTTTACAGTTCATATTGACCGACGACTCTATATACAGGTCAGGACTGATACACTCGTATTTTTTTTTGTTTTGTTTGTTTATAGTTAAATTATTAACATTTCAAATGTCTTTGTCTTTTGAAACTTTTGTGTGTTTAAAGTTTACTGTTTGTGATTGTTTATTTCACTTGCTTTGTCAATGGTAACATATATTTCCCCTGTCAATAAAACCCCTTTGAATGTTACTGAGAGAGAGAGAGAGAGAGAGAGGGAGGGGCAAAAGAGAGGAGAAATGAACATCAACATGACCTTTCATGATGTGATGGGGAAGATAGGCTTATAGTTGGTGTGGTGCAACAACACACGTGATGTGATGGGGAAGATAGGCTTATAGTTGGTATGACGCAACAACACCCATGTGTACACACATTCCCCTTCCATGGAAAGGTGAACCTCTCTTTGCAGATGAGTTTATATATAATTTAATACCTTTGCTTTTGTCTGTTTTTGAAATCATTCATTTCATAGGTCAGAGGTCAAGCTAAGCCAGACCAAGAGTGGAAGAAGAGTGAAAAGGTTACTGGTTATGATGACATCACTGGTGAGAAGTCAGTTATGAAAAGATATTCAGTTGACTGCGTGTTAGTCTGTCAGCCCTATCTCTTTTGACATCTCCCTCTCTCTCCTCCTCTTCTCTCTCACTCTCCATCTCCCCTCCCCTCCTCCTCTGTCCCATAGCCGCAGGAAGTAGTTTGGGGTTGTAGAAATACAGCTAAACCTAGGGTATGGTTAAATGGGGTGCGTAGAAATACAGCTAAACCTAGGGTATGGCTAAATGGGGTGTGTAGAAATACAGCTAAACCTAAGGGTATGGCTAAATGGGGTGTGTAGAAATACAGCTAAACCTAGGGTATGGATAAATGGGGTGTGTAGAAATACAGCTAAATCTAGTGTATGGCTAAAGGGGGTGTGTAGAAACACAGCTAAACCTAGTCTTTGGCTAAATGGGATGTGTAGAAATACAGCTAAAACTAAGGGTATGGCTAAATGGGGTGGGTAGAAATACAGCTAAAACCAGTGTATGGCTAAATGGGGTGTGTAGAAACACAGCTAAACCAAGTGTATGGCTAAATGGGGTGTGTAGAAATACAGCTAAATCTAGGGTATGGCTAAATGGGGTGTGTAGAAACACAGTTAAACCTAGTGTATGGCTAAATGGGGTGTGTAGAAATACAGCTAAACCTAGGGTATGGCTAAATGGGGTGTGTAGAAATACAGCTAAACCTAGGGTATGGCTAAATGGGGTGTGTAGAAACACAGCTAAACCTAGGGTATGGCTAAATGGGGTGTGTAGAAATACTGCTAAACCTAGGATATGGCTAAATGGGGTGTGTAGAAACACAGCTAAACCTAGGGTATGGCTAAATGGGGTGTATTGACCGACGGGTCAGGACTGATACACTCGTTTTTATTTTTTATTTTTTTTTATATAGTTAAGAGAGGAGAAATGAACATCAACATCACCTTTCATGATGTGATGGGGAAGATAGACTTATCGTTGGTATGGTGCAACAACACCCATGTGTACACACATTCCCCTTCCATGTGAACCTCTCTTTGCAGATGAGTTTACAGTATATCTAATTTAATACATCAGCTTTTCCTCAATCGTTCAGTTCCAGAGGTCAGAGGTCAATCTGAGCTGGGCCAATAGTGGAAGAGTGTAAAAGATTACTGGTTAGGATGACATCACTGGTGAGAAGTCAGTTATAAATATATATTTCCCTTCCATTAAATCTTTCTCTCCCTCCACAAATCTTATCTCTCTCCTCCACAAATCTCTATCTCCCCTCTCCCTCCCCTCCCCTCCCCTCCCCTCCCCTCCCCCCCCCCCCCTCCCCCCCCCCACCCATCCTCTCCCCTCCGCCCCATCTCTCTCTGCTCATCTCTCACAGCCCTTTGACATCTCCCTCTCTATCTCCCCTCCCGTCCTCTGTCCCCTCTTCTCTCTCTCCACTACCCTCCCCTCCTCTCTCTCTCTCTCTCTCTCTCTCTCTCTCTCTCTTCCTGACATATAGCATCAGGCTTGTTGAGCTTGACTCAGTTGACTTGGGTAACAGACCTCTAGCTACCCCCCTTCCCCTTGCTCTATTGAACCTTTAATAAACCTTTATTTAACTAGGCAAGTCAGTTAAAAACAAATTCTTATTTACAATGATGGCCTACCCAGGCCAAACCCTCCCCTAACCCGGACGATGCTGGGCCAATTGTGTGCCGCACTATGGGACTCCCAATCACAGCCGGTTGTGATATAGCCTGGGATCGAACCCGGGTCTGTACTGACGCCTCTATCACTGCGATGCAGTGCCTATGATCACTGCGCCTCTCGGGAGGCCATAGAAACATAAGACGAATATTAAATAGATACATAATATATACTCTCATTCATTTCCATAGGGAAAGATACAATCAATCATTGACACACTGAATATGCAACATCACATACACCATCACACCTTAAATGACATTAGTGCCTGTCCCCAGATGGACAGTTATGCTACAGTAAAGTACATTTACTGGTGATTACATCATTGTCCTGCTTTGAGACAGATTTTTACTGTCTGCATCCAGTTGCATGTTATTTACTAACCCTGCAAATGATCATATATCTTACAATATCAAATCATATAGCAGTAACTGTCACAAGTGTATATCAGTATAACAGCATCCTACCTGTGCTCCAGAACAGGATCATCAATATCACTGCAGGTATCATATCTGTCTCTAACTGGGGCTCCACTGAGCTATACAAGTCTGCTGTCATGAAGAGTGGACTGAAGAGTGGAAAATACTGCTAGGCTATATGACTTCTATGTCATTAGTTCATTAGGTCTTTGATGTGAGATAAACTTCTTAGCAACTTATCTTGGATCAGTGGTTGAGCCCAGCTAAACACAGCAAACTGATCTGTCTTGCAGCAATGTTTCACATAGTGTGTTATATAATATCACCTCTAACTTTCTACTGCTTGAGTTCACCTCTTATAGAATATTGGTTAATGTTCCAGCTCCTAAATATAAACAGTACCAGCACCCAAAATGAGTACTGATGAGGTCTCATGTTAGAGCAGGAGAAGGGGGGATGTGGTGTAGAAGCTAGAGGTCTGTTACCCAAGACAACTCAACAGGCCTGATGCTATATGTCAGGGTCAGGCTGGGCTGGGCCAAGAGTGGAAAAGGTTACTGGTTATGATGACATCACTGGTGAGAAGTCAGTGATAAAAATATATTATATATTCTCTCTCTCTCTCAGATCTCTCTCTCCCCTCCTCCATCTTTCCCTCGCCCTTCCCTCCCCTCTCTCTGGTTCTGACCATTACTCCCTCCCTCCTCAAATGTATATTATAAGGGGAGAGGGGATTGGAGAATGAAGGGGAGAAGAGGAGAGGAGAGGGGGAGAAAAGGAGAGGGGGAGAAGAGGAGAGGGGGGGGAGAAGAGGAGAGGGGGAGAAGAGGAGAGGGGGGAGAAGAGGAGAGGGGGGAGAAGAGGAGAGGTGAGGAGAGGAGAGGGGGAGAAGAGGAGAGGGGGAGAAAGAGGAGAGGTGAGGAGAGGAGAGGGGAGAGAAGAGGAGAGGGGGAGAAGAGGAGAGGGGGGGGGAAAGAGGTGGTGAGGGAGGAGAGGGGGAGAGAGGAGAGAGAGAAGAGGAGAAGGGAGAACAGGAGAGGGGGGAGAACAGGAGAGGGGGGAGAAGAGGAGAGGGGGGAGAAGAGGAGAGAGGTAGAAGAGGAGAGGGGGGGAAAGAGAGGGAGAGGGGAGAGGGAGAGAGAGAGGGGAGAGAAGAGGAGAGGGTGGAGAAGGGTAAATGTTTTTCTCTCATAGTTCCACCCATGGGACTATACCTTCTGTTATCAACAACAAGTGTAAAAGTGGACCATGTGACAGTTTGAACCAAGGTAGCCTTGTGGTGGACCAATGTGGTTGATTAACAGAGCATCTGGGTGTGTACCAATAATATCACCTTTCTCCTGAAGTGTGCACATGCTCCCTACTTCCCATAATTTAAATGCATTGGATTGGTGGAGGCAGGTACACAACTTTCACTGGGACCTCCCCACATTCTGAAATTGCATTATGTAAGGTGTGAATCTTGACATTTTTGATCTGCATAATAAAACAATCCCCATCAAAATCTGACAATTTAAGCTAGAGATATCAGGTTTTTTGCATGGGCTGTGTCTCAATCCACCACATTCGCCTGTGGGGGCCTTCCGTATCTGCAGTGGAAGGTGGCAAAGTTACAGCGGTGTTTGTCAGACCATGAGACATCCTGAAAATATGTCTTCTCACATAAACTTCTGTAGCGAACACAATGGTGTTCTCTGTTTCGCTCTCTGACCCCCACAAGTGTCACGGGACTCGTTTGAAGGTGTCCAATACAAACTAATGGAAATATGGAGGTACATTTGTGCCCCCAAAAATAAAGGGTTAAATGTGTACAAATAATACAGTCCCAAAATAAATCACAAGGAATAAGGTTTTAAAGCTCAAGAAATACAGTATATACATATATACACTACCGTTCAAAAGTTTGGGGTCGCTTAGAAATGTCCTTGTTTTCGAAAGAGAGGGCCCTAGTGGAGCCGGCTGGCTGAGAGGGCCCTAGTGGAGCCACCCGGCTGAGAGGGCCCTAGTGGAGCCACCTGGCTGAGAGGGCCCTAGTGGAGCCACCTGGCTGAGAGGGTCCTAGTGGAGCCACCCGGCTGAGAGGGCCCTAGTGGAGCCACCCGGCTGAGAGGGCCCTAGTGGAGCCGGCTTGCTGAGAGGGCCCTAGTGGGGCAAGCTGGCTGAGAGGGCCCTAGTGGAGCCGGCTTGCTGAGAGGGCCCTAGTTGGGCAAGCTGGCTGAGAGGGCCCTATTGGAGCCACCTGGCTGAGAGGGCCCTAGTGGAGCCGGCTGGCTGAGAGGGCCCTAGTGGAGCCACCTGGCTGAGAGGGCCCTAGTGGGACCAGCTGGCTGAGAGGGCCCTAGTGGGGCATGTTGGCTGAGAGAGCCCTAGTGGGGCAAGTTGGCTGAGAGGGCCCTAGTGGGGCCAGCTGGCTGAGAGGGCCCTAGTGGAGCCACCTGGCTGAGAGGGCCCTAGTGGAGCCAGCTGGCTGAGAGGGCCCTAGTGGGGCAAGTTGGCTGAGAGGGCCCTAGTGGGGCATGTTGGCTGAGAGGGCCCTAGTGGAGCCAGCTGGCTGAGAGGGCCCTAGTGGGGCAAGTTGGCTGAGTGGGCCCTAGTGGAGCCAGCTAGTTGTGTAAATAAATGTAGTTGAATTAGTTTGTGAACTATTTTATCTTTATTTATATACTATTTTATATTTCATTTACCGTGTATTGTACATAGCTAATAATTTAACATTTCAAATGTATTTTTCTTTTGAACCTTTTGTTTGCTTAATGTTATCGGTTTGTGATTATTTATTTCACTTGCTTTGGCAATGTTAGCATATGTTTCCGATGCCAATTGAGAGAGAGAGTTACCTTTTATGATGTGATGGCAAAGATAGGCTTACCGTTGGTATTGTGCAACAACACCCATGTAGCTCAATTGGTAGATCATGGCGCTTGTAACGCCAGGGTAGCGGGTTGATCCCCGGCACCACCCATACGTAAAAATGTATGCACACGTGACTGTAAGTCGCTCTGAATAAAAGTGTCTGCTAAATGGCATATTATTATTATTACACACATTCCCCTTCCATGGAAAGGTGAACCTCTCTTTGCAGATTACTTTATATATAATTTAATACTTTTGCTTTCGTCTGTTTTTTAAATCATTAATTTCATATGTCAGGGTCAAGCTGAGCTGGACCAAGAGTTGAAGAGTGGACAAGGTTACTGGTTATGATGATATCACTGGTGAGAAGTCAGTTATGAAAATATATTCAGTTGACTGCGTGTTAGTCTGTCAGCCCTATCTCTTTTGACATCTCCCTCTCTCTACTCCTCTTCTCTCTCACTCTCCATCTCCCTTCCCCTCCTCCTCCTCTGTCCAATAGCCACAGGAAGTCGTTTGGGGGTGTAGAAATACAGCTAAACCTAGGGTATGGCTAAATGGGCTGTGCAGAAATCCCCCCACCAGTTGAAGCTCATTTACTGTACTTAAAAACTCTAAAATACTATTTGGAGAACAGCAAAAACTAACAAAAATGACCCCAGACATGAATTATCAATGCAATATTAGGTTTATATTAGGTTTAAAGGTCTGTGGAATGGAGTGTACAATGTACTACTCAACCTCAACATCCCCATTGACTCATTTATCCTACTTGTGGAACAGTGCATACAGTGCAATGAAATAGATGCATAATACACGATTCAATGGATGACTTCAAATACTGACATCAATGTGAAAGTAACTGGAGCATAAAACAGCTGACTGTGAATGCAAACTATCCCAGATAAATCCTACACATGCATTGAAATAAAAGGCATACATCAAAGGAATTACTTTGGTCTACAATCAACAAGGACATATAAAGACAAACAAACTCAACCAAAGAATGAAGAAAATCATGAAATACAAAATGAAAATCTACACATTAAAGGAGAAATCCACACAAAGCCACTCATCACTTTCATTTACAGTGTTAAATTACACTAATATGTGAAAACAATTTTGTAAACAAATGTTTAATTTTGACGTTATAATAATGTTGGTAGCAACATGGAAACTCGTTGTGGAAATCTGTTGCAGCTCAAGTAGACTACAAAATCCACAATGCAATGCTCTCTCTATGGGCTGGCTACACACAATAATACAAAGACAATATCAGCATGTGAAGTAGCTAGCTAGCTGTAAAATCGCCTAAACAAACTACACAATCAATTTAGGAGTCTACAATCTCCTGCAGATCGATGTCGCTCACAGAGTGGAGTCTAACATTCGTAACAGCAGATATACTTGGAGGAGATGGGAAACGTTGCCCATACTAGGTCAATGGGCAGCGCGGTGCATTCTGGGTGATTCTGGTACAAGGAGAGCTCTCCTTCAATAGGCCCTTTTCACGATGACGTCATCTAACTTCCGCCTTTCCGCGTAGCAGGTTAACTTCACTTCCGTTCGCCCGTAACCTGAGACTTCTCAACGAAAATACAACTGTTGACCACTAACTAGCAAGCTAGCTACTTGAAGAAATTCCAAAAGGTATGTTTAAGTTAAATTAGTAAAGTTAAGAGTAATAATGTTTACGGAATGCGGGTTGCCAAAGCCTTGGCAGACAACTCCCCACGAACATGGCATATTTCACGGAATCTGCTGGCTGTCAGTCGGGGTTTGCGTACCTGGCTCCACAGCTGGCATTCTGACTGCATTCTTGTTTCTGCTTCAATAGCAGCAGACATCTCCTCTGACACAATCAGGCTGTCCAAATGACATTGTTGTATGTAGTTGGGCTCAAAATCAATGGGAAATTTAAAGTTGTAACCTTCAATAGGCAACTGAGGAAACTCACTGGCACCAGGGTGTTTAATAATATCTCTACTTAATTCTAGAGGGCACTGGTAAGAAAGCACAGACCCAAATGGCACAGGGCCAAATTTAGAGTCCACCAAATTAAGGCCCTCAAGCCCGTGCAGCAATTTGCAAATCCCTGGTTGTGGACGGATGTCTTTCAGTTTCTCAGCACTGGCCATGACGTGAGGATCCGGAATAGGCCCTGGCATGAAAGTGAGATATGTCAAGTTTAGATTTCATTAAATGCCACCTTATCTTTTTCACTAAAAAAGACAACCACACTCATCCAGTCTCGTACATGCTTCTAATACAAATAAAAAAATATCCACTGAAAGTCTATATAAAAAGTAACAAATAATAATCACTTTTATGTTTGTATTATTTTAGAAATGCACTAAAGTCTTTGTGCTCTAGTACAGGCGGGGGCTCATTCAGACTCACCATCATAGGCTCGGTACAGTGTGCACTTCACACCAGCTCTGACACTTGTTTTTTTTCTTAGCCGCTGGTTTACACACCGCCATATCATTGGTGGCCTCTGGTACAATTCCCTGTGATATAATAATGATGAACAATACATTGTCAAAAGTCAATACAAACTGCAAAGTTCTGCATCAGTGTAACAAATAATGTCTGACCTGTGTCCTAGGCCGGTGCCAGGTCTGCAGTGCGCTGGTGCATGACAGAGGCAATGGCACTGTCTTAAAGCCCATGGTAACATAGTGAGCACTTTGAAAAAAAAAGAAGTGCTACTATGTGATACATAGTGCTTTCCCAGCAGAGCAGGAACATGACATGTGATTGAGTACCACAGGAACCTCTGCAGAGTCTAGTGTAACCTGTTCATAGAGACATAACAATTAGTGCTGTACTTACAAAACATTTTTTCTGCGTTTCATTATAAACTACTGTACACAATTTTCAAAACCCAATTTCTTTTTTTAATTAAGAAAAATTGGCTGTTCTGAAACCTTTGACAAGTAGTGCCAACACTTATCGAAAATTTGAACATTTTGAGTTATCACAGAATCTTTCCCAGTCTTTATTGCCGTCAACAACCCACATCGGTTTGTAAGAATTTTGTTGTGTATTAAGTTTAATGATACAAAATCAGAGCTCAGACTGAGAAACAAACTGATCCACAGTGGAACTTTGTGGAATCATTCTTATTAAATCTGCAACCGCAGCAAAAACACACAACAAAAAGAAAACTTATCTATCTTAACCTATCTTATCATAATGTTAGAGAACTGTTTATCTGAGAAACCTGAAGCCGATGAGCCTCCTCATTTTTCTTCATGGACCTGTAACATCGCCCTCTCACTGTCACCTCACCGTTAACTACACTTGAGACTGTTTCAATACAGTGATGGGGAGAAAGGGCGCAGCATTAGCCATTAATACATTACTGACTCTTATCTTACGGTCGATACAAACAGCAGTAATATTAAAAAGAGGCTGCAAAACAGAAACTCGTCAGCTCATAACCTTCGCTAGCATAGGGCTAATTTAAGCTAAATAAAGATAAACACGTACCTTCATAATCAAACAGGTAACCTTCAACGAAGAACTTGTAGCCTTTATCAAGCTTCGATCTTGAAGTAAGGGACCACTTGTCAGCAAGTCGTTCTACGTCGTTAAGTCGTATTGGTGGCAGATGTGAAAGGGACTGGGTGAACTCCATAATGATGTGCTACTAGCTAAGCGTTCCTAAGCGACACCGGATGTAAACATAACCTGCATCGCGGCAGAACGGAAGTTGTCTGACGTCACGTGAAAAGGGCCTATAAGTGAATGGGAGTCTATTGGGCGCTAGCTCAAAAACCTAACATTAGCACGAATTTCTTCAACAAGAAGTGCAACATTACACATATTTTCCCGAGATGTGAGATAATTAACTTGCTATCTGTAGTATCGCATAGCTTTGGAATCGTGTTATTACGTACTTTCGAGGAATAGAGGCACGTTTCTCGACATATAGACTGACTCTGAGAAGGAATTGCCTGACGATTAGCTTAGCAACCGCGTGACGCAGTATGACAACGTCCACGCGATTGGTCGACAGTCTGCTGGGTGGGACATTATACATTCTTTATTGGATTCTATGTCTTTTCTATAATATCTGTGGAACTGCACCATGCAATGCACCCTGGACTAAAGAGGCAGACAAATACGAAAAATGTGCTAGACCCTCTGTTAAATTACAATTTTCAATCGGTAGGAATATCGCAGAAATATGATCAATGGCTCATTCAAGAGAAGACATCCTCAAGCGTTATGACATCGGCCAGTATTGAAATCTGACATGCATAATAAACGTTTTTGCGATCTAAAAGTCGTATTCCTATTAACTTCCAGATTCACTTCCAGATTAATTTCCAGATCCCTCCTCTCTCTCCCCACTCCCTCCTCTCTCTCTCTCTCTCTCTCTCTCTCTCTCTCTCTCTCTCTCTCTCTCTCTCTCTCTCTCTCTCTCTCTCTCTCTCTCTCTCTCTCTCTCTCTCTCTCTCTCTCTCTCTCTCTCTCTCTCTCTCTCTCTCTCTCTCTCTCTCTCTCTCTCTCTCTCTCTCTCTCTCTCTCTCTCTCTCTCTCTCTCTCTCTCTCTATCTCTCTCTCTCTCTCTCTCTCTCTCTCTCTCTCTCTCTCTCTCTCTCTCTCTCTCTCTCTCTCTCTCTCTCTCTCTCTCTCTCTCTCTCTCTCTCTCTCTTCCTGACATATAGCATCAGGCCTGTTGATCTTGACTCAGGTCACAGACCTCTATCATTGGAACAGACCTGAGTCTGTGACCTGATCACTCACACAACAGAGGACAGAACAGAAAAAGGTCTGATAAACTACAGTTCCTCACAATAAAATGACAGCTCTTAAGATTGTTTAAAAAGAAAGAGCAGCTCTATACGACATTCAAACTAATTGTTTTGAGCTGATAGTAACTCCAGGTCCAATTCATTAAGACAGGCCTTTGAAGGCATTAAAAAAGTCCCTAGTTGTGGATCTCATCAAGGAGTTAGTCCAAAGTGTCTCAGTGTGGCTTTGTGTAAAGACATTGACCTGAGTGTGTGTGTGTGTGGGGTGTGTTTTGTGGCATCTAGCATTTACACCCCCCCACTCTAACAGATGACAAATATAAAATATATAATATGGACTCTCATTCATTTACATAGAGACATATACACTCAATCATTTACACACTGTATATACAACAGTCAGATGCATGGCACCATCACAACTTAACCTACAGTAAAGTACATTTACAGGTGATCACGTCATTGTCCTGCTTTGAAATAGATTTTTACTGTCTGCTTCCAGTTGTACGTTCATTTACTAGCCCTGCACATTATAATATATCTTACAATATCAAATCATATCTCAGTAACTGTCACAAGTGTATTTCAGTATAACAGCATCCTACCTGTGCTCCAGAACAGAATCATCAATATCACTGCAGGTATCATATCTGTCACGATCGTCGTTCCAGGAAGCGGACCAAGGCGCAGCGTGTGATTCAAACATGATGCTTTATTAAATATAAGCGTAACACGAAAACAACAAAACAACCGACGATAAGTGAAGTCCACAGTGACAATGACTGACAAGGAACAAAAACCCACAAACACAAGGTGAAAACACACAGTTTAAATATGGCTCCCAATCAGAGATAACGAGCCGACAGCTGACACTCGTTACCTCCGATTGGGAGTCATTTGACCAAACACAACCAATGACAAACCAACCAAACAAAACACAACCAAATGAACACACCCTGGCTCAAAATACACAGTCCCGGAGCCAGAGCGTGACAGTACCCCCCCCTAAAGGCGCGGACTCCGACCGCGCCTACACCCCAAATAGGGGAGGGCTGGGTGGGTGTTGCTCCTCGGAGGCGGCTCCGGCTCCGGGCTTGACCACCACCCTACTACAATCCCCCCGTAGTGCCCCCAGTCCGATCTGACCCAGTTAGCTGGATCAGGACTGCCGACGCGCACCCTTTGCATGGTGCGTGGAGCCGGAACAGGCCTCACCAGTCTGAAGACTCGCATCCCTGGCTTGGTGCGAGTAGCAGGAATGGGCTGAATCCGGCTGACGACTCGCACCCTTGGCTTGGTGCGAGTAGCAGGAATGGGCTGAATCCGGCTGACGACTCGCACCCTTGGCTTTGGTGCGAGTAGCAGGAATGGGCTGAATCCGGCTGACGACTCGCACCCTTGGCTTGGTGCAAGTAGCAGGAATGGGCTGAATCCGGCTGACGACTCGCACACTTGACTTGGTGCGAGTGGCAGGAACAGGCTGGATCCGGCTGACGACTCGCACCCTTGTCTTGGTGCGAGTAGCAGGAACGGGCTGGACCAGGCTGGTGACTCGCACCCCAGGTTTGGTGCGAGTGGCAGGAACAGGCCGGGCTGGGCTGACGACTCGCACCCTTGTCTTGGTGCGAGTAGCAGGAACAGGCCGGGCCGGGCTGGCGACGCACACCGTAGGCTTTGTGCGTTGAGCAGGAACAGGCCGGGCCGGGCTGGCGACGCACACCGTAGGCTTTGTGCGTTGAGCAGGAACAGGCCAGGCTGGGCTGGCGACGCACACCGTAGGCTTTGTGCGTTGAGCAGGAACAGGCCGGGCTGGGCTGGCGACGCACACCGTAGGCTTTGTGCGTTGAGCAGGAACAGGCCGGGCTGGGCTGGCGACGCACACCGTAGGCTTCGTACGTGGAGCAGGAACAGGCCGGGCTGGGCTGGCGACGCACCCCGTAGGCTTGGTGCGTGGAGCAGGAACAGGCCGGGCTGGGCTGGCGACGCACACCGTAGGCTTCGTACGTGGAGCAGGAACAGGCCGGGCTGGGCTGGCGACGCACACCGTAGGCTTTGTGCGTAAAGCAGGAACAGGCCGGGCTGGGCTGGCGACGCACACCGTAGGCTTTGTGCGTAAAGCAGGAACAGGCCTCACTGGACTGTGGAGACGGATAGGAGACCTGGAATGAAGAGCGGCCACAACCCGTCCCGGCTGAATGCCTACCTGCACACACTCTGTGTGAGGCATCCGCACAGGACGTACAGGGCTGTGTACCCGTACCGACATGACAGCACGTGATACTCGAGCAGGATATCCGGGACCGCGGAGAGGCATAGGAGACCACGAGCGTTGAGCCGGCACACTCCGTCCTGGCTGCATACCCCCCTTCGCACGACACGTGCGGGGTGCTCGCACAGGACGTACAGGACTGTGCCGGACCACTCGTGGCACCGTACGCTGCTCCGCATACCGCGGAACCTGCCCCGTCCCATGCTGCCAAGCCTGAGTACGGGAAGTTGGTTCCGCTCTCCATCCCGGCCTCGCCAACCTGCCTTCTGGCCCCCAAAACCCGGTGGCCTCCTCTCCAAAATGCCCTGTAGCA
>CM072220.1:1734200-1758071 GCA_036851935.1 Coregonus suidteri
ATGAAAAAGGAGAGGAAAGGGGGGGAGAAGAAAGCGAGGGGAGGAGAGAGAAAAAGAGAGAGAGGGAGAGAGAGGGGAGGAAAGAGAGGAGAAGAACGGGGGGAGGGGGGCGGGGAGTGGGGGGGGGGGGAGGGGACAGAGGGGGGGGGAAAGGGGGGGGGGAAGTAGGGATGGGGAGAAAAAAGGGGGGTGGGGAGAGAGAGAGTGGGGGTGTTAATTAGAATTCAATGTGTCAAATGGGAGGGGCCTGTTGTCTGGACCTAGGGCTTCTCTAATGGGGGGGCCACGGGGGTTTTCAATTTCCCCCGGGCCCGCTCATTCTCTTGTAATCATGATTTAAAATAAATAAATCAAATCAAATTTTATTGTCACATGCGCCAAATAAACAGGGCAGACATTCGGGAAAATGCTTACTTCAGCCCTTAACCCACAGTGCATTTATTTTAAAAAAAAAAAAAGAATAAACAAAACAAAAAAAAGTGTTGAGAAAAAAAGAGCAGAAGTAAAATAAAGTGCGAGGGGCTATATATACAAAAATAAAGTGCAGTAGGGGGCTTTTAATACGGGGGGGAAAACCCGTTCAGGTAAATGTGCGGGGCACCGCTGTTGGGGTAGTTGGGTAATTGTACTGTGGGTAATAAAGTACTATGTAAAAAACTTCTTAACAAGTAGCACAGCAAAAAAAGGGAGGGGGGGGGGGGGGCGTGCAAATGTCCGGTTTCCATGATTAGCGTTCAGGAGTCTTAGGCTTGGGGTAGAACTGTTGGGTTTTTGACCTAACTTGGACTCCGGTCCCCTTTTGCCGTCGGTACAGGGGAGAACATCTTACAAAGGGTGGCGGGAGTTTTTGACAATTTTGGGGGGCCTTCCTCTGACACCGCCTGGTATAGAGGTCCTGGATGGCAGGGGACTTTCCCCAGTGATGTACGGGGCCCTACGCACTACCCTCTGTAGTGCCTTGCGTCGAGCCAATCAGGTTGCCCATACCAGGCGTGATCAACCAGTCAGGATGCTCCCTGTGGTGCAAGCTGTAGAATTTTTTTGAGGATTGCTGAGGACCCATTACGCCAAATCTTTTTAGTCTCCTGAGGGGGAAGAGGCTTTGTCGTAGCCTCTTCTTCACGACTGTCTTGATTGTGTTTTGGACCATGAACTAGTTCGTTGGTGATGTTAACCAAGGAACTTGAAGCTCTCACTGTTCCACTACAGCCCCGATCTATGAGAATGGGGCTCTTGCTCAGAATCCTCTTTTTTTTTCCTGTAGTCCAAACAATCATCTCCTTTGTCTTGGTCACGTGAGGAGAGGTGTGTGTCGCTGGCCACCACATGCGGTCTGACAGATCTCTCTCTGACCGTCCCTCCTATAGCTGTCTAATCGTTGGTCGGTGATCAGGCTACCACTGTTGTGTCGTCGCAAACTTAATGATGGTGTTGGAGCTTGTTGCCTGCCATGGCCAGTCTAGGGTGAACAGAGATACAGAGGGGTACTGAATACACGCACTAAGCCTGATGTGAGTCCCCTTGTTGAGCGATCAGTGTGGCAGATGTGTTGTTACCTACCCTTGGACCACTGGGGGCGGCCTCCGGTTCGTGAAGTCAGGATCCGTTGCATGGGAGGTTTTTAGTCCCAGGATCCTTAGCTTAGTGATGACTTAAGGGCACTATGGTGTTGAATGCTGAGCTGTAGTCAATGAATAGCATATCTCACGTAGGTGTTCCTCTTGTCCAGGTGGGAAAGGGGCAGTTGTGTAGTGCGATAGAGATTGCATCATCTGTGGATCTGTTGGGGCGGTATGCAAATTGAGTGTGGTCTAGGGTTTTCTGGATTAGATGCTGTTGATAGTGAGCCATGACAGCAGTCTTTCAAAGCACTTCATGGCTACAGACGTCAGTGCTACGGGTCGGTAGTCATTTAGGCAGGTTATCTTAGAGTTCTTGGGCACAGGGGACTATGGTGGTCTGAAGCATTGAAACATGTTGGTATTACAGACTCGTCAGGGACATTGTTGAAAAATGTCAGTGAAGACACTTGCCAGTTGGTCGCACACATGCTCGGAGTACACACGTCCTGGTAATCCGTCTGGCCCTGCGGCCTTGTGAATGTTGACCTGCTGTAAAAGTCTTACTCACATCGGCTACGGAGAGCGTGATCACATAGTTCGCGGAATATGCCGGAACGAGCTGGTGCTCTCATGCATCGGGGGGTGGGGGGGGCTTCAGTGTTGCTTGGCCTCGAAGCGAGCATAGAAGTGGTTTAGCTCGTCTGGTAGGCTTGTGTCACTGTGGGCAGCTCGCGGCTGTGCTTCCCTTTGTAGTCTGTAATAGTTTTCAAGCCCTGCCACATCCGACGACGAGCGTCCAGAGCCAGTGTAGTATGATTCAATCTTAGACCCTGTATTGACTCTTTGCCTGTTTGATGGTTCGTCGGAGGTCATAGCGGGATTTCTTTATAAGTGTCCGGGTCCGGGTTAGAGTCCCGTTCCTTGAAAGCGGCAGCTCTACCCTTTAGCTCAGTGCGGGATGTTTCCTGTAAATCCATGGCTTCTGGTTGGGGTATGTACGTACGGTCACTGTGGGGGACGACATCATCGATGCACTTATTGATGAAGCCAGTGACTGATGTGGTGTACTCCTCAATGCTGTCTGAAGAATCCCGGAACATGTTCCAGTCTGTGCTAGCAAAACAGTCCTGTAGCTTAGCATCTGCGTCATCTGACCACTTTTTTATTAACCGAATCACTGGTGCTTCCTGCTTCAGTTTTTGCTTATAAGCAGGAATCAGGAGGATAAGAGTTATGGTGGGTCAAGATTTGCCAAATGGAGGGGGCGAGGGAGAGCTTTGTATGCGTCTCTCTGTGTGTGGAGTAAGGTGGTCTAGAGTTTTTTTTTCCCTCTGGTTTGCACATTTTAACATGCTGGTAGAAATTAGGTAGAACGGATTTAAGTTTCCCTGCATTAAAGTCCCAGGGCTACTAGGAGCGCTGCATCTGGATGAGGATGAGTTTTTCCTGTTGATTAATGGCCTTGTACAACTCATTCAGTGCAATCTTAATGCCAGCATTGGTTTGTGGTGGTAAATAGACAGCTATGAAAAATATAGATGAAAACTCTCTTGGAATACATGGTAAATAGTGTGGTCTACAGCTTATCATAAGATAACTCTACCTCAGGCGAGCAAAAACCTCGAGACATTTTCCTTAGTATTTGTGATTTTTGTGCACCAGCTGTTGTTTTACAAATATACACAGAGACCCGCCGCCTCTGCCTTTCCTTGTCTTACCGGAGTCTGCCGTTCTTGGTCCTGTCGAATGTAGCGTATAGCCTGCTAGCTGAATGTTATCATTGTTTTGTTCGTTCAGGCCACGACTCCGTGAAACATAAGATATTACAGTTTTTAATGTCCCGTTGGTAGGATAACCGTAATCTTAAATCGTCAATTTTATTCTCAAAAGATTGAAACGTTGGCTAATAGGATTGATGGGAGAGGCAGTTTTACTCGCTCGCCGTCGGGATCCTTACAAGGCACCCGGATCTGCGTCCACGATATCTCCGTCTCTTCCTCACGCGAATGACGGGGATCTGGGCCTTGTAGGGTGTCTGTAGGATATCCTTCGCGAACGCCTCGTTGAAGAAAAATTATTCGTCCAATGCGAGGTGAGTAATCGCTGTCCTGATATCCAGAAGCTCTCTTTTGGTTATAAGAGACGATGGCAGAAACATTATGTACAAAATAAATTACAAATACGCGGAAAAAAAACACACATAATAGTACAATTGGTTAGAGGGCTGTAAAACGGCAGCCATCTTCTCCGGCGCTGGTGCTGGCTGCTGGTGACTCTCAGATCCACATCTACGCAGACGACACCATTTTTGATATACATCTGGCCCTTCATTGGACACTGTGTTAACAAACCCTCCAACGTCGAGCTTCAATGCCATACAACACTCCTTCAGTAGCCTCCAACTGCTCTTAAACTCTAGTAAAAAAACTTCAATCGAACGCTGCTGGCACCCGCCCCACCCCAACTAGAATCACAACTCTCGACGGGTCTGACCTAGAGTATATGTGGACAACTACAAATACCTAGGTGTCTGGATAGACTGTAACTCTCCTTCCAGACTCACATTAAGAATCTCCAATCCAAAGTTAAATCTAGAATCAGTTTCCTATTTCGCAACAAAGCCTCCTTCACTCATGCTGCCAAACATGCCCTCATAAAACGGACTATCCTACCGATCCCATGACTTCGGCAATGTCATTTTACAAAATAGCCACCAACACTCTACTCTCAGCAAATTGTATGTAGTCTACTGCAGTCACAGTGCCATCCGTTTTTGTTTCCAAAGCACCATATATACTACCCACCACTGTGACCTGTACGCTCTTTGTTGGCTGGTCCTCACTACATATTCGTCGCCAAACCCACTGGCTCCAGGCATCTATATAAATCACTGCTAGGCAAATCCCCCTGCCTTATCTTAGCTCATTGGTCACCATAAACAGCAACACCCACCCGTAGTATGCGCTCCAGCAGGTACAGTGGGGAAAAAAAGTAGTTTAGTCAGCCACCAATTGTGCAAGTTCTCCCACATAAAAAGATGAGAGAGAGGCCTGTAATTTTCATCATAGGTACACGTCAACTATGACAGACAAAAATGAGAATGTTTTTCTCCAGAAAATCACATTGTAGGCAAATTTTTTAATGAATTTATTTGCAAATTATGGTGGAAAATAAGTATTTGGTCAATAAACAAACAGTTTCTCAATACTTTGTTATATACCCTTTTGTTGGCAATGACAAGGTTTTCATTCATGTATTCACACACACACTGTTGCTTACTTATGTTGCTTTTGCTTTGGCTGGTATTGGAGGGCCCATTACCTTCATGCAAGATCTCCTCTATTTTGGAGCAGTGATGTTCTTGGGGATGTGTTTTGGGGTCGCTGGGCAACACAGACTTTCTACTCCATCCAAAGATTTTTCTATGGGGTTGAGATCTGGAGACTGGCTAGTGGCCACTCCAGGACCTTGAAATGCTTCTTACGAAGCCACTCCTTCGTTGCCCGCGCTAGGAATGGGTGTGTTTGGGATCATTGTCATGCTGAAAGACCCAGCCACGTTTAATCTTCAATGCCCCTTGGCTGATGGAAGGAGGTTTTCACTCAAAATCTCTAAACGATACAGGGCCCCATTCATTCTTTTCCTTTTACACGGATCAGTCGTCCTGGTCCCTTTGCAGAAAAACAGCCCCAAAGCATGATGTTTTCCACCCCATGCTTCACAGTAGGTATGGTGTTTCTTTGGATGCAACTCAGCATTCTTTGTCCCTCCAAACACGACGAGTTGAGTTAACGTTTTTTTTTACCAAAAAGTTATATTTTGGTTTCATCTGACCATATGACATTCTCCCAATCCTCTTCTGGATCATCCAAATGCACTCTAACAAACTTCAGACGGGCCTGGACATGTACTGGCTTAAGCAGTGGGGACATGTCTGGCACTGCAGGATTGAGAGTCCCTGGTGGCGTAGTGTGGTTTACTGATGGTAGGGCTTTGTTTTACTTTTGGTCCCCAGCTCTCTGCAGGTCATTCACTAGGTCCCCCCTTGTGGTTCTGGGATTTTTGCTCACCGTTCTTGTGATCATTTTGACCCCACGGGGTGAGATCTTGCGTGGAGCCCCAGATCGAGGGAGATTATCAGTGGTCTTGTATGTCTTCCATTTTCCTAATAATTGCTCCCACAGTTGATTTCTTCAAACCAAGCTGCTTACCTATTGCAGATTCAGTCTTCCCAGCCTGGTGCAGGTCTACAATTTTGTTTTCTGGTGTCCTTTGACAGCTCTTTGGTCTTGGCCATAGTGGAGTTTGGAGTGTGACTGTTTGAGGTTGTGGACAGGTGTCTTTTTATACTGATAACAAGTTCAAACAGGTGCCATTAATAACAGGTAACGAGTGGAGGACAGAGGAGCCTCTTAAAGAAGAAGTTACAGGCCTGTGAGAGCCAGAAATCTTGCTTGTTTGTAGGTGACCAAATACATATTTTCCACCATAATTTGCAAATAAATTCATAAAAAATTCTACAATGTGATTTTCTGGAGAAAAAAAATCTCAATTTGTCTGTCATAGTTGACGTGTACCTATGATGAAAATTACAGGCCACTCTCATCTTTTTAAGTGGGAGAACTTGCACAATTGGTGGCTGACTAAATACTTTTTTCCCCCACTGTATATCTCACTGGTCATCCCTAAAGCCAACACCTCCTTTGGCCGCCATTCCTTAAAGTTCTCTGCTGCCAATGACTGGAACAAATTGCAAAAATCTCTGAAGCTGGAGACTCTTATCTCCCTCACTAACTTTAAGCATCAGTTGTCAGAGCACCTTACCGATCACTGCACCTGTACACAGCCCATCTGAAATTAGCCCACCCAACTACCTCATCCCTATATTGTTATTTATTTTACTCATTTTCATCACAGTATCTCTATTTGCACATCATCTCTTGCACATCTATAATAATAATAATAATATGCCATTTAGCAGACGCTTTTATCCAGAGCGACTTACAGTCATGCGTGCATTCATTTTTCCCGGGGAACGAACCCACTACCTTGGCGTTACAAGCGCCGTGCTCTACCAGCTGAGCTACAGAGGACCACATCTATCATTCCAGTGTTAATACTATTGTAATTATTTTTGCACTATAGCCTATTATTTGCCTTACCTCCATAACTTGCTACATTGAACACACTTGACATATATATATGTTCTGTTGTATTTATAACTTTATGTTTTGTTTTTAACCCCATGTGTAACTCTGTGGTTTTTTTATCGCACTGCTTTGCTTTATCTTGGCCAGGTCGCAGTTGTAAATGAGAACTTGTTCTCAACTCGCTTACCTGGTTAAATAAAGGTGAAATAAAAAAAAAATAAAAATAGAAGTGGAGGGAGAGAAATAGAGAGTAGGGAGTGGGGAGAGAGAGGAGGGGAGGGAGGGGAGAGAGAGGATTGAGTGGGGAGAGAGAGGAGGGGAGGGGGAGAGAAAGGAGGGAGCTCTCCTTGTCCCGGATCGCTCAGAATGCACCGCGCAGCCCCATTGACCTAGTATGGGCAACGTTTCCCATCTCCTCCAAGTATATCTGCTGTTAGTGAATGTTAGACTCCACTCTGTGAGCGACATCGATCTGCAGGAGATTGTAGACTCCTAAATTGATTGTGTAGTTTGTTTAGGCGATTTTACAGCTAGCTAGCTACTTCACACGCTGATATTGTCTTTGTATTATTGTGTGTAGCCAGCCCATAGAGAGAGCATTGCATGGTGGATTTTGTAGTCTACTTGAGCTGCAACAGAGTTTGCTGAGTAGAGTGTTGTATTTCTACACCCCCAAACTACTTTTTTTATTCTCTGGGATAGTTTTGCATTCACAGTCAGCTGTTGTATGCTCCAGTTACTTTCCCATTGATGTCAGTATTTGAAGTCAGCCATTGAATCGTGTATTATGCATCTATTTCATTGCACTGTATGCACTGTTCCACAAGTAGGCTAAATGAGTCAATGGGGAGGTTGAGGTTGAGAAGTACATTGTACACTCCATTCCACAGACCTTTAAACCTAATATAAACCTAATATCGCAGTGATAATTTCATGTCTGGGGGCATTTTTGTTAGTTTTTGTTAGTTTTTGCTGTTCTCCAAATAGTATTTTAGAGTTTTTAAGTACAGTAAATGAGCTTCAACTGGTGGGGGGATTTCTGTACACCCCATTTAGCCATACACTAGGTTTAGCTGTATTTCTACACCCCCAAACTACTTCCTGCGGCTATTGGACAGAGGAGGAGGGGAGGGGAGATGGAGAGTGAGAGAGAAGAGGAGTAGAGAGAGGGAGATGTCAAAAGAGATAGGGCTGACAGACTAACACGCAGTCAAACTGAAATATCTTTTCATAACTGACTTCTCACCAGTGATATCATCATAACCAGTAACCTTGTCCACTCTTCAACTCTTGGTCCAGCTCAGCTTGACCCTGACATATGAAATTAATGATTTAAAAAACAGACGAAAGCAAAGGTATTAAATTATATATAAAGTAATCTGCAAAGAGAGGTTCACCTTTCCATGGAATGGAATGTGTATAATAATAATAATATCCCATTTAGCAGACACTTTTCATTCAAAGCGACTTTAAAGTCATGTGTGCATATACATTTTTTACGTATGGGTGGTCCCGGGGATCGAACCCGCTACCCTGGCGTTACAAGCGCCATGCTCTACCAATTGAGCTACATGGGTGTTGTTGCACAATACCAACGGTAAGCCTATCTTTGCCATCACATCATAAAAGGTCACTCTCTCTCTCAATTGGCATCGGAAACATATGCTAACATTGCCAAAGCAAGTGAAATAAATAATCACAAACAGATAACATTAAGCAAACAAAAGTTTCAAAAGAAAAATACATTTGAAATGTTAAATTATTAGCTATGTACAATACACGGTAAATGAAATATAAAATAGTCTATAAATAAAGATAAAATAGTTCACAAACTAATTCAACTACATTTATTTACACAACTAGCTGGCTCCACTAGGGCCCACTCAGCCAACTTGCCCCACTAGGGCCCTCTCAGCCAGCTGGCCCCACTAGGGCCCTCTCAGCCAACTTGCCCCACTAGGGCCCTCTCAGCCAGCTTGCCCCACTAGGGCCCTCTCAGCAAGCCGGCTCCACTAGGGCCCTCTCAGCAAGCTGGCTCCACTAGGGCCCTCTCAGCCAGGTGGCTCCACTAGGGCCCTCTCAGCCAGCTGGCTCCACTAGGGCCCTCTCAGCCAGCTGGCTCCACTAGGGCCCTCTCAGCAAGCCGGCTCCACTAGGGCCCTCTCAGCCAGCTTGCCCCACTAGGGCCCTCTCAGCAAGCCGGCTCCACTAGGGCCCTCTCAGCAAGCTGGCTCCACTAGGGCCCTCTCAGCCAGGTGGCTCCACTAGGGCCCTCTCAGCCAGCTGGTCCCACTAGGGCCCTCTCAGCCAGCTGGCTCCACTAGGGCCCTCTCAGCCAGCCGGCTCCACTAAGGCCCTCTCAGCCAGGTGGCTCCACTAGGGCCCTCTCAGCCAGCTGGCTCCACTAGGGCCCTCTCAGCAAGCTGGCTCCACTAGGGCCCTCTCAGCCAGCTGGCTCCCACTAGGGCCCTCTCAGCCAGTGGCTCCACTAGGGCCCTCTCAGCCAGCCGGCTCCACTAGGGCCCTCTCTTTTCGAAAACAAGGAAATTTCTAAGCGAACCCCCAAACTTTTGAACGGTAGTGTATATATGTATATACTGTATTTCTTGAGCTTTAAAACCTTATTCCTTGTGATTTATTTTGGGGACTGTATTATTTGTACACATTTAACCCTTTATTTTTGGGGGCACAAATTTACCTCCATATTTCCATTAGTTTGTATTGGACACCTTCAAACGAGTCCCGTGACACTTGTGGGGGTCAGAGAGCGAAACAGAGAACACCATTGTGTTTCCTACAGAAGTTTATGTGAGAAGACATATTTTTCAGGATGTCTCATGGTCTGACAAACACCGCTGTAACTTTGCCACCTTCCACTGCAGATACGGAAGGCCCCCATAGGCGAATGTGGTGGATTGAGACACAGCCCATGCAAAAAAACCTGATATCTCTAGCTTAAATTGTCAGATTTTGATGGGGATTGTTTTATTATGCAGATCAAAAATGTCAAGATTCACACCTTACATAATGCAATTTCAGAATGTGGGGAGGTCCCTGCCTGTGCCCATTAAACCCCTACAACTCATCCAGAATGCCGCAGCCCGTCTGGTGTTCAACCTTCCCAAGTTCTCTCATCACCCCGCTCCTCCTCTCCTCCGCACACTCCACTGGCTTCCAGTTGAAGCTCGCATCTGTTACAAGACCATGGTGCTTGCCTATGGAGATGTGAGGGAAACGGCACCTCCGTACCTTCAGGCTCTGATCAGTCCCTACACCCAAACGAGGGCATTGCGTTCATCCACCTCTGGCCTGCTGGCTCCCCTTCCTCTGCGGAAGCATAGTTCCCGCTCAGGCCAGTCAAAACTGTTTCGCTGCTCTGGCACCCCAATGGTGGAACAAGCTCCCTCACGACGCCAGGACAGCGGAGTCACTCACCACCTTCCGGAGACATTTGAAACCCCACCTCTTTAAGGAATACCTGGGATAGGAATAAGTAATCTTCTCCCTACCCCCCCCCCCCCTCCCCCCTAAAAAAAAATAAAAAAATTGTAAAGTGGTTATCCCACTGGCTATAGGGTGAATGCACCAATTTGTAAGTCGCTCTGGATAAGAGCGTCTGCTAAATGACGTAAATGTAAATGTAAATGTAAAGTTGTTGTGTACCTGCCTCCACCAATCCAATGCATTTAAATTATGGGAAAGTAGGGAGCAAGTGCACACTTCAGGAGAAAGGTGATATTATTGGTACACAAAAAGATGCTCTGTTAATCAACCACATTGGTCCACCACAAGGCTACCTTGGTTCAAACTGTCACATGGTCCACTTTTACACTCTTGTTGATAACAGAAGGTATAGTCCCATGGGTGGAACTGTGAGAGAAAAAACATTTACCCTTCTCCACCCTCTCCTCTCTTCTCTTCCCCCTCTCTCCTCTTCTCCCCCCTCTCCTCTTCTCCCCCTCTCCTCTTCTCCCCCCTCTCCCTCTTCTCCCCTCTCCTCTTCTCCCCCCTCTCCTCTTCTCCCCCTCTCTCTCTTCTCCCTCCCTCTCCTCTTCTCCCCCTCTCCTCTCTCTCTCCCCCTCTCCTCTTCTCCTCCTCTCCCTTCTCTCTCTTCTCCTCCCTCTCCCCCTCTCTTCTCCCCCCTCTTCTCTCTTCTCCCTCTCCTCCTCTCTCCCCCTCTCCTCTTCTCTCCCCCTCTCTCTTCTCCCCTCTCCTCTTCTCCCCCTCTCCTCTTCTCTCCCCCTCTCCCTCTTCTCCCCCTCTCCTCTTCTCCTCTCCCTCTCCTCTCTCCCTCCTCTCCCCTCTCCTCTTCTCCCCCTCCTCTCCTCTCCTCCCCTCTCCTCTTCCCTCTCCTCTCTCCTCTTCTCCCCTCTCCTCTCTCTCCTCTTCTCCCCCTCTCCTCTTCTCCCCCTCTCCTCTCCTCTCCTCCCCTCTCCTCTTTCTCCCCCTCTCCTCCTCTCCCTCTCTCTCTCTCCTCCCCTCCTCCTCCCCTCCCCCCTCCTCCTCTTCTCCCCTTCTCCTCCTCTCTCCCTCTCCTCTTCTCTCCTCTCCTCTCCTCTTCTCCTCTCCCTCTCCTCCCTCTCCTCTCTCTCCTCCCTCTCTCTCTCTCCCTTCCCTCCTCTCCCCTTCTCCCCCTCTCTCCTTCCTCTTCTCCTCTCCTCTCCTCTCCTCCCTCTCTCTTCTCCTCCCCTCCCTCTCTCCCTCTCCTCTTCTCCCCCTCTCCTCCTCTCTCCCCCTCTCCTCTCCTCACCTCTCCTCCCCTCCCCTCCCTCTCCTCTTCTCTCTCTTCCCCCTCTCCTCTTCTCCCTCCCCTCTCCTCCCCTCTCCCCACCTCTCCTCTTCTCCCCCCTCCTCTCTCTCCCCCTCTCCCTCTTCTCCCCCCCCCTCTCCTCTCTCCCCCCTCTCCTCTTCTCCCCTCTCTCCTCTTCCCCCCTCTCCTCTTCTCCCCCTCCTCTTCTTCTCCTCCCTCTCCTCTCTCTCCCCCTCTCCTCTTCTCTCCTCTCCTCTCCTCTCCCTCCTCTCCTCTCCTCTCCTCTTCCTCTCCTCTCCTCTCCCTCTCCTCTCCTCCCTCTCCTCTCCTCTCCTCTCCTCTCCCCTCCTCTCTCTCTCTCTCCTCTCCTCTCCTCTTCTTCTCCCTCCCTCTCCTCTTCTCCCCCCTCCTCTTCTCTCTCCTCTCCTCTCCTCCCTCCTCCTCTTCTCCTCCCTCTCCTTCCTCCTCTCCCTCCCTCTCCTCTTCTCCTCTCCCTCTCCTCTCCTCTCCCCCCCCCTCTCCTCTTCTCCCCCTCTCCTCTTCTCCCCTCTCCCTCTCTTCTCCCCCCCTCTCCTCTCCTCTCCCTCCCCTCTCCTCTCCTCTTCCTCCCCCTCTCCTCTTCTCCCCCTCTCCTCTTCCTCCCCCTCTCCTCTTCTCCACCTCTCCTCTTCCTCCCCTCTCCTCCTCTCTCCCCCTCTTCTCTTCTCCCCCTCCCTCTCCTCTCTCCTCTCCTCCCTCTCCCTCTCTCCTCCCTCTCTCCTCTTCTCCCTCCTCTCTCTCTCTTCTCCCCCTCTCCTCTTCTCCCCCTCTCTCCTCTTCTCCCCCCTCTCCTCTTCTCCCCCTCTCCTTCTTCTCACCCTCTCTCTCCTCTCCCCTCTCCTCTCTCCCCTCTTCCCCCCCTCTCCTCTCTCTCTCCCTCTCTCCCTCCTTCTCCCCCCTCCTCTTCTCTCCTCTCCCCTCCTCACCTCCTCTCTCCCCCTCCTCTCTCTTCTCTCCCCCCTCTCTCCTCTTCTCCCTCTCCTCTCCTCTTCTCTCCTCTCCTCTCTCCTCCTCTCCTCCTCCCCTCTCCTCCCTCTCCCTTCCCTCCCTCCTCTTCTCCCCCTCTCCTCTCCTCTCCTCCCTCTCCTCCTCTCCCCTCTTCCTCTCTCTCCCTCTCCTCCTCTCCTCCCCCTCTCTCCCTCCTCCTCCCCTCCTCTCCCTCTCTCCTCTCTCCCCCTCTCTCCTCTTCTCCTCCCCCCCCCTCCCTCCCTCTCCTCTCCTCTCCTCTTCTCCCCTCCCCTCTCCCTCTCCTCTTCTCTCCCTCTCCCTCCTCTCTCCTCTCCTCCCTCTCCTCTCCTCTCCTCCCTCTCCTCTCCTCTCCTCTCCTCTCCTCCCCTCCTCCTCCCTCTCCTCTCCTCTCCTCTCCTCTCCCTCTCCTCTCCTCTCCTCTCCCTCCTCCCCCTCCTCTCTCTCCCCCTCTCCCTCTCCTCCCCCCTCCCCTCTCTTCTCCCCCTCTTCCTTCTCCCCCCCTCCTCCTCTCTTCCTCTCCTCTCCTCCTCCCCCCCTCTCCTCTCCTCTTCTCCCCCTCTCCTCTTCTCTCCCCTCTCTCCTCTCCCCTCCCTCCCTCTCCCCTCCCCCCTCCCCCTCTCCCCTCTCCCCTCTCTCTTCCCTCCCTCCTCCTCTTCTCTCCCCCTCTCCTCTCCTCCTCTCTCCCTCTTCTCCCTCCCCCCCCCCCTCTTCTCTTCTCCCCCTCTCCTCTTCTCCCCCTCTCCTCTCCTCTCCTCTCCTCTCTCCTCCCCTCTCCTCTCTCTCCTCTCTCTCTCCTCCTCCCTCTCCTCTCCCTCTCCTCTTTCCTCCCTCCTCCTCCTCTCCTCTCCTCCTCTCCTCTTCTCCTCTCCTCTTCTCCCCCTCTCCTCCTCTCTCCCTCTCCTCCCCTCTTCTCCCCCCTCTCCTCTTCTCTCCCTCCCCTCTCTCTCTCCTCTCCTCTCCTCTCTCTCTCCCCTCCCTCTCTCCTCCCCCTCTCCCTCTCCTCTTCTCCATCCCTCCTCTCCCTCTCTCCCCCTCTCCTCTTCTCCTCTCCTCTCCTCTTCTCCCCCTCTCCTCTTCTTCCCCCTCCCTCTCTCCTCCTCTCCTCTTCTCTCTCTCTCCCCCTCCCCCCCTCTCTCTCTCCCCCCTCCTCTTCTCCCCCCCTCTCCCTCCTCCCTCTCTCTCTCCTCCCTCTCCTCTTCCTCCTCCCCCCTCTCCTCTCTCCTCTCCTCTCCTCCTCTCCCTCTCCTCTCTTTCTCCTCCCTCCTCCCCTCTCCCTTCTCCTCTTCTCTCTCTCCTCTCCCCCTCTCTCCTCTTCTCTCCTCCTCTCCTCTTCTCTCCCTCCCTCTCCTCTCCCTCCTCCCCTCTCCTCTTCCCCCTCTCTCCTCCCCTCCCCTCTCTCTCTCCTCTCCTTCTCCTCCTCTCTCCTCTCCTCCCCTCTCCCTCTTCTCCCCCCTCTCCTCTCCTCTCTCCTCTCTCCTCTCCTCCTCTCCCCTCTCCTCCTCTCCCCCCTCTCCTCTTCTCTCCTCCTCTCCCCCCTCTCCTTCCTCCTCCTCTCCTCTCTCTCCTCCCCCTCTCTCTCCTCTCCTCTTCTCCCCTCTCTCCTCTTCCCCCCCTCCTCTCCTCTCCTCCCCCTCTCCTCTTCTCCCTCCTCTCCTCTTCTCCCCCTCTCCCCTTCCCCCCCCTCTCCTCTTCTCCCCCTCTCCCTCTCTCTTCCTCCTCTCCTCTCCTCTCCTCTCCTCCTCTCCTCTTCTCCTCCTCTCCCCTCTCCTCTCTCTCCCTCTCCTCCTCTCCTCTCCCTCCCCTCCTCTCCCCCCCCTCTCCTCTTCTCCCCCTCTCCTCCTCTTCCCCCCCTCTCCTCTCCTCTCCTCTCCTCTCCCTCTCCCCTCTTCTCTTCCTCCCCCTCTCCTCTCTCTCCTCCCCTCTCCTCCCCTCTCTCCCCCTCCTCCCTCCTCTCTCCTCTCTCCCCTCTCCTCTTCTCCCCCTCTCCTCTCCTCCCCCCCTCCTTCTCCCCCTCTCCTCTCCTCCCCCCTTCTCCTCTTCTCTCCCCTCTCTCCTCTCTCCCCTCCCTCTCTCCTCTCCCCCTCTCCTCTCCTCACCTCTCCTCTCCTCCCCTCCCTCTCCTCCTCCCCCCTCTCCTCCCTCTCTCCCCCCTCCTCCTCTCCTTCTCCCCTCCCTCTCCTCTCCTCTCCCTCTCCTCTTCTTCTCCTCTCCTCTTCTCCCCCCCCCTCTCCTCTTCTCTCCCCTCCTCTCCTCCTCTTCCCCTCTCCTCCTCCTCTTCCCTCCCTCCTCTCCTCTCCTCTCTCTCTCTCTCCTCTCCTCTCCTCTCCCTCTCTCTCTCTCCCCTCTCCTCTCCTCCTCCCCTCCTCCTCCTCCTCTTCTCCCCCTCTCTCTCTCTCCTCTCCTCCTCTCTCTCTCTTCTCTTCTCTCTCCTCTCCTCTCTCTCTCCCTCTCCTCTCTCCTCTCCTCCCTCCTCTCTCCTCTCTCTCTTCTCCTCCCTCTCCTCTCTCCTCCCCCTCCTCTTCTCCTCCTCTCTCCCCCTCCCTCTCTCTCCTCTCCCCTCCTCCTCCTCTCTCCCCCCCTCTCCTCCCCCCCTCTCCTCTCCTCTCCTCCTCCTCTCTCTCTTCCCTCTCCCTCTCCTCTCTCTCCCCCCTCTCCTCTCTCCTCCCTCTCCTCTCCTCTCCCCTCTCTCTCTCCTCTCTCCTCTCCTCCCCCCTCTCTATTCTCTCCTCTCCCCTCCTCTCCTCTCCCCTCTCCTCTCCTCTCTCTCTCCCCTCTCCTCTCCTCTCCTCTTCCTCTCCTCTTCTCTCCCTCCTCTCCTCCTCTCCCTCTCCTCCTCCTCCCTCCTCTCCTCTCCTCCTCTCCTCTCTCTCTCTCTCCCTCTCCTCTTCTCTCCTCCCCTCTCCTCTTCTCCCTCTCTCCTCTTCTCTCCCCTCTCCTCCTTCTCCCTCCTCCTCTCCTCTCTCTCCCTCTCTCTCCTCTCTCCCTCTCCTCTTCTCCCCCTCTCCTCTTCTCCCCCTCTATCCTCTTCTCCCCCCCCTCCCCTCTTCTCCCCCTCTCCTCCTCTTCCCCCCCCCCTCTCTCCCCTCTCCTCCTCTCCTCCCCTCCCTCTCCTCTCCTCCTCTCCCCTCTCTCTCCCCCCTCTCCTCTCTCTCCTCTCCTCTTCTCCCTCCTCCCTCCTCTCCTCCTCTTCCTCTCCTCTCCTCCCCTCTCCTCTTCTCCCCCCCTCTCCTCTCCTCTCCCCTCTCCTCTCTCTCCCCCCCCCCCCTCCTTCCTCTCCTCCTCTCCTCTCCTCTCCCTCTCCTCTCCTCTCCTCTCCTCTCCTCTCTCTCTTCTCCTCCTCTCTCCCCTCTCCCCCCCTCTCCTCTCTCTCCCCTCTCTCCTCTCCTCTCCTCTCCTCTCCTCTCCTCCCCCTCCTCTCCTCTCTTCTCCCCCTCTCCTCTTCTCCCCTCTCTCCTCTCTCTCTCTCCTCCCCCTCTCCTCTCCCCCTCTCCTCCCCTCTCCTCTTCTCCTCCCTCCTCCTCTCCTCTCCTCCTCTCTCTCCTCCTCTCCTCTCTCTCTCCTCTCCTCTCTCTCTCTCCCTCCCCTCTCCTCTCTTCTCTCTCCCCCCTCTCCTCCTCTCCCTCTCTCCTCTCCCCTCCCTCTCCTCTCCCCCCCTTCTCCTCTTCTCTCTCCTCTCCTCCCCCTCTCCCTCTCTCCTCTCCTCTCTCTTCCCCTCTCTCCTCCCCTCCCTCCCTCTCCTCTCCTCTCTCCTCTCCTCCCCTCCTCCCCCTCTCCTCTTCTCCCCCTCTCCTCTTCTCTCCCCCTCTCCTCTTCTCCTCTCCTCCCCCTCCTCTCCTCTCTCCTCCTCTTCCCCCCTCTCTCCCTCTCTCCCCTCTCTCCTCTCTCCCCCTCTCCCCCTCTCCCCCCTCCTCTCTCTCCTCTCTCCCCTCTCCCCCCTCTCCTCTCCTCCTCTCTCTCCTCTTCTCTCCCCCCTCCTCCTCCCCTCCCTCCCCCTCTCCTCTCTCTCTCCTCTCCCTCTCCTCTCCCCTTCTCTCCTCCTCCCCCTCTCCTCTTCTCCCCCCCTCTCCCCTCCCTCTCCCCCTCTCCTCTCCTCTCTCTCTCCTCTCCTCTCCCCCCCTCTCCTCTCCTCCTCCCTCTCCTCTCCTCTCCTCCCCTCCTCTCTCCCCTCCCCTCTCTCCTCTTCTCCCTCCTCCCCCCTCCCTCTCCTCTCCTCTCCTCTCTCTCCCCTCTCCTCTTCTCTCCTCTCTCCTCTCCCCCTCCTCTCTTCTCCCCTCCCCTCCTCTCCTCTCCCTCCTCTCTCCCCCCCCTCCCCCTCTCCTCCCCTCTCCTCTTCTCTCCTCTTCTCCTCCTCTCCTCCCTCTCCTCTCTCCTCTTCCTCTCCTCTCCTCTCCTCTTCTCTCCCTCCTCCTCTCCTCTCCTCCTCTCCTCTCCCTCCCCCCTCTCCTCTCCTCCCTCCCTCTCCTCTTCTCCCCCTCTCTCTCTTCTCTCCCCCTCCTCCCTCTCCTCCTCCCCCCTCCTCCCTCTCTCCTCTCCTCCCCCTCTCCTCTCCCTCTCCTCCCCTCTCTTCTCCCCCCCCTCTTCTCCTCTCCTCTTCTCTCCCTCTCCTCTCTTCTCTCCTCTCCCTCCTCCTCTTCTCTCCTCTTCTCCTCTCTCCCCTCTCTCTCCTCTCTCCCCTCCTCTCCTCCTCTCTCCCCTCTCTCCTCCTCCTCTCTCCCCTCTCTCTTCTCCCCCTCTCCTCTCCTCTCCCTCCTCTCCTCTCTCTCCTCCCCTCTCCTCTCTCCCTCCCTCTCTCCTCTTCTCCCCCCCTCTCTCTCCCTCTCCCCCCCCTCCTCTCTCCCCCCCTCTCCTCTCCCCCTCCCCTCCTCTCTCTCCCCTCTCCTCTCTCTCCCCCCTCTCCTCTTCTCCCCTCTCTCCTCTCCCCTCCTCCCCTCTCCTCTTCTCTCTCCCCTCTCCTCTTCTCCCCCCTCCTCTCCCTCCTCTCCCTCTTCTCCCCTCTCTCTCTCTTCTCCCCTCTCCTCTCCTCCCCCCCTCTCTCCTCTCCTCTCCTCTCCTCTCCTCTTCCTCTCCCTCTCCTCTCCTCCCTCTCCTCTCCTCCCCCTCCTCCTCTTCTCCTCTCCTCCTCCTCTCCTCTCTCCCTCTCCTCTTCTCCCCCCCTCCCTCTCTCCTCTCTCCTCCTCCCCCTCCTCCTCTTCTCCCCCTCCTCTCTTCCCCTCCCCCTCTTCCTCTTCTCCTCCTCTCCTCTCTCCCCCCTCTCCTCTCCTCTCCTCTCCCTCTCCTCTCTCCTCCCCCTCTCCTCTTCTCCCCCTCTCCCCTCTTCTCCCCCCTCTCCTCTTCTCCTCCCCTCCTCCTCTCTCTCCTCTCCTCTCCTCTCTCTCCCCCTCTCCTCTCTCCCCCTCCCTCCTCTCCTCCCCCTCTCCTCTCCTCTCCTCCTCCCCCCCCTCCTCTTCTCCCCCTCTCCCTCTCTCCTCTCCTCCCCTCTCCTCTCCTCTCTCTCCTCTCCTCTCCCTCCTCCCTCCCTCTCCTCTCCTCTCCCCCCTCTCCTCCTCTCCCCCTCTCTCCTCTTCCCCCCTCTCCTCTCCTCCCCTCTCCTCTTCTCCCCCTCTCCTCTTCCCTCCCCTCCTCTCCTCTCTCCCCCCTCTCCTCTCCTCCCCCTCTCCTCTCCTCTCTCCCCCTCTCTCCTCCTCTCCTCCCCACCTCCTCTCCTCTCCCTCCTCTCCTCTTCTCCCCTCTCCTCTTCTCCCTCCTCCTCTCTCTCTCCCTCTCCTCCTCTCCTCTTCTCCTCTCTCCTCTCTCCTCCCCTCTCTCTTCTCCTCCCCCTCTCCTCTCTCCCCCCCTCTCTTCTCTCCCCTCTCCTCTCTCCTCCTCTCCCCTCTCTCCCCCCTCCTCTCCCCCCTCTCTTCTCTCCTCTCCTCCTCTCCTCTCCCCTCTCCTCCTCCTCCTCCCTCTCCTCCTCTCCTCTCTCCTCCTCTCCCCTCTCCTCTTCTCCCCCTCTCCTCTTCTCCCCCTCTCCTCTTCTCCCCTCTCCCTCTCCTCCCCTCTCCTCTCTCCCCTCCCCTCTCCTCTTCTCTCCCCCTCTCCTCCTCTCCCCTCTCCTCTTCTCTCCCTCCCCTCCTCTCTCCCCCCTCTCCTCTTCTCCCCCTCTCCTCTCTCTCCCCTCTCCTCTTCTCCCTCTCCTCCTCTCCCCTCTCCTCCTCTCCCCTCTCCTCTCCCCCCCTCTCCTCTCCCTCCCCTCTCCCCTCTCCTCCCCCCCCTCTCCTCTTCTCCCCCCTCCTCCCTCTTCTCCCCTCTTCTCCTCCCCCTAATGGTCAGAACCCTCTCCTCTCTCCTCTCGAGGGACCTCTGAGGGGAGAGAGAGAGATCTGAGAGAGAGAGAGAATATATAATATATTTTTATCACTCTCTTCTCACCAGTGATGTCATCATAACCAGTAACCTTTTCCACTCTTGGCCCAGCCCAGCCTGACCCTGACATATAGCATCAGGCCTGTTGAGTTGACTTGGGTAACAGACCTCTTAGCTTCTACACCACATCCCCCCCTCTCCTGCTCTAACATGAGACCTCATCAGTACTCTTTTGGGTGCTGGTACTGTTTATATTTAGGAGCTGGAACATCTTCCAATATTCTATAAGAGGTGAACTCAAGCAGTAGAAAGTTAGAGGTGATATTATATAACACACTATGTGAAACATTGCTGCAAGACAGATCAGTTTGCTGTGTTTAGCTGGGCTCAACCACTGATCCAAGATAAGTTGCTAAGAAGTTTATCTCACATCAAAGACCTAATGAACTAATGACATAGAAGTCATATAGCCTAGCAGTATTTTCCACTCTTCAGTCCACTCTTCATGACAGTAGACTTGTATAGCTCAGTGGAGCCCAGTTAGAGACAGATATGATACCTGCAGTGATATTGATGATCCTGTTCTGGAGCACAGGTAGGATGCTGTTATACTGATATACACTTGTGACAGTTACTGAGATATGATTTGATATTGTAAGATATATGATCATTTACAGGGCTAGTAAAAGAACATACAACTGGAAGCAGACAGTAAAAATCTCTCTTAAAGCAGGACAATGATGTAATCACCAGTAAATGTAATTTACTGTAGCATAACTGTCCATCTGGGGACAGGCACTAATGTCATTTAAGGTGTGATGGTGTATGTGATGTTGCATATTCAGTGTGTCAATGATTGATTGTATCTTTCCCTATGGAAATGAATGAGAGTATATATTATGTATCTATTTAATATTCGTCTTATGTTTCTATGGCCTCCCGAGAGGCGCAGTGATCATAGGCACTGCATCGCAGTGGTAGAGGCGTCAGTACAGACCCGGGTTCGATCCCAGGCTATATCACAACCGGCCGTGATTGGGAGTCCCATAGTGCGGCACACAATTGGCCCAGCATCGTTCCGGGTTAGGGGAGGGTTTGGCCTGGGTAGGCCATCATTGTAAATAAGAATTTGTTTTAACTGACTTGCCTAGTTAAATAAAGGTTTATTAAAGGTTCAATAGAGCAAGGGGAAGGGGGGTAGCTAGAGGTCTGTTACCCAAGTCAACTGAGTCAAGCTCAACAAGCCTGATGCTATATGTCAGGAAGAGAGAGAGAGAGAGAGAGAGAGAGAGAGGAGGGAGGGTAGTGGAGAGAGAGAAGAGGGGACAGAGGACGGGAGGGGAGATAGAGAGGGAGATGTCAAAGGGCTGCGAGAGATGAGCAGAGAGAGATGGGGCGGAGGAGAGAGGAGGGGTGGGGGCGGAGGAGAGCGTAGTGGAGAGAGAGGAGAGGGGAGGGGAGGGGAGGGGAGGGGAGGGGAGGGAGGGGGGAGGAGGGGAGGGGAGGGGAGGGGAGATAGAGATTTGTGGAGGAGAGAGAAAGATTTAATGGAAGGGAAATATATATTTATAACTGACTTCTCACCAGTGATGTCATCCTAACCAGTAATCTTTTACACTCTTCCACTATTGGCCCAGCTCAGATTGACCTCTGACCTCTGGAACTGAACGATTGAGGAAAAGCTGATGTATTAAATTAGATATACTGTAAACTCATCTGCAAAGAGAGGTTCACATGGAAGGGGAATGTGTGTACACATGGGTGTTGTTGCACCATACCAACGATAAGATAAGCTATCTTCCCCCCATCACATCATGAAAGGTGATGTTGATGTTCATTTCTCCTCTCTTAACTATATAAAAAAAATAAAAAATAAAACGTCCTGAGTCCTGACCCTGAGGCTAGGTTTAGCTGTGTTTTCTCGGTCAATACACCCCATTTAGCCATTCTACCCTAGGTTTTAGCTGGTTTTTCTACTACACACCCCCATTTAGCCATAGCCCCTAGGTTTAGCTGTATTTTCACACACACACCCCATTTAGCCATAGCCATACCCTAGGTTTAGCTGTATTTCTACACACCCCATTTAGCCATACCCTAGGTTTAGCTGTATTTCTACACACCCCATTTAGCCATACCCTAGGTTTAGCTGTATTTCTACACACCCCATTTAGCCATACCCTAGGTTTAGCTGTATTTCTACACACACCCCATTTAGCCATACCCTAGGTTTAGCTGTATTTCTACACACCCCATTTAGCCATACCCTAGGTTTAGTTTTGTATTTCTACACACCCCATTTAGCCATACCCACTACACACCCCATTTAGCCATACCCTAGGTTTAGCTGTATTTCTACACACCCCATTTAGCCAACCTAGGTTTAGCTGTATTTCTGCGGCTATAGGACAGAGGAGGATGGGGGAGGGGAGATGGAGAGTGAGAGAGAAGAGGAGGAGAGAGAGGGAGATGTCAAAAGAGATAGGGCTGACAGACTAACACGCAGTCAACTGAATATCTTTTCATAACTGACTTCTCACCAGTTATGTCATTATAACCAGTAACCTTGTCCACTCTTCCATTCTTGGTCTGGCTCAGCTTGACCTCTGACCTATGAAATTAATGATTTCAAAAACAGACAAAAGCAAAGGTATTAAATTATATATAAACTCATCTGCAAAGAGAGGTTCACCTTTCCATGGAAGGGGAATGTGTGTACACATGGGTGTTGTTGCGTCATACCAACGATAAGCCTATCTTCCCCATCACATCATGAAAGGTCATGTTGATGTTCATTTCTCCTCTCTTTTGCCCCTCCCCCTCTCTCACTCTCTCTCTCTCTCTCAGTAACATTCAAAGGGGTTTTATTGACACGGGAAATATATGTTACCATTGACAAAGCAAGTGAAATAAACAATCACAAACAGTAAACTTTAAACACACAAAAGTTTCAAAAGACAAAGACATTTGAAATGTTAATAATTTAACTATAAACAAACAAAACAAAAAATACGAGTGTATCAGTCCTGACCTGTATAGGCCGTCGGTCAATACACTGTAAATGAAATATAAACTAGCTGGCTCCACTAGGGTCCTCTCAGCCAGGTGGCTCCACTAGGGTCCTCTCTCAGCCAGGTGGCTCCACTAGGGTCCTCTCAGCCAGGTGGCTCCACTAGGGTCCTCTCAGCCAGGTGGCTCCACTAGGGCCCTCTCAGCCAGGTGGCTCCACTAGGGCCCTCTCAGCCAGGTGGCTCCACTAGGGCCCTCTCAGCCAGGTGGCTCCACTAGGGCCTCTCAGCCAGGTGGCTCCACTAGGGCCCTCTCAGCCACCCTGGCTCCACTAGGGTCCTCTCAGCCAGGTGGCTCCACTAGGGCCCTCTCAGCCAGGTGGCTCCACTTCAACACTAAGATAGGCCTTACTGTTGTTCATCAATTAAGTTGAGCTGTATTTTGATAACTATATTAATACCCTAGATTTTAGCTGTATTTCAACACACTCCATTTTTCCATACCCTAGGTTTTCCCGCGATTTGTATTTGGAAATATTGCGATATGCCTGGCTTAGCCTCTGCTTTTCACCCACCCCATTTACTCATACACATTATCTGTCGATATTACTGCATTTGGATGCATTTCCTTCTGACAGTAGGCAATGAGATTTAGCTGTATCCACAACATCTTTGTATTTTTAAAGAAGCTCATGAATCCTCTGTGGCCTAAATCCTGCTATGGGTGGTGCTATTTGAATCCCCTTTTTATTTATTTCGGGTGGGCGCAGGGGGTCTAAATAGGCAATTTGTAATTTAATTTAATTTATTTCAGGACCATTCACACTTTAGCTCAACGCTGATTGGCATTTTTATTTAATTTTTTATGATCAAGGGAGGCCAAATGTTAGCATTCAATGCTACAGGGCGGCAGCAATGTCATACTCTTTTTAACCAGACAGCATCAGATAGAATGGCCTCCACATACAGAGACAGAGGGGCACCGTTTCACTCGTTCAGATGCTTTCTCCGGTTTGAGGTACATTCAGCCTCTTGCTAATTGAAGGAAAATGATAAAACACAGAGAGATGAAAGATACATTATTTTATATGTTTTGATCTTGGTCATTTTTTTGGGAAAGCCTGGCTTCCTTTGGCAACCATGAATACACGCCACTGCGGAGGTTAGGAGAACTAACGTAGCAGGTTAGGATAATTAACGTGGGAGGTTAGGATAACTAATGTAGCAGGTTAGGATAATTAACGGGGCAGGTTAGGATAACTAATGTAGCAGGTTAGGATAATTAACGTGGCAGGTTAGGAGAACTAACTTAGCATGATAGGATAATTAATGTGGGAGGTTAGGACAACTAATGTAGCAGGTTAGGATAATTAACGTGGGAGGTTAAGATAACTAACCTAGCAGGTTAGGATAATTAGTGTAGCAGGTTAGGATCATTAACGTGCAGGTTAGGAAATAAATAGCGGGTTCTTAGCAGGTTAGGAGAATTAACGTGGCAGGATAGGATCATTTTACGTGGCAGGTTAGGAAGAACTAACGTAGCGGGTTAGGATAATTAACGTAGCTGATTAGGAGAATAACGTAATGTGCGTGTGGTCAGTTTTGCCATTCAATCAGGAGAAAAATAGGAGTACTGCTGATCTAGGATCAGTCCCCATTGTCCATGTAATGTTATTCATTAGGATCTAACAATACTATATAAAAATGAAATACAGCCCTAGCTAGATATGAATGGAATCATTACCTTGATAAAGGATTGTTTTCCACCGTAGGCCTGGTTCAACAGTGTTAGTTCTGTAGTGGCAACCCTGGCCCAGACTGGATGAACACCTCCATCTAGTGGACATTTGACTGCACTGACAGGAGACCAAAGGGACCTATTCACTAGCAGTGTTTCCCAACCAGGGTGTACCTAGGACCCCTGGCGGGTACTTGGACTATCCACAGGGGGTCCTTGAGAAGACTCATGAGACCAGAGGGTTACTGGTAAAATGCACATGAGAGGGTCCTCTGGGTAACTGAAAAAGGTTGGGAACCACTGCCCTATACAG
>CM072220.1:1758571-1777997 GCA_036851935.1 Coregonus suidteri
ATTTTTTTTTTCCCCCCTTTTAATAAAAAGGTTTACTGTTTTTCAACCCCCCATTTAGCCACCCCCTGGGTTTTAGCTGTTTTCTCCCACCCCTTTAGCCATACCCTGGGTTTCTGTATTTCTACACACCCCATTTACCCAAAGGGTTTAAACTGTGTTTCAACACACCCCTTTAGCCTACCCTATTTTACTTATTTACCACCCATTTAGCCTACCCTTAGGTTTAGCTGTATTTCTAACCACCCTATTTGCCAAAGACTAGGTTAGCTGTGTTTTTCTACACACCACCAATTTAGCCATACACTAGATTTCGCTGTATTTCTACACACCCCATTTAACCATACCCTAGGTTTTAGCTGTAAATTTCCCTTAATCCCCCCAGTAGCCATACACTTAGGTTTACTTATTGTCTACACACCCATTTAGCCTTACCCTAGGTTTTAGCTATATTTCTAAGCAGAAACCAGCCAGTGAGCCATACGCCTAGGTTTTATTGTATTTCTTCTACGCACCCCATTTAGCCATACCTGGTTTAATTTGTAGTTCTACACACCACCATTTAACCATACCCTAGTTTAGCTGTATTTCTACACACCCCATTTAACCATTCCTAGGTTTTAGCTGTAAAAAAACAACCCCAAACTACTTCCTGCTGCTATGGGACAAAAAAGGAGGAGGGAAGTGGGAGATGGAGAGTGGCGAGAGAAGAGGAGTAGAGAGAGGGAGATGTCAAAAGGATAGGGGGCTGACAGACTAACCCGCAGTTCAACTGAATATCTTTTCATAACTGACTTCTCACCAGTGATGTCATTCATAACCAGTAAACCCTGTGGTCCACTCTTCCACTCTTGGTCTGGCTCAGCTTGACCTCTGACCTATGAAATGAATGATTTCAAAAACAGACAACAAAGCAAAAGGTATTAAATTATATATAAACTCATCTGCAAAGAGAGGGTTTACACACCTTTCCATGGAAGGGGAATGTGTGTACACATGGGTGTTGTTGCGTCATACCAACGATAAGCCTATCTTCCCATCACATCATGAAAGGTCATGTTGATGTTCATTTCTCCTCTCTTTTGCCCCTCCCCCTCTCTCACTCTCTCTCTCTCTCAGTAACATTCAAAGGGGTTTTATTGACACGGGAAATATATGTTACCATTGACAAAGCAAGTGAAATAAACAATCACAAACAGTAAACTTTAAACACACAAAAGTTTCAAAAGACCAAAGACATTTGAAATGTTAATAATTTAACTATAAACAAACAACAAAACAAAAAAATACGAGTGTATCAGTCCTGACCTGTATAGGCGTCGGTCAATACACTGTAAATGAAATATAAACTAGCTGGCTCCACTAGGGTCCTCTCAGTCAGCCGGCTCCACTAGGGTCCTCTCAGCCAGGTGGCTCCACTAGGGCCCTCTCAGCCAGATGGCTCCACTAGGGTCCTCTCAGCCAGGTGGCTCCACTAGGGTCCTCTCAGCCAGGTGGCTCCACTAGGGCCCTCTCAGCCAGGTGGCTCCACTAGGGTTCCTCTCAGCCAGGTGGCTCCACTAGGGTCCTCTCAGCCAGGTGGCTCCACTAGGGTCCTCTCAGCCAGCTGGCTCCACTAGGGTCCTCTCAGCCAGGTGGCTCCACTAGGGTACTCTTAGCCAGCTGGTGTGTGTAGGAGAGTGTGAGCTGTGTGTGCAAAATGTAGAAGTACAAATGGCAAGGGAAATGAAATAAACTGATAAATCTAGGCCTAGGTTTTATTTTTCTGTGGTGTTTGTTCTCCACTGGTTACCCTATTCTTATCACAACAGGTCACACATTTTGCTGCCATGATTGCACGCTGCTGTATTTCACCTAACAGATATGGGAGCTTATCAATATTATATTTGTTTTCAAAGTATTTGGGGGTCCTTGTAATCTGAGGGAAATATGTCTCTCTCACATCATCGTTTAATTGGCAGGAGGTTAGGAGGGGCAGCTCAGTTTCCTCTCCTCTTCTCCCCCTCTCCTGATGTCTCCCCCTCTACCTCTTCTCACCCCTCTCCTGTTCGCCCATTCCTTATCCTCTCCTCTTCTCTCCCACCTCTCTACTCTACCCTCTCCTTCCCTCTCCTCCTCTTCCTCTCCTCTCCTCTCTCCTCCTCCTCTCTCTCCTCTCCTCTCCTCTCTCTCCTTCTCCTCCCTTCTCTCCTCCTCTTCTTCCCCTCCTCTCATCTCTCAACACTCTCTTCACATCATCGTTTAATTGGCAGGAGGTTAGGAGGGGCAGCTCAGTTTCCTCTCCTCTTCTCTCCCCCCTCCTCCTCTTCTCCTCAACGGAGAAGCGTCTAGAACTCTTCTCACCCCTCTTCTGTTCCCCCCTTCTCCTCTCTCTCAGAAGAAGCGTCTAAGAGAAGGAAGATAAGCCTTCTCCCCCAGAAGTAGCTGTACGGAGGTAAAAAGAGAAGAGGATGAAAAAAAGAGAATAGGTGATAAAAAAGAGAAGAAAGAAGAAGAGGAGAACTCACTCTCCTCTCGTTCAATCAGACAGTGCGTCTGGAGAACAACTAGAATCTGTGATAACAAGAAGTAGCGAATATGACGGATAACATCTGCCTCGTGTTATACACCTCTCCTCTCCTCTCCTCTCACTCCTCTACTATCACTCTCCTCTTCTCCCCCTCTCCTCTCCTCTCCCCTCCCTCTCCTCTTCCTATCACTCCTTCCTCTACTATTCTCCCCCACTCTCTCTCTATCCCCCCTCCTCCTCTTCTCACCCCCTCTCCACTATTCTCCCCCCTCCCTCCTCCTCTCTCCCCCCCCTCTCCTCTTCTCCCCCCTCTCCTCACCTCATCCTCCCTCTTCCTTCCCCCACTCCCCTATTATCTTCTCCCCTCTATCCTCTCCTCTTTCTCCCCTCTCCTCTCCTCTCCTCACTCTAACTCTTCTCCCCCTCTCCTCTTCTCATTCCCCCTCTCCTCTTCTCCCCCTCTTTCCTCTTCTTTCCCCCTCTCGCTCTCTCCACCTCCTTCTTCTCCCCTCTCCTCTTCTCCCCCCTCTCCTACTTTCTCTCCCCTCTCCTCTTCTCCCCCCTCTCCTCTCCTCTCCTCCCCTCTCCTCTTATCCCACCTCCTCTCCTCACCTCTCCTCTCCCCCTCTCCTCTTCTCCCCTTCCTCCTTTCTCCCCCCTTCTTCATCTTCTCCCCATCTCCTCTTCTCACCTCCTCTCCTGTTCAAACATAATTTTAAACAATACTGTTCTATAGTCAGCTGATATTGTTTCCTTATTTTTTTATAATTTATTAAACTAAAATGCTAAACATCAATGACACCTACTCTTCTATTACATTTTTTAGTCCTATATAATTACACATCCGCTAATTTTATCCCTCTATGAGCATGCGTACGTAAAGATACCGTAAGGATCACTCGACTGCAACAGCTCTGGTTGATTTAAGATCGATCAATGGCTCAGGTCACTTGACCAAGATAAACTTGTGGATGAGCTGCTTCTTGATTTTAGTGCTGCATTTGACCTTGTTGATCATATGGCTAATAGCTGAGGCCATTGAAGAGAGATGTGTTTCTTGAACCCTCATTTCTTTTTTTTTTGAACTTTGTTACTGAGGTGACATAGACTATGGAAAAGACTTGTTTTACTGTAGTAAGGTAGCAACATATGTATTTTATTGATGATGATGATGATGATGATGATGATGATGATGATGATATGATGAATATTGACATTAGTGGTAGGCTGAGATCGAACAAACAACCTAAGTAAAGCCCTGGCTGCTATTTATGATATCTAAAAAAATATTGACTTTAATTACGGCGCAAACACATGTCGTTTGAATGGTCAACCATTGATATGAGTTACAGCATTTATTTTTAATAAAAATTAGGTTATATGGATTCATTGTATATATTAGGTATGACTGTGCTGCATAGGTACAAAAAAGCTCCAAATAAAATAACGAAATTGGCCAGAGCATTTGATTACACATGAAAGACTGCTGTGTGGTTAACCATGGCAATGGGGACTCCATTGTGACATCACAAGATTCCGATTCTGGAAGTTACCTGTTTGCACAGACAAAACTGACAGTGCAAAGAGACTGATTCAACTAACCACTGACAGATTATTAATGTCCTATTTCATTAGTGAGAGAACACACACTGCTTACTTCAGAGGTAGGTTTGTAATATAACTTATTGTGAAATGTTTTTCAGTAGTATAACTTATTTTCAAATTACTTGTGTATGAATAAGGTGGACATTTTAAGTAGACCTAACCTGACTAGTGAAACTGTGGAAGAGAGATAGTTTGCTTGAGTCCTCTTTTTGTGAGAAAATGCTTCATCCTACACTTGAAGATGTCTGTTTACAAATCTGCAGTAGCCAGCCTAATGGCTAATGCATTTCTAATTGATGACAGAAAAAAATAAACTCTCTCTGTGGTTAATCACCAACATATGTTGTAATCAATTATCTCAATAAATATGTACCAAAATGTAGGTTGTGGGGTGAAAAACAAGTAAGCCTTCCTAATATTGTAGCTGGTTCATTTCTTAAATAGAATAATCTGTTCTTAATTGAATGTACATCCCCCCCCCCCCCCCCATTTTCAAATGGTGGAATTGATATACCTCTTTAATTGAGGTGCACTCAGGGGCACTCAAAGAGAAGACTGGCTTTTTAACCTCCTTGGTTTTTAAAATAGTTGAAACTGTACAAGTTAGGGCCTGCTGGATATAGAGTCATTTCTCCCCAAAACACAGTTTTTTTAATGATATGTGGAATGATTAGTGGGGTTTTTGTGAAAACCACCCCCAAAATATGGAGTAAGCAAACATGGGGGGGGTTTGAAAAAGGCTAATAGTAAAGGTAAAACAAAAGAGCCTGAATTTCCCTTTTAAAGCGGGGTTTTGTGTTTTTTCATCGGGCCATGGCAACGTTTTAAATCCAAGATGTTTGTCATAAAGGATTTGTTCACAAAAAATGATAAGAACACCCAAAAATCGATTCATTTGAATTTGGTCTTTTTTCCAGTGGGAAACTTTTATTTGTAAATTCAGATAGGCCTTTTGCGTAAACAATCTGGACGGGATTCTCATTCCCTTAAATTGTAAAGCGGGAAAAAAACGTTTTCCCCTTGAAAAGGAGATGCATTTTTTTTGGGTTTAGCAAAAACCCACTTACTACAATTTTATTTTTTCCCAAATTTATTGTTAGCTAAGAGGAAGAAAATGGAGGGTTTCAACCGCTAAAAAAAGAGGAGGGGGGTTTGTGGTTTGGGGAGGAAAGGCGATCCGACAGAAAAACGTGATGGAGCTGGGCCCGGGTTTGGGCCCTTGGGTTTTTGCAACCCCAGAAGGACCCGGGAAAAGAAGATAAAGGGGTTTTGGTTAAGACGGGGAAAAATCCCAAGACTGTTGAGGAGGAAACCAAGCCCCAAACTTTGCCCAAAGTCGACTAATTTTTTCTATTTAAAAAATTTTAATTAAACCCAAAAAAGTTATTGAAAGGGGAAAAATTTTTCCCCTTTTCCATGGAATGAAACTAACAATTTTTTTGCCCTTTTTTCTTTTTGTTTTAGGCTACCCAGGGCAATCCCTTATAACTGTTTTTGTCTAAATGGGTTTTTATCATGTCTTTTCTTTTTAAAGGTATTTTTTGTCCTCAGTTCTTTTTGGGTTTTTGTCAAAAAAAATAAACAACCTTTCAAAATCATAGACGCTCATATGGGGGATTTTTGGGGTTGTTCACCTAGCTCCCTTTAAGTTAAAGCATTTAACAAAACTAAAAAGGTTCGGGAAAAAAAGGGGGTCTGAAAAAAAGGGGTTTTAAAAAGTCAAATGTTTGCTGGCTGTGGGGATGTATTTTTAATTTTGTTGGCCCCAATTGGCTAGGGGCCCGGGGTTGGGGAAACAAAACTGGGGCGGGAGCTCTGAGGGAAACCCCAAAAAAAAAACTATATATATATATATAAAAAAAAAAGTGATGTTTTAAAAAAATAGTCCCGACTCATACAGAAATGATGTATGTCTGAATTTTATACTTTCATCTGTCTTTTTCTTTTCTCACGCAAAATGTGAGAGAGTGAGAAATGCCCCTCTAAACTGATTTTTAGGGGTTTCCCTGTATTGACTCCTCCCACCCCCTGGTTTTTCCACCAATCAGAGGCCTATACCAACCATGTTGCATCCCCCCTCTCCTTGGGCCCATACGCGCTCAGGTTTGCAAAAGCGGTTAAATTGTTTTTTTCATCCCTTTGTCCTAAAACCCTCCCAGTCGGGTTTTTTGGCCATTTTCCACAGAGGCCACTGCAATTACTACAGGAAAACGGGGGCCCTATGGCCCAGATAACTTTTCCCTTTAAATGCTGACGAACCTCCCAAACCTTTTTTGAGAAGATCCATCAGCCACACCCGGCAGTAGAGGGAAACCACTGAGGTCTCGGGGGGGGGTCCGTGGAAAATATAAAAATGCCCAAGGGAGGACAGATTCTATCCTTACTCCCCCCCAACCCCTGGCTCAGCGGTTCATTGGAAATTCATTAAATTTCCTCGAAACCCCCCGGGCCTCTGTTTCAGCCCAAGTCCCCCGGTGCCAAAGGGGCCACTTTACCACAGCCACTGTAAGGGAGGGAATCGTTGGGCAGTAGAAGTTTTCCCTTTCATTTTCCCCCTCCATGCCTCCCAAACCCATTTTTTGCGATGACTTAGGGCCCAGAGCAAAAACAGTGAGGATACCTATGGGGCCCTCATTTTGCTAAAAAGCCACGGGGCAGGAACAGTTTTAATGTTGTTTTTGGAGTTACGATAGCAGCTAAAGGGCCCTGCCCCAAATGCGCCCCCAAGTCTGCCCTTGTCTTTGAAGTTGACTAAAAATTTGCCGGGGGGGGGAAAGTAGGGGGGAAACCCCAGTGCCCCAGTTTAAAGTGAAACAAACAATGATTTTGCCCCTTCCCTCAAAGGGAAAGGGCGGGGAAAACCCCTTGATCAAAGCCCCGGTCCCTGAACCCCGGGGAAAAAGCACCTGCCCCCAGCTTCCCCGCCAGGGGAAAAATTTCCGGGGAAGGGGCCCTTGGGGGAAAACCCCAACCCAAATGACCAAGGAAAAAACAAAAAGAGGGGGGTTTTGGGGGGGGGATAAAAATTTCCCGGGGGCACCGGGGCCAAAACACCTTTGGCCCTTCCCTTTTCTTTTCCCCTGACCTGAAACCGAAACCAACCCCCCAAAAATGACCAAAAACGCTAGGGAAGACAGTTGATTTGCCCGACAAAGTGTCAGTCAAACACAAAAGGCAACTTTTCCCCTTTAAAAGGGGTAAATTAAAAGTCCCCAGGTCTCCCAATGCTTCCCACAACAACAATGACCACAAGGAGCCAGAGGAGCAGTTGAGGAAAACCCACAGATTTCCTCGTTAACCCAGAGGCAAGTGCATTTGCACCCAAACTGTCAAGAGAGGGGAATGATGAGTGAAAAAAAGCCCGTCCTAGCACTTCCCCCAAAAGCCTGGCATGCCCCCCTTTTGAAAAGGGGAACCACAAGCAGCCGACAAAAAAAGGGAAGGGCACTAGGAAGAGGTGGATCGTGCCCTCATGTCCCCAGCGGTCCCGGGATGCAAATTTAAACTCTGGCAACCCCCCTGCTTTTCCGGGCCCACTAAGACCCTTTTTTTAGAGGGGAGAGCCCCCAAAATGCGGTAGGGGAAATGGGGAAATCCAGGCCCTGGACGGCCGGAAGGGGCAAAGGTAGGTGTCCTTTTTTACCCCTTTTATTAACTCAAACGGGGTTTGGGGGTCTTTTTCCATTTCAATTTAAAACATTTAAAATTTAAATTCTTCCCGAATTGAATGGAATTTTAAATGGAATTGACCCCCAAACCCCGCTACCTATGCTCATAGTATAAAACATCAACCCCTTTCTAGGTTTTAAAAATTTGTTTAACGTTTGGGGTGGGCCCCGGGGGGAAAAAATCCCAGGTATTAAAAATTTTTGGGGGTAAAAATAAACAAGTTAAACCTCAATTACTGTCCTCCAAATTGGGGTGCCCCCTGGGGGCCATCAATGTATTTGTATACCCCAAAAGTGAATTTTAATGGGGCCAATTGGAACAATATTAATTTTTAGATCCAAAGTCTTCCCGTTAGGAAATTTTTGGACCGGCATTGACATTGGGGAGTGAAGAGAGGGAGCGTCAAGGAGGAGGGGGAAACCCAGGGGGGTTTTTTTAAACGTTACGGCGGACCGGGCCCATTCCCAAAGCTTTCCCAAAGGGGGCGGTTTTTATCAGAGAAAACAGAGACCCCTCCTTGGGGAAAAGTGGGGTTTCTGGGCCCTGAACCCAAAACAGGGAAATTCCCCGTTTTTTTAAAAAGGGGGGAAAAAGAGAAAAATAAGGGGAAATGAATAAAAGTTGAAAGGTTACGAGAAAAAGAGAAAAAGGGGATGAAAGGGGGAGAGGGGAAAGAGCAAAAGAAAGCCTGGGCTGAAAAAAGAGGACAAATTTAGAACAGAAAAAAAGAGAGAAGGAAAAAAAAGAAAAGGAAAAGGAAAAAAAGGGTTTGAGGGGCTGATTAAGATACACCAAAGCCATGATTAAAAACAAAGGGTTAAAAAAAGAGAAGAAAATGGTCCCGAGGGGCTGAAAAAAAAGGGAAAGAAACTGGCTCCTGGAGATGGAGCGAAAATTCAAAAAAAGGAGGAGAAAGAGAAAAAAAGAGGAGGAAAAAGGGGAGGAAGAGCTGGGGAAGAGGAAAAAAAAAGGGAGCCACTGGAGGGGGAAAATTGGAGGGGGGATTTGAAGGGGCAAGGGGAAGGGGTGAAAGCTTGAAGAGGGTGAGTAGACTGGGTAAGAAAAGGAGAAGGGGAGATATTGGTTTTTTTTTGCTGCAATGAAAAAAAAGAATAAAAAAAAATGTTTTCCTGTTTTTTTTTTTTGGGCAAGGCATACCGACAAACATTTTTAAACACAAAAGTTTTCTTTTCGCAAATTTGGGGTGTTTTCACAAATTTAAATGTTGAAAACCTAAATCAAAACTAAAGGGACTCCTACATGTTTAAAAAGGGTTGGGTGGTGTACATATAAATTAGGGTAATAAAGGCCCAAAAAAAGCCTATCAGAGGGAAAAAAGGTTTGGGGCCTTAAATTTTATACCTATGGGAAAAGGTAAAAAAAATTCTAAAAAAAAAATCCACAAGCCCCTCAACCCCTAGTCAAATAACTACTGTTTTCTGGAGTTTAAAGCAGGTGTTTGGGGACCTAAAGAACTTCAAATATTCAAAAAAATAAGGCACCCAAAAAAGGGTTTTCAATGTGGTTATGAGATGTTTTTCCATGAAAATTTTAATGCACTCGAATGGCCCCACTGTCAAGGAAAGATTAAAAAAAAAAACCCCAAAAAAAATTTTTTTTATAAAATTACTGAAAGACCCCAACCCTATATGGGGATTAACTGGAAAATGGGCAAAGACACTGTAAAGGGAAAAGGGGAAACTGGATCTGTTTTTGTGTCCTTTTTTTTACCTTCCCTTTTTTTTTATTTTTTTTTATTTTTTTTTTTTTTTTACATTGTAAAATGTAATTAAATTACAAAAAAATTTTTATTTAAAATTTTAAATTTAAGTAAAACATTTTTCCTTTACAATTTTCCCAAATTTAAATTTTTTTATTTGGGGGCTAACCCCTTTTTTTTTTTCATTTTAATTTTTTTTATTTTTTTAATATTTTTTTTGAAAAGGGTTTTTTTTTTTGGGGGGGGGTAAATGAAACTTTTCCATCCCAGTTTCCCCTTAAAGGGGGTGGGGTTTCCAATTTCCGGGAAAGGTGGGGGAAAAAAGGCCCCTGTTTGGGGTCAACTTTTTTTCCCAAAAAAAATTGGGGGGAATTCCCAAATTGGAAAAAATTTGGAAAAAATGGGGGTAAGCAACTTTTTTTTCCCCAAAAACCCGAGGCCAAAGGTTTATAAAAATTTTCCCTTTTGGGTTTTTTAAATTAATTTAGGCCCCGAATTTACATTTTCCTTTTCCCCCAAAATTGGAAAATTGGGTTTTTTCAGATCAACTTCAACTTAACCCCAAAAAGGAAAGGGGCCCCCAACGGGGTTTTTACTTTTTTTTAAATTGGGGGGTTAAAAAAAACCCCAAAAAAGGGTTTCCCTTTCATGGATTGAATTTTAGGGTTTTTTGGCACGGCAGGAACCCCGCCCCGAGTTTCTTGGGGATCCAAACGGGGGACAACCCCCGATTTAGGATTTCCCCTTCCCTTCCAAGGGAGGGGTTCCTCTCAATGTTTTTGGTGGAATAAAGGGCGGGTCCCCGCCCGTTATTTTCAGCCCAAGGGGGGGGTCCGGTTTAAGCCGGTTTTTTGATTTGGGAGGGGAAAAACGGGTTTTAACCTTAGGGAAATGGACTCAGCCCCTTCCCAAAAGGGAGTTTGCTTGAAGGTTTAAAAACTTTTACCTAAAAAACCAAAAATTAAAAAAAAAATTCCAGAAATCCCAGGCCATTTCGGGGACCGGTTTTATCAAGGTTGGGGGGAAAAGGAGAAGGTTAATTTGTACGTAGGGGGAAAATCCAAAGATAGGAAAAAGGGGGAGTGAGGATTAAAACAAAAGGGGGGGTGTAAAAGGAAATAAGGGGGGGGCCTTTTTTAAAAAATTTCCCCCTGGCGGGGTGAAAGCCCTTGGGGGCAAACCCTTTTGGGCCAAAAGGGGGCTTGGTAAACGCCGGTTCCGGGGAGGCCCCAAGAAAGTAGGCGTGGGGTGCCCCCCGGGAGGGTTTTTAAAATTTTTTCCCTTGCACCCCTATAAAGGCCGGATCAGGTTTTTGGGCCCCCGGAGAGGGGAGCAAATTAAAATTTGCCGCTTTGGCACCAAAACAGTTGCCATACACGGGGGAAGCAAACCTTGAATTTAGAAATGTAAACTTTTAGGTTTGGGAAAATTCCAAATTCTTTTAATTTGGAAATTTTCTGCCCCCACAGACTGCTTGGTGGTGTTTGGCCATGATGGTGTGTGGGGATTTTTTGGGAAAAAGGCTTGAAAAACCCCAATGTACTGGCTCAAAATTAAGGGGGGGTTTAGTTGCCCAAAATTTTGTCCCCCAGCGGTTTGGGTTTCACCCCCAAAGGGTTACCCTGGATTTGGTTTCCCCAAAGGCCTCCCGGAAAGGGGGAATGAGCGGGAAAAGGTTTTATTTAGTTTTCCAAATACCAGCCTTGGGATTTCCCCCCCCAGCAGGCGTGGTCGTAAACCTGGTATCATTTTAAAAAAATTTTTCGGCTAAACAATTTTTTCCGGGGAAGGGAAAGGAAATTTAAGGAAGAGACAAGAGGGAAAAAAGGGGGGGAAGGGAAAAAGGGTTTTCCATTACGTTTTTAAGAAGGGGAAAAAAGGGAAAGGCCCCGGGAAAAAGGAACCGGAAAGGGAAAGGTTTAAAAGGGGAAATTTGTTATCAAAGGCAGCATACAGGTCTAGAAGGACAAGAGCAGAGGAGAGAGCAATAATTAAACGTTGGCTAGCTAGCACAAAGTCAGTCATGCTAGCTAAAAATTCTCATTGACTAAAATTATATTGTATTTAGCTGCTACAGCTGCTACTGGTAGTGTACTAGCTAGCAATGGCTGTGGTGTTGACTTTGTTTGTGGCGTGGCGAACGAATGTAGCTAGCTAAAATGGCTGCTGCTGTGTGTTGAGCTAGCAATGTTTGTTGAAAAAACGGCGTCGCTGCGCGAACGAATGTAGCTGGCTAAAAATTATATTGTATTTAGTTGCTACAGTACTGCTAGCTGGTAGGTTGGGCTAGCTAGCAATGGCTGCGGTGTGTGACTTTGTTTGAAAAACGGCGTCGCTGCGAATGAATGTAGCTGGCTAAAAGGATATGTATTTAGTTGCTACAGTACTGCTAGCTGGTAGTGTTGGCTAGCTAGCAATGGCTGCGGTAACAGTAACATACTGTATCATTCAAATAAATATTATTTGTCTAATCATATTTTTTGCCTTTGAAGCTTAATATTTTGTAATATAATGTATGACTGACATGAGGGTAATCAAAGGGAGAGAGATAAGGGTAACAATGAAGACTTCTTCCATTACAGTTTCTAAGTGATGAGTAGAAGTGTACAGTGCCCTCCTGAATTATTGGCACCTGTCACGATCGTTGGAGGAAGTGGACCAATGCGCAGCGTGATTTGCGAACATACTTATTTATTTCCACACGAAACAAAACAACAAAACGATACGTGACGTCCTTGGTAACAGACACTAACCATACACGGAACAAGATCCCACAAAACACTGTGGAAAACAGGCTGCCTAAGTATGGTCCCAATCAGAGACAACAAGCAACAGCTGATACTCGTTGCCTCTGATTGAGAACCACCCCGGCCAACACAGAAACACATGAGCTAGATAATCAACCTAGAACACAAAACACATAGAAACAACACACCCTGGCTCAACATAACAGAGTCCCAAAGCCAGGGCGTGACAGTACCCCCCCCCCCCCCCCCCCCCCCCCCAAGGCGCGGACTGCGACCGCGCCAAACATAAACCGAACAGGGGAGGGCCGGGTGGGCATTCCTCCTCGGAGGCGGTTCCGGCTCCGGGCTTGACCACCACCCTACGTAGCGCCCCTGGTCCGGTCTGGCCCCGCTGGCTGGAGCTGGACTGGACATCGGTGGAGCGGATTGCTTAGGCTCCGATGTGGAGCAGCTGACCGGTACCTGACCAGGCACCGGTGACCCAGGGGCTGTGCCGGACTGACGGCGCTGTGCGGGGACTGACGACTGACGACGCACACCACAGGCTTGGTGCGGGGAGCAGGAACGGGCCGGACCGGGCTGACGACGCACACCACAGGCTTGGTGCGGGGAGCAGGGACGGGCCGAACCGGGCTGACGAAGTGCACTACAGGCTTGGTGCGGGGAGCAGGAACAGGCCGGGCCGGGCTGGCGACACGCACCATTGGCTTGGTGCGGGGAGCGGAACAGGGGCCGGGCCGGGCTGGCGACGCGCACCATTGGCTTGGTGCGTGGAGCAGGAACAGGCTGGGCCGTGCTGGCGACGCGCACCATAGGCTTGGTGCGGGGGCAGGAACAGCTTGGTGACGCGCAACGCGCACCACTTGGCTTGGGCGAGGGGCAGGAACAGGACGGACCGGGCTGGGAACACACACCACACTGGCCTTACCCGGGGGTTCAGGAACGGGCCGGACCGGACTGGCAACACACCTCAGTACCTCTCGCCGTGCCTCTACATTTTCCTTCCCTCTACTCGCCAATGGCTCCCGTAACCCGGTGGCCTTCTCTCCTCGTCCACTAACTCGCCCCTTATCTGCCTCCAGCAGCCCCGTCGTCCACGGTGTGAGCCCCCCCCCCCCCCTAATTTTTTTGGGGGTTTGTCTCTCCCCCGTGGATATGGCCTCCATGGCTCTCGCCAGACTCTCCAGCCTCTGCTCCCAAGTCCAACCTCTCTCCTCCTCACGCGGCTTGACCCAGTCGAGGTGGATATCCGCTAGAGTTACCTCTGGCGTTGGCTCCTGGACACGCTGCTTGACCCAGTCGAAGTGGATATCCGCTAGAGTTACCTCTGGCGTTGGCTCCTGGACACGCTGCTTGGCCCAGTCGAAGTGGATAGCCGCTAGAGTTACCTCTGGCGTTGGCTCCTGGACACGCTGCTTGGTCCAGTTTTTGGTGGGATCTTCTGTCACGATCGTTGGAGGAAGTGGACCAATGCGCAGCGTGATGAGTGAACATACTTTTAATTTAGATTCACCACACGAAGAAAACAACAAAACGTTCGTGACAGAAGATCCCACCAAAACTGGACCAAGCAGCTCCTGGACCAAGCAGCGTGTCCAGGAGCCAATGGTGCGCGTCGCCAGCCCGGCCCGGCCTGTTCCTGCTCCCCCCCCGCACCAAGCCAATGGTGCGCGTCGTCAGCCCGGCCCGGCCTGTTCCTGCTCCCCGCACCAAGCCAATGGTGCGCGTCGCCAGCCCGGCCCGGCCTGTTCCTGCTCCCCGCACCAAGCCAATGGTGCGCGTCGCCAGCCCGGCCCGGCCTGTTCCTGCTCCCCGCACCAAGCCTATAGTGCGCTTCGTCAGCCCGGGTTCGGCCCGTCCCTGCCTCCCGCACCAAGCCTGTGGTGCGCGTCGTCAGCCCGGTCCGGCCCGTTCCTGCTCCCGCACCCCAAGCCTGTGGTGCGCGTCGTCAGTCCGGTCCGGCCCGTTCCTGCTCCCCGCACCAAGCCTGTGGTGCGCGTCGTCAGTCCGGCACAGCCCGTGCCTGGGTCACCGGTGCCTGGTCGGTCAGCTGCTCCACGTCGGAGCCTAAGCAATCCGCTCCACCGATGTCCAGTCCAGCTCCAGCCAGCGGGGCCAGACCGGACCAGGGGCGCTATTGGGGGATTGTTGGAGGGGTGGTGGTCAAGCCCGGAGCCGGAACCGCCTCCGAGGAGGAATGCCCACCCGGCCCTCCCCCTGTTCGGTTTATGTTTTGGCGCGCAGTCGTCGCAGTCCGCGCCTTTGGGGGGGGGGGGGGGTACTGTCACGCCCTGGCTCTGGGACTCTGTTATGTTGAGCCAGGGTGTGTAGTTTCTATGTGTTTGGGTTATAGGTTCGTTATCTAGCTCATGTGTTTTCTGTGTTGGCCGGGGTGGTTCTCAATCAGAGGCAACGAGTGTCAGCTGTTGCTTGTTGTCTCTGATTGGGAACCATACTTAGGCAGCCTGTTTTCCACAGTGTTTTTTGTGGGATCTTGTTCCGTGTATGGTTTGTGTCTGTTACCTAGGACTTCACGTATCGTTTTGTTTGTTTTGTTTCGTGTGGGTGAATCAAATTAAAGTATGTTCACTCATCACGCTGCGCATTGGTCCACTTCCTCCAACGATCGTGACAGCACCAGAAGGAAATGTGAACAAAAAAGGCTGTGAAAACATGTCATTGTGGTCTATCAGCTTGATCTTACTCAAAAGATCATATGAAACTACCCTTTAATTGAGTAGTAAAAATTGTTGAAATAGAAAAATAATCGTCATCAAGATATCATTATGTTATTCAAAAACATGCGTGTCACAATTATTGGCTGCCCTATAAATTATTTTGAACAAAATCTAATTGAGTGCATTTGTAAAGTATTCAGACCCCTTGACTTTTTCCACACTTTGTCTTATTCTAAAATTGATTAAATTGTTTTTTTCCTCATCAATCTACACACAAATACCCCATAATGACAAAATGAGAACAGGTTTTAGACTTTTTTATAAATGTATTAAAAAATAACAAATGGAAATATTACATTTACATAAGTATTCAGACCCTTTACTCAGTACTTTGTTGAAGCACCTTTGGCAGCGATTACAGCCTCGAGTCTTCTTGGGTATGACGCTACAAGCTTGGCACACCTGTATTTGAGGAGTTTCTCCCATTCTTCTCTGCAGATCCTCTCAAGCTCTGTCAGGTTGGATAGGGTGTGTCGCTGCACAGCTATTTTCAGGTCTCTCCAGAGATGTTAGATCGGGTTCAAGTCCGGTTTCTGGCTGGGCCACTCAAGGACATTCAGAGACTTGTCCCGAAGCCACTCCTGCGTTGTCTTGGCTGTGTGCTTAGGGTCGTTGTCCTGTTGGAAGGTGAACCTTAGCCCCAGTCTGAGGTCCTGAGCGCTCTGGAGCAGGTTTTCATCAATGATTTCTCTGTAAATTGCTCTGTTCATCTTTCCATTGATCCTGACTAGTCTCCAAATCAAATCAAATCAAATTGTATTTGTCATGTGCCGAATACAACAGGTGTAGACCTTACCGTGAAATGCTTACTTACAAGCCCTTAACCAACAATGCAGTTCAAGAAATAGAGTTAAGAAAATATTTACTAAATACACTAAAGTAAAAAAAATAAAAAAAATTAACACAATAAAATAATAACGAGGCTATATACAAGGGGTACCGGTACCGAGTCAATGTGTGGGGGTACAGGTTAGTTGAGGTAATTTGTACATTTAGGTAGGGGTAAAGTAACTATGCATAGATAATAAACAGCGAGTAGCAGCAGTGTAAAAACAAAGGGGGGAGGTGTCAATGTAAATAGTCTGGGTGGCCATTTTGATTAATTGTTCAGCAGTCTTATGGCTTGGGGGTAGAAGCTGTTAAGGAGCCTTTTGGACCTAGACTTGGCACTCTGGTACCGCTTGCTGTGCGGTAGCAGAGAGAACAGTCTATGACTTGGGTGACTGGAGTCTTTGACAATTTTTTGGGCCCTCCCTTCTGACACCGCCTAGTATATAGGTCCTGGATGGCAGGAAGCTTGGCCCCAGTGATGTACTGGGCCGTACGCACTACCCTCTGTAGCGCCTTACGGTCGGATGCCGAGCAGTTGCCATACCAGGCGGTGATGCAACCGGTCAGGATGCTCTCGATGGTGCAGCTGTATAACTTTTTTGAGGATCTTGGGACCAATGTCAAATCTTTTCAGTCTCCTGAGGTGGAAAAGGCGTTGTCGTGCCCTCTTCACGACTGTCTTGGTGTGTTTGGACCATGATAGTTTGTTGGTGATGTGGACACCAAGGAACTTGAAACTCTCGACCCGCTCCACTACAGCCCCGTCGAAGTGAATGGGGCGTGTTCCCAGTCCCTGTCCCTGAAAATCCTCCCCACAGCATGATGCTGCCACCACCATGCTTCACCGTAGGGATGGTGCCAGGTTTCCTCCAAACGTGATCTCATCCCAGGTAAGAGGGGGAGTGGCAGCAGCAGCAGCAGGTTCTCCCCATGTGAGCTGAGTCCAGTGGACCAGTCCTGTATCCCCCCTCCCAGACAGCGACAGTGGTCTGAACCATGGCTAGCTATCCACAATCTGGCTTGACTAAACAAGGTCTACCAAGAGGGAAGGAGGGAGAGGAAGGTGCCGTCTCACTTACCCTGACGTCCTCAAGTTTCTTTTTTGCGAAGAAGATACGGATGGGGGTTTTACGCCCGTTCGTACTGGATTACCATGCGGTCCAAACAGATCACCACAAATACAGCTATCCTCTCCCTATGATTGCTCGTAGTACGGAGTCATATGTACGGGGCCTTGATTCTTCACAAAATTTGATGCTCCAGGACGCGTCGTACTAACCGTGTGCGCATAGGGGAGGGTAGAATGAGTGGAACAGACAGCATCAGACAACCGAGGGCCACTATGAGTACTCGTCAGATACATACGGGTAACCGAAAATGCTACTTCAGGCTTCCAATCATTTGTGTGACGAGATTTTCCGGGAAAAACTGGGCCCATGGACAGGGGGTTGTGGTTATATTAGGTTGAGGATATTCTATTAAATAACACTGCTTACACGAGCCGAGCAAGCATTGTCCCTGGGCAACGTCGAGGCCTTGGATAGACTGTGGGAGCATGACATGTATGCTGGAAGGTCGGAGAAGAAATGTCCTGTTCTTTCAGGAGTACAATCCCCTTTCCTGGGACATGGGTTTGCCCGCTAAAGGGGTAGAGATGGAGTTTAAACCGCGTTTTGCCGTGCGAAGGGCAAAACCCCAACCAGGGTTTAAAGGAGGTGCAGCGTTTTTGGGGTTTGGGAAAAATTTTACTCCCGGAGGTTTATCCGGGGCTTTGGCCAGGTGAGCCCCCTTTACCTCTTCCCTAAAGGGGGCCCCTTTTGGCCTGAGTGGTCAGCTGAGGCGGAAGGGCTTTTTTAAACGTCGGAAGGACTTTTACCTCGGCTCCGGTGTGGGGGCATCCGGACCCCTTTTGGAATTTAGGGGGAGGGGGGATGCTTCGAGGGGGAAATCGGCGTTTGGCTGTCTAAACGCTCGGGAAAGCCACCTAAACTCTGCCCCTGTGTTTTTATTCTAAGAAGCTCAGCCCGGGCGGAGCACAATTATGATGTGGGGGATGGGGAAAACCTGCTGGTGTGGTTTCAAGCCCTAAAGGGTGTGGAGACATTGGCTTGGGGGGGGCTAAACCCCCTTTTTCCCCTCATTTGACTGGGCCAAACGTAAACCCGGAAAAAATTTCCCGGGGAGCGAGGGGGCGAATCCCGCCAGGGAAGGTGGGGCAATGTTCTTTTCCCGCCTTTTTATTTAAGTCAAATATAGGAAACCCGGGTCCCAGAACGCCTTTAAGGGGACGCCCCGCCCGACCCATAGGGCACAGAGGAGAGGTCCATTGAGCCCACCCCATACCCGGAAATCTTTTCTTTGTGGCAACCCGGGGGGTTGGGGGGGGGATGCGGAAAAACGAGCGGGCGGTTTCGTTCCGCCCCCTCCTCCACAAATGTCCCGGGGGGGTTGGAGGGACGTGCCGCCCGAGGGGTTGGACACGTTTTTATTACGGGCTCCAAAGTCACCCTCCTCTGGTCATCCGGGGATTTGGGCGGACAGTGGACTGCCTTTGTGAGAAGTATGGTGGCCCCCCTTAAACTAAAGGAAAGTTTAAAGGGGTTTTTGTTTCCCCTGCTCGGGGTGCGCCCAGTGTAAAGGGACTAGACACCTGCCTAGGGGGAATTTCAAAACCCCCACCCGTTCACAACGGCCCCTGGTTCCCCCCCCCCCACCTGTCGGGGATTTTGTCACGGGCCTTCCTCCCTACCCGGGAAAAAAAACTACGATCCTTTGGGCATTGTGGGGTCGGTTTTTTAAAACCCCGGCCCTCCATTCCCTGCCCGGCTCCCTACTCCCTAAAAACTGCTGAGGCCCTGTTTACACCCCGTTTCCGGCAATATGGGGGGCGAGGATAAGTGGTTCTGATCGGGGGCCCCCGTTCAACCCCAGGTCGGAGGGCATTTATGGAACGTCTGGGGGTCCCCGATTTGCCTTTTTCATCAGGTTTTTTACCCCGAGGGGTAATGGGCAGGGGAGAGATTTAAAACCCGGGGGTGGGTAGGTTTTTGGGTTTATATTTCCAGGACCGGCAAGAGGGGTGGTCGGGTATATTCCCTGGGGAGAGTTAAACCCAAAAACCCCCCCTCGCCATTCGTTCCCCTAACCTAGCCCTTTCCCGTGTGTTTTTGGTTATCAGCCGGGTTTTGGCCCTTTGGGATCAGAGCCCGACCGAAGGCCCCCGCGGTGGACGAGTGGTTTCGGCGCCGAAGGGAAAATTTGGGAACCGGGTGCGCATGTCCATCCCGCAGGGGCCATCCGGCGGGAAAAAGGCAAGGGCCCCCCCCACCGCAGTGAGGCCCCCGGGGGTATGCACCGGGGAACCCCCCCCCCCCCGGGGCTGGGTCCGACCCGGAAAACCCTGCCCTTTGCCCGCCCTGCCCGGGAAACGGGTCGGCGGTTTTTGGGGCCCCTTTTAAAATCCTGAGGGAAAATTGAACGAGGGATGTTTTAGGTTACAAATTTTCCCCTTAAATTTCCCCAAATTTAAACCCCCCGTTCCCTGTGTCCCCTCCCCAAAGGCCCGGGGGGTGGGGGTTCCAATACAGGAGGGGTGAGGTACGGAGGCTCC